>QODF01000220.1:758071-817443 GCA_024372805.1 Oostethus manadensis
TATATATTTTTGATAATAACCTTGTCCTTTCGATCACTACCAAAAGCTCATGACCATAGGTGAGGGTAGGAACGTAGATCGACCAGTAAATTAAGAGCTTTGCCTTTTGGTTCAGCTCTCTTTTCACCACAACAGACCGGTGCAGAGTCCGCATCACTGCAGACGCTGCCCCAATCCGCCTGTCCATCTCGCGTTCCATCCTTCCATCACTCGTGAACAAGACCCCGAGGTACTTAAACTCCTCCACTTAAGGCAGGACCTCATCCCCGGGTAGGGATGAGGATGAGGATAAACAAAGTCATTTGTGGAAAATACGCTCAAGTAAGAACAGGATGTGGACTTACTCCTGAATACCACAAGTTTAGGAAATAATGAACTGAAGTCACAATTACAAAAATAAAAGTTAGAATTTTTTCTAGAAAAAATTATGTTCACTCCAATAAAAAGTTTTTTAAAGAAAAAGGTCTTAAAAACAGGAGCAGTAATATTAGTATACAGTAATATTTCATCATAGTTTGTACACACAAATGGCATCATAACTCCAACAAACTCCTGTTGCACCTCTCAGGTTACTCTTTTGCCACACCAAGGGTAAATGTAGATACAATTCAATTAAATAACGTGCAAATATTCGATAATACAACTAAATAATAATAGAAACAACACAAAGAAGACCCAGCAATTGCTACTTACCAAATACTTTGGCCTTGGCAAAGGGAGGAAAGAGTTCAGACTGGCTACAAACATTTTTGTGCAGCTGCCAGAGGTGGTGATGAAGTTTGCGAAAATCACTGTATCTTTTCCATACAGTTATCTGGAGAAAAATCCACAGGACGGGATGGATTCAACAGCAGGATATTCATACAAACGGAAAGATCTAAAGATAAGATGCCTGGCTCTTAAACAGCCGAGGACAGTTTAACTTGTTCCCACACTAGTGATGTCGGCAGGTAACAATGTTTACACGTCTTACCTCCTGGACATCCTCAGGGTTCTTCCGAGAAATAATCTGTGTATAAGCAAATGGGAGAAAAGGGAGTGAGGACTGTACTAGTGTGTGTTGTCATTGGGTCTGAGGATGACAATGGGTGCTTTATAGTGAATAATGGCTAAATGACGGAGACATCGCCAGCAGTCATATGCAATACCAAGTAACACCCAGTTTAGTTTTGCCAATGCTGACACAGATTTGGGAAATAAATCATACAGTACCGTTAATATTTATTTTAGTTTACATTAGCTACTTAGAATTCCCATTTTTAAAGGTCACATAAAGTGAGGGAACAAACTATTTTAACCACAGCTGGTTTTGTAAGTTTGCCCACTAACAAAGAAATTATCAGTCTATAATTTCAATGGTAAGTTTATTTGAACACTGAGAGACAACAATGACAAAAAAATCCAGAAAAATACGTTTCAAAAAGAGTTATAAATGAATTAGCATTTCCATGAAGGAAATAAGTATTTGATCCCCTATCCGTCAGCAAGATCTCTAGTTTCCAGGTGGATCTTATACAGGTAACGAGCTGACATTGGCAGCCCTCTCAGTTCGTTACATGTATAAAAGAGACCTGTCCACAGAAGCAATCAATCAATCCAGATGCCATACTCTGCACCATGGCCAAGACCAAAGAGCTTTCCAAGGATGTCAGGGACATGATTGTGGACTTACACAAGGCTGGAATGGGCAACAAGACCATCGCCAAGCAGCTGAGTGAGAAGGTGACAACAGTTGGTGCAATTATTCGCAAATGGAAGAAAAATGACCTGCCAATCTCCCTCGGCCTGGAACTCCATGCAAGATTTCACCTCGTGGAGTTTCAATGATAATGAGAACGGTGAGGAATCAGCTCAGAACCACTCGGGAAAAACTTGTCAATGATCTCAAGGCAGCTGGGACCATAGTCACCAGCAAAACAGTTGTTAACACACCACGCCGTGAAGGACTGAAATCCTGTTTTGCCCGCAAGGTCCCCCTGCTCAAGAAAGTCCATCTACAGGCCCGTTTGAAGTTTGCCACTGAACATCTGACTGATTCAGAAGAAGACTGGGTGACAGTGTTGTGGTCAAATGAGACTTAAATTTGAGCTCTTTGCCTATGACTCCAAAAACAGCGTCCCCACCGTCAAATATGGAGGTGGGATCATTATGCTTTGGGGGTGTTTTTCTGCCAAGGGGACAAGACAATTGCACTGCATCAAAGGGAGGATGGATGGGGCCCTGTACCGTCAAGTGTTGGGTGAGAAACTCCTTCCCTCAGTCAGGGCATTTAAAATGGGTCGTGGTTGGGTATTCCAGCATAACAATAATCCAAAACACACGCCCAAGGCAACAAAAGATTGGCTCAAGAAGAAGCATATTAAGGTCATGGAGTGGCCTAGTCAGTCTCCAGACCTTAATCCCATAGAAAATCTGTGGAGGGAGCTGAAGGTTGGAGTTGCCAAACATCAGCCACGAAACATTAATGACTTGGAGAAGATCTGCAAAGAGGAGTGGCCAAAATCCCCCCTGAGATGTGTGCAAACCTTGTGGCCAACTACAATAAACGGCTGACCTCTGTGATTGCCAACAAAGGTTTTGCCACCAAGTACTGAAGCACGTTTTTCAAAGGGATCAAATACTTATTTCCGAGCTGAGAGGGCTGCCAATGTCAGTTCGTTATCTGTATAAGATCCACTTAGAAGCTAGAGATCTTGCTGACGGATAGGAGATCAAATACTTATTTCCTTCATGGAAATGCAACTTAATTTATAACTCCTTTTGAAACACATTTTTCTGGATTTTTGTTGTCATTGTTGTCTCTCGGTGTTCAAATAAAGCTACCATTGAAATTATAGACTGACCTTTTCTTTGTTAGTGGGCAAACTTACAAAATCAGCTGGGGTTCATAGTTTTTCCCCTCACTGTATACCAAATTAAACCACCACAACAAAACACATGTATGCTCAGTCAGCACAATGAGAAACGGAAGCAAAAGTAGTTCCTGCCATCATAATATTCTTGAACCAATTTAATTGTAGTGTTAATGTGTAACCACACATCTTAAATTACATACTTGTGTGAGTAATTAGAGATTGTTCTCTTCGATCTCACAAAGAAAAACTGCCAAAATAGAAACATTTTATTATAAGAATCCATATCAGGTATCAGAACCCTTGGAAGAGGAGTACATGTACTACTAATCACTTAAAACGACAGAGACAAACACATAATAATGATAATATTGGTTTCCTTAATTTCCCTCATTGATTAATGACTTGTATCTGTTTATCTGTCTGGATGTGTTTTTCAGATGATTTAACATTTGCGTTAATTATGGATGGCGTTTTTCGTATTGAAGACATTTCACTACGCAAATGACGTAGTACGGGGACTCATACTTACGCCGGTGTGCACGATGACCGAGGAAGACAACCCGTTACGCAAGTTGCGTACTTGTTTGCGTTACAACTATCCAGCCACCCATTTTTATGCCGCTTATTCTCAGATACGTGTGCGTAAATTGTGAACGGTGGATTGTTTGCATTCAAGAGACCCTGCTACGTAAAGTTAAGGATTCAAACTCTAGTGTGTGTTGTTGAATGACAATTAGAGCACGCCACCATGTTATTTCCAACCCTTATTACATGAAATACTAAATCGTCTTCTTTGTTTATACGTGTGAAGGGCCGTGTTAAGAAATTGGCTAACCTTAGCTACGCAGTTTACGTTAGGCTTTAAGTCAGGTTGACAGTGCTAATGCCTTTTAGCAATTGCATAACCTTCAAGGGCGAAAAGACACCATTAGTATTTTAAGGACTATCGCCAGAAAACCACGAACGGCTCCATGGTAATTGAAATTACTGCGCGTTATCATCACATTAGCTTCAGTGGCGTAACTAGCTAAGAAGAGTCTAGCATTGTTAGCTAGCAATAGTAGCCCATTATCACCATCATCTCCTCATGCTTACCGTCGCGGTGACTTTGTACACTGTGTAGCCTCTCTGGTGCTTCGTGGGCTCCGTGACTGTATAAAACCGAGCAAAATCCCCGACGTCCCGCTGCGATATCATCCTGATAACAACATTGCCGTAAGCTACCAGCCGGCCACGCTGTACACAACATCCATCCCCGGTGACAGGCAGCTGCGGGAAGTTGGGTGAGAGTGAGAAGTCACCGCTGGCAAAAGCTATGACGCCATGACGTCAACACCCCTTAGCCCCAGAGAAGTTACAAATGTTCATTTTTGCATTCAATAACTGTCTTGGGAGGAAGACAGAATATGCATTTTTTGGGTCAGAAATGCTGTTTTGCATGCAATATTTCACCCATCATCTTGTCTGCAGTTTGGATAAAAGGAAGAATAAATGTGTTTCATTAAACATAAACAGCCATTGAACTACCATGAATAGCTTTACAGAGGACAAACACGCGTTGCATATTTTATTCTAGTAGTAGGTGTATACAAAAACATGATTTATCAGTAAGGTTATTTAGATTGTGCGATGAATCCAAAGTAGATACAAAATCAGCTGTTAACTTATGATTACAATTTATAGAGTGATAAACTCATCTACATGATAAAACATTACACAACTGAAAGAAATTGTGCTGTAATTATTCACCAATAAAAATAAAAAATATGATTACATTAATTATTTTTTTCATACAGATAACTGTGTAAAAAATGAAGCTAAATGATACATACTATGATTATTGGATTGTTCAATGCAGTTCACATGAGAGCAATGCATGGCAGCACAAAATAAGCACTGCTTGAATCCAGGAGGTGCACTGAAGATTTGCAGTGTTGGTGGCTGTACAGGGGAAGGTTGGCGTTTCTATCATATCCCTAACTTGGCCATATGGGTAACGACGTACATCAAACTGTGACAAAGCAGAGAAGAAAGGTCACTTAGTCTTGGGATCCACGATCTCCAGTTTCTTCATATATTGAGAGAAGTGAAGGAGAAAGAGATAATCGTATACTTACGGCATCACCTATGACAAGCTCGATATGCGACAGGTTCTTTACAGCGCTCTCATACTGGATGATTTCCTCTTGGTTTGAGGATCCGTTGGGGAATCTGTAGGGAAAATTCCTGGTGAATCATGTCATGATAAAACTCCCCTGGCAAAAAACATTTGTCTTACTGGTGGTTCAGCTCAGTTATATTCGGTAGGCTGACACATGTGGCGATGTTGATACGCGGGTAGTAGAGCAGGAAGGCAAGGCACATCTCATCTGTGGTCGCTAGTCCCATCTGTTTAAAACCGGGAGAAAACAATGCATTTAATCATACGGTAGATGATCGTAATGTACATCTCATTGTTTATCGTACTCGCCTGGGTGACGCCTGCCCTGTTGGTGGTGTTGTAGTTGCACTCCACCAAAATTTCATCTCCCTGAATAACATAATAGTCAATTCTGGAATGATATACACAAACAATGCACCCAATATTTATCCCAACTTTCCCTTGGTTTTCCTTAAAAGTTGAGTGTTTTTTGGCAATATTCAGAGAGGTTAACATCTTTTTACACATTATACGTCAGTAATGACGGATTATTTTTCCTGGTGGCATTACAGTTTTTCACACAGCAACTTTGTGGTACTTTTGTTTTTCCTGGAAAGTTGGTTTTATTTCTTAATACTCAGAGTGTTTGCTGCATGAAGGCCGAGTGGTTAGCATGTCGGCCACACAATCAGGAGATGTGGGTTGGAATCGCCGCTTGGGCATCCCTGCGGGGAGTTTGCATGTTCTCCGCGTGCGTGTGTGGGTTTTCTCAGAGGACTCTGGTTTCCATTCCAAATGCATGTTAGGTCAACTGGAGACTCTAAATTCATGTGAATGTTGGTCTATGTGTGCCCTGCCCTTGGCTGGCGACCAGTCCAGGGTGTACCTCGGCTCTCGCTCCAAGTCAGCTGGCACCCTCGTGAGGATAAGTGGCATAGAAAATGGATGGATGGACTTGGTTAACTTCTTTTTGCACTTACACAACAATTGTAACAGATACTTTTTCCTGGTGGCA
Source organism: Oostethus manadensis (assembly GCA_024372805.1). NCBI lineage: Eukaryota > Metazoa > Chordata > Actinopteri > Syngnathiformes > Syngnathidae > Oostethus > Oostethus manadensis. The sequence continues at coordinate 764,082 of QODF01000220.1, forward strand.
TCTCATGTTTTTGCACATCGACGTGTGGACTTTATGGAATTTTCCAAATTAAGTCTTTCAATGTTTTTCTGTCTTAATACTAAAGAGTGGTTTAGTTCTTTTTGCACGTAAACAACAAGAATGACAGATATTTTTTCCCTGGTGTTTGTTGTTGCTAGGCAGAATATGTGGGACCCGTGGAAATTGTTTTTCTTTCTTAATACTTATTTTGAAACTGTATTGAATCACAGCACGCATCACGCATATGTTTGCACAGCGACTTGTTGCTAGGGGGACTTTGTGAAACGTTCCTTTGGTAAGGCACTGCACTTGCCCCTTACACACAACGGCCACTTGTTGTCACAGACGTGACAGGTTCACCTGCTTGATGGTCTTGGTGCTTCCCAAAGTGGTGGTCTGCTGTAGGTTGAAGTCATAGTTGAGATCCAAGCCGAGAAAGCCTATCTGCGTTCCATTTCTACCAACAACAAAACGGAATTGAGCGACGTTGTCTCCGTCAAAAAGGAGAAAGAACAATCCTGGCTGTTTTACCTGAAATGTCCAACTCTGACTTCCCTCCCGGCCAGGTGAGTATGCATCATCACTGCAAAGACTTGCAGGTCTGGCACGGGGCTTGTGATCTGCATGCAATTGTAAAAAGCTCAACTGGTATACATTTAAATGTATATCCTGAAAAAATCCATACTTCCGAAAACAGGCTGGTGTTACAAATGCCGTAGGCGCGGAATTGATTGGCTCGAGGAGGGATGTTGTAGTGAGTGTGTGTCGATACCGACACCCCTGTGGCCAAGATGCCGACATCATACTGCCGCAGTTGATCGGTATACAGCAGTCTCATACCTGAGCTGTCAGTCCTTCCTGTAGAGAGTGGAAGCCACGTATTACATAATTACATAACACAAAGTATCCAACCTGGAATGGCAGCTATGTTAATGCACTGGTAGCCTGAGGTTACATTCATACTATTTCATTCATTCATTCATTTTCTATACCGCTTATCCTCATTAGGGTCACGGGGATGCTGGAGCCTATCCCAGCAGACTTTGGGCGAGAGGCGGGGTACACCCTGGACTGGTCGCCAGGCAATCGCAGGGCACACATAGACAAACAAACATTCACACTCACATAAAAACACTAATGGACAATTTAGAGCGGCCAATGAAGCTAACATGCATGTTTTTGGAATGTGGGAGGAAACCGGAGTACTCGGAGAAAACCCACGCACGCACGGGGAGAACATGCAAACTCCACACAGAGATGCCCAACAGAGAGTTGAACCCAGGTCTTCCAGATCTCCTGACTGTGTGGCCAATGTGCTAACCACTCAGCCACCGTGCGGCCATTTATACTATTTTTTATGTTTAAAAAAGTCTTTTTATTCTAAGACCACAAATGGTTGGGAAATGAGACGCGCGAGAGGCATTTTTAACCATACTCATCAAAGCTACTTCTTGCAGGGCAGATTGTTAACTTCTTTTTACACAATTGTTGTACGACCGTTATGATTGCTCTTTTTCCTTGTGGCATCACATTCTGCTAAGCAACTTGTTGCTAGGCGGAAATTATTGGGGCTTTGCTTTCTTCCTTAAGGCAAGTTGAGTGCGTTACAGTCGTTTGTCGCGGTGAATTGACTCGACGGCGATGAGTGAATTACCATGAAGTAATGGTAATGGTTTAATTTTATTTGAAAGCTTGTTTAATTCTACCCCGTAGGTTTTTCTCTATTTCAATACATTTGTACACTTCCTGCTGGTACTAAGTTTAAAATGCATAAGTAAGGTCATGTGACAGTGTGTTGAATAGTACTCCTTATCATGGTAAATACATTATATTGCAGTCCTGATGGATGATAATCATGATAAATAATAATAGTTATGAGTGGAATATAAACAATTATAACAAAACATTGTTGTGGTACAGACAATGTTCCCACTAGGATGAAAAGTTGCTAGTACAAGTACAAGGTGATGGTAACAAACATAACATTGACGGTCAGCAGACAGAAAATGTATCTCCAAGGAATGAAGTAATATGACCTTTGATGTACACAATATTTCTTCTTCCTTGTATTTTGTAAACATCAACTGTTTGTATGTTTCTTGAAGTCACTCATTGTAGAGCATTCTTTTACTTCTTTACTTCATCCATTCCATAGTTTGGTTCCACAAACCAAAGTACTATAAGCTTTTTGTGTTGTTCTTGCATATTTGTGTTTATTCCTAAGATCATATTTCTCCTCTCTTGTTGAGATCAATTGTACGACATTCTTTGGTAACTGGTTGTTGTTTGCTTTATGCAACATTGTAGAGGGTTGAAGGTTTACCAGATCAGCAAATGTTAATAATTATGATTTTTCAAACAGTAGTTATTGTATGTTCTCTATACGCCGCATTATGGATGATCCTGGTTTTGTAGTACATCAAGTGAGTAAAGTGTACTTTTGTAGTTATTTCCCCATATCTCCACACAATAAGTTAGATATGGTAACACCAGAGAACAATAGGAGAGTTTGGAGTAATTTTTGATCCAGGACAAATTGGATTTTGTTCAATATTGAAGTATTTCTTGCTACTTTATGTTGTATGTTTTTGATGTGAGGTTTCCAACTCATTCTGTCATCAATTATGACGCCCAAAAACTTATGTTCATTCACCCTTTCTATTTCCTCACCATCAGTTTGTATTTTCTCACAAGTATCTCTTCTGCTTTTACCAAATATGATAGTTTTACTTAGATTCAAGGATAATCTGTTTTTATCAAACCATTTTTAGTGTCATCCTTTCGTCTGAAACTTTTCTTATTAGCTCTTGTGTGTTTTCTCCAGAGCAGAAAGCGGTGGTATCATCTGCATATAGTACTAGCTTTAGGTGTCACTTTGCAGATGTCGTTAATGTATAGGTTGTCATGTTCTGTCGCCGCTCTGCTGCCGTCTGTCTGCCATGTCGTTTCAGTGCTGCTCTGCAGAGGCGGGTCTGTCAGCACACGCTCCTGTGGCCCATTACCAATTTTGCCTATTTAAGCATGGCCGCATGAAGCAACCTTTGCCAGATCGTTGTTTGAACTCTACGCTTCCTTACGTCCCCCTGGATTGTGGCCCTGGCTCTATTGACGTATTGTTTTTGGTTACCATTCCATCTGGTCACCTTGTGGGTATTTTTCTGCTTGTCTTTTGTTCAGCAGCTCCCTTGGTTTGCATTTGATGTGCCTCTTTTCCTGCCACCTTTTCCGGCAGCGTTTTGTGTTTTTCTACCTTTTGTGCGGCTCGGCCTCTTCTTAGTTCGGACTCTGTTTCTTGTTGTACTTTTGATGACATTGTGTTTTTTCCCCTCATTGAGGGTGCCTTGGTATTAAATATTTTTTGCTTACCTGCTACTCGTCTCAACTCTGCAAGTGGGATCAGAAACCTCGGCTACGCCGATCCTGACATAGGTTAAATAATTTTGGTCCCAGTATTGACCCTTGTGGTACATCTTTAAACTTGTAGATGTGTATTCTCCTAGCTTCACATATTGTTTTTTGAGGATAAGCAAATGGACGGACTAACAGTTCTCTTTACACTTGTATAACAGTTATGACTAGGATTATTTTCTCTCTATAAGGGCTTAACTTCTGAAGTGGGGTTAACTTCTTTTTACATTTGAATGAGTCTTAGGACAAGGCTTTCCTTTGCAAGTTGATATATAGAGTACATAGATATATGCGAAGGTGTGTTTTTACAGTAGTGCTTAAGAGTGTACCTGATTCTTTGTTAGGGTTGTTGTAATGGATTTGCAGCATATAGAATGCACCATTATCACCACCTCCAACAGGAATGCCAGCATTTTCTGGGAGCTCTAAGACCTGGGGTTGCATATTAGAGGTCAATATCTAGCCTGCATGCGTCAAAGAAATATGCAGTGAAAGTATGGGAGAATTACCCCTCCTCCTATAGCCCACGCAGCCACTACCCCTTGGCAAGAGTCCCCAGCATTGCCTTGGTAGCATTTGCCCTCGTAGGGAGTGGTGACGAAGGGCGGGCAGCCATATAACAGCATGTGATGAACAAGGTCAGGGTGCTCAACCACGGGCTGAAACTGAAATACAATCAAATGTAGTGCAAGCAAGGTTTCAAATAATCCCATTTTTCGGACAACATCTTTCCATTATAGTGCTAGGATCCATATTTGATAACTTTGCTCCACTATAAGGCAGGAGAACCATGTGATTTCTCTGGACCAATCAGCAGACAGACATGCTATCGATTAAATTGTTGCAGATGAATAAATAAGCATTCAATAATTATAAATTACACTATTACTAAGAAAAATACATAGAATTAAAGCTAATTCTACTGTGATTGCAAAATATATTGATAATATTGAAATAGGATGTTGAGAAATTCATTCAATTAAATAATAGTTGAAAATGTTTGTTATTGTTTTGTCATAATCACCGATTAGACCAGTGGTTTTCAAACTGGGGGGAGCGCCCCTTAGGGGGTGTACAAGCTGCTACTTCATTCTCTCCCTTAGAATCCTGCTCCTTTAATAACGAAGCGCTTTGTTTATGGATTCTTTTGCCACTTTGGGTGTGTTCAAATTCTCTACTGGTTTGCACGAGTGTTCCCACAACACAAATAATTTTATCTCCAAAAGGGGGGCGTGGCAAAAAAAGTTTGGGAACCACTGTCCATAGAGTATGCAAATATATATAATATATATACAATATGGAAATACCATCCATCCATTTTCTTCCGCTTATCCAAGGTCGGGTCGCGGGGGCAGCAACCTAAGCAGCGAAGCCCGAACTTCCCTCTCCCCGGCCACTTCGTCCAGTTCTTCCCAGCGGACGCCGAGGCGTTCCCAGGCCAGCTGAGAGACATAGTCTCTCCAACGTGTCCTGGATCTTCTCCGAAGCCTCCTACCGGTTGGACGTGCCCTGAACACCTCCCCAGGAAGGCGTTCGGAAGGCATCCTAACCAGATGCCCGAGCCACCTCATCTGGCTCCTCTCAATGCAGAGGAGCAGCGGTTCTACTCCGAGTCTCTCCCGGATGACAGTGCTTCTCACCCTATCTCTAAGGGAGAGCCCAGCCACCCTGCGGAGAAAACTCATTTCGGCCGCTCGTACCCGCCATCTTGTTCTTTCGGTCACTACCCAAAGCTCATGACCATAGGTGAGGGTAGGAACGTAGATCCACCGGTAAATTGAGAGCTTTGCTTTTCGGCTCAGCTCTCGCTTCACCACGACAGACCGGTGCAGAGTCCGCGTCACTGCAGACGCCGCACCAATCCGCCTGTCCATCTCGCGTTCCATCCTTCCATCACTCGTGAGCAAGACCCCGATGTACCTAAACTCCTCCACTTGGGGCAGGATCTCATCCCTGACCCGGAGATTGCACTCCAACCTTTCCCGGGCGAATATGGAAATACATACAATACATTTGGTAGGCAACAAACAAATACTGTATTATTACTGTGTAATATATTTGGTAAATTGAAAATGAGTTCAGAAAGATGCCATATGATTTGCCATTAGCTAGATAATGTTAATGATTAATTGTTCAAGGTAAATACATATTTTATTCAATAGTATTATTTTTATTTGACCTATTTGTATTGTATTTATTTCATTTATAAAAACAACAGTTTAATAAATTTGAAAATAACCTGACTAATTCAATATCCGTCGATTTCCAATGTAAATATACTGAACAAAATACACATTATATGCCCAGGGTGTGTTAGGGTTGAAGAGAAAATGCAAGAACCTGATATATATGATGCTTTGTGTCCAAGGGTGGAAGATGCATGACCTTGCAGTAATAATAGGTGTCATCTGGAGGGATGGTGAGCTGCAGGAAAACATTTGTATGCAAATTTCTATGTATTTGATATATGTAAACAAAAAACTAAAGTACTTAAAGACTTACATTTTGCATGGTGACACTCATATATCTTCCATTTGCCACAGCGACTTGGGGCGTGTAATTTAGCAGGTTGAGTTCTTTGACCCCGGCTTGACCTCCGTGGTAGTCAATCTCATCAGTGTTCCCATAGGCGTATATTAGTTTTGTGGGTTGGGCCTACAGTAAAGTTGGTAAAAACAAACCAAAGTGATTAATTATTTATTAAATAGAAATGGTATTGCTCTGACCCTGAACCTTTTTTTTTCCTTTTGGTATTCGACAGCAAAGAAAGTGTCAAATTGCATACATTGAAAAGACAACGGGCCCTTCAGTTGTTGCGATGGAGCCTATGCTGTGGACAGCAACCAAACAATGTCATCGCTAAAAGGCATTGTAAGAACCGAAACAGGAGAAGTCCCAGAAACTGCGTTTGCAAGGACACAAGCAGGAAAGCTGAGGTTTTACTAAGGACAATCACGTACGACACAAAGGGCTAAGGGCGGAGGAGAGAGAAAACTCCATGGTGTACAACAACAAACAGATCATTCATCACCGTTACTGGCAGTCAAGACAAAAACTGACACACCATCAGGAAGTCTGTTGCTGTCCTTTTTTTCAAATATTTCAACGTTCTTCTTAAATACTCTTTGTACATTTTCTTTATGCACTATTCGGATTTTATTTCCATAACCTTGAATTTATTTCTCAACCTCATTTTTCAAAATGACAATTTTCTTTTGTTTGTTGCTTATTTTTAATATCTATACTCCCCATCCATCCATTTTCAGAAAATATATAAGATATTTTAACCCTTTGCCACTAAAATGACTACATTTTTCTCATATTTTTATGGGTTTATTCTCATAAAATTGTAACTTTCTTATTACAATACACCTTTTTTATTTTTTTATATATTGACTTTATTTTCATAAAATTAAAGCTTCTCTATTTCTGCTATCCTTTCTTCTTGTATATTTTCTTTGAATAAATATTAATTTATTCCCATATTTAGACTTATTCTTGATTTTTACCTCACCAAAATGTCCAAAATTACAACTGTGTTAGTAATTTTTTTTCACAACATTACAAGTAATATTTAAACAGTAAGCTACTAAAATGACGTTATTTTTCCTCATAATATTAGGTTATTGTTGGGGTAAAATCATGCACTTACTTATTACTGTTCAATGTACTTTTTACTCCCTTATTTATCTAAAGGCTGAGACGTGGAGAAGGGGTAGGGATGGAATATCTTCTTGCTATTCCGTTCAGGTCATGATGAATTGTCAAGCGTAAACGTGGTACGGTATGTGCGTCACGGTAACTTTGTTAGGCGTGTTCTAAACAAGTACACCTTAGCCAAGTTACCAAAGCGTTGCCTTCATTTTGTACACTGGTGCTAACAAAAACTAACTGAATTTGTTTTTGACTCTCCACTCATCATCCGAGCAAAATAAAGTAAGCAAGACGTAGTAAGTACACAGTAGAGTAATCAAACATCATGTCATTGTTCATTTACATCAAGGGTGTCCAAAGTGTGACTCGGGGGCAATTTCCAGCCCGCAACTTGTTTTTTTATTGGCCCACAGCACAAAGTAGACATAAAATTACAAACCGGCAAAAACGGGGAAAATAGAGTAAGAAACCAAAATGAAAAGTGAAACTGAAAAGTTTTTTTTTGTTTACAAAGACATGTCTTGCTTCTTATGATTAAACTTTTGATATATTTTCATTTTAAATTACATTCAAACGTGTCCTGCTACCAATGTATTATTTTTTTAATGAATGAAAATGTGTCCCACTCTAGTTTCATTCAATGTGTTGTATTTCTTTTGAAAAATGACAAAAACATTTTGATATAAATACCAATTGAATGACGAGGTTGACCACTCCTAATGTGTAAAGTCTAAGGGTTGCGAGGGAGTTGAGAAAAGCCTACCATGATCGGGAGGTCTTTGTTGTCACATGTTTGGAAAGACCTGGAAAAGGTCATGGTGGTTTGCCCTTGGCTCTCGGTGAGCGACAGGAGTGTGTAGCTCTGCACGCGGTCCACTTCGGGCATGGTGTTTGATGCAGAATAATAATCCTGCAGGGACAACAACAAATTCCAAAACACAAATTATATCTTGTTACCCTCCAGTGAAGGCTTACTTTGAAGTAGGCCCCGCTGGGCCCGACTCCTCCCATGACCAGATCTGCCCCGGTCATGTCTCCAGTGGGACTCAGGCCAAAGCCGATCCAGCCGGTGGTGTTGACTATGAATGTGAGCGTGATTTCTCCCCGCACATCATCAAATCCCCACTTCAGGCAGACCAGTTGGTGGTTGTCCAGGTATTCCATGAAGGGCAGGGTAGGATCTGATGCTTCTGCTCCTTTGGTGCCCATCAGGCACAGGTAGTACAAGATAGGGAGGAGCATGGTGCCTCGTTGAGGGTGGTGGGCTTTAGTTTAGACTGAGCTGCTGGTGTGCTTCATGGTAAATACCTTCGTGTCCTTTGACACACCTGCGGCGCTAGATGGAAGTCATGTGATCCAGGACCTGCCCACACACCTCCCTCCTTATCATCATCATCACTCCTGCGCTCTGCTGTTTGAAATGTGAGGAAGAAAATGGAAAGTAGAGCCATTGTCTCTCCAGTTTCAATCGACACTCTTAAATTACCGCAGTCACGACAGGCGTTTGGACTTCATTCATTCAGTCAGTCATTCATCCAATCATTCATTCGTCAATGAACCTGCGTGGGTCCATGGAGGAGCCAACGGGAGTCTCAGACTGTATTTTTTTTGTACTTTATTTTGGGTGTGTGATTTATTTAAGAATATAAAATAATTATTATAAGATTATAATGACATGATTATATTAGATGGATTGATTAATTCGATTGGCCCTTTGCCCCGTACCCACTTCAGACGACCGAGTTGAACGTCACAATCGCTACCGGCCTCCACCGGAGTTTCTTCTGGCTTCGCTTTGCCCAGGCACACTTCACCATCTTTCAGGTACTTCAAATAATAACTATTCATTTTTATTTGCATCAAGAAATAAAAAAACATTGTTTTTCTCTAAATCAAAGAATGTATTCATAATTACAAGAACTTAGCCTTATTTAATATACAGGTATATATATTCTTCAATTTTATGAAATGTAATTTTATTGTAGATAATATTTTACAACAAGCATTATCACCTCAATAATTAATGAATTATCTGGGGTTCACATGCAACATTAGGGGGTCTTGAATTTGATTTACTTAGTGATTAGTTTTATTTATTCAATTATTATAGTTTTATTTTACTCAAACAATAAAAATAAAATTATTTTTCAAAATCAACATACCCGCGGACCCTAATGAGGATAAGCGGTATAGAAAATGGATGGATGGTAATGTGAAAAATATAATAAATAAAGGGTTGCAAGGTGGATGAGTGGGTAGCATGTTGGCCTCACAGCCAGGAGACCTGGGTTCAAATCTCCGTTGGGCATCTTGAGTTTGCATGTTCTCCTCGTGCGTGCATGGGTTTTCTGCGGGTACTCCGCTTTCCTCCCACATTCCAAAAACATGCATGTAGGTTAATTGGCTGGTTAATTAGTGTGAATGGTTGTGATTAACTGGCGACCAGTCTGAAGTCAGCTGTGATAGGCTCCAGCATACCTGCGCCTTAATGAGGATAAGCAGCATAGAAAATGAATGGATGGATGACAAATGAAAGAATACAATAAAAGACGGAGCCTTAAACTAAATTTACAGTACACACAAAGGGGTTATTAGCGTGTCTTACCTGCAGATGTGGTGGACTACAGATTACTGCTTGTAAAAGTATGGTCTTTAGGTTGAAGTCCTGCCAGTAATCCGTGCCATACGATTTCCTACCTGAAAAAAGGACATAAGAAAAGAGCGAGCATTGCGTGACCTTCAGGATGGGCCTGCATGTGTAATGGCACATTCTAGCCAGCAGAAGTCGCTGTTTGCTGAGAAAATCCCCTGCCGAGCTGGTGCCTTGTCAACAACCTTTTACAGGAAATGCTTTCAAAATGACACAAATTCAGATGTTGTTGTTGCGCGAGATCACGGAAGTAAATGCCTCCCTGGCCTTTTAGAAGCGGGCGTAGTTATGTATTGCTGCACATTCTAGAGAATACCTTTGATAACAATATTTCCTCCCAAACGACCGAGGATTGTTACTGAAGCTGCCAACTTGCCGCTGGGTCTTATTCTCGCATCGAGTCCGCCTTTCCGGTTTCCATCCGCGATGCGGGTCACTCCCTCGCCGCCACCAGTAGATACTAGACAGCTCCAGCGCGTAGGAGCAGCGCCGAGCTCGCTTGAGACTTCGCCCGCCGGAGCCGCCTCCAGCCTCGTCTGTCGGCTTTGACGTGTGTTCCCCGGTGCTACTTTGAGGAACTACCGTGTTTGTGTGGAAGAAGCAGCGTGGCGGAGGGACATGTCCAGCTGAGTGTTGGACGTCCGGAAAGCGACCGCCGGGCCTATTTTTTTGGTAATGACTGATCAACGCTTCCATTATGGCACTGAAGGTAAGTCGACCTCCTCGGGGTGGAGTAACGCCACAATTGTTACTATGCTTTTCAACTTTGCCTTCCATTTTCTCCCTCGTGCGCCTTCAACGGTCGCACACTCGGCGGGCAGCCGTCACTGTTGTTAGCTTCACGGGAACTTTTCCACGCAAACTTTCCTGTTGTGGAGCTAAAACATCACCACATTCGGCTCTCCTGCTGGTCAAGTACGGCGGGCGTACATGTCTCAAGTTATCATCGTGTTTAGCCGCGTACGGAAAATACGTCTCATTTCAGTTAGTCTTGTGACATTTTACTACCTTTCAAGTAGGGGCTGGCTTGCTAGGTCCGCTGCATGCTGGGAAATTGAGTTTTCCGTGTACAACTGTTTGAGGGTTGTTGTTTTTGACCCTTGTGTATGCAAACCTAAATGATTTACTTAATGTGTCTTCGGGTTATTATACGAATTTCCCACAGCATTATATATATAATAGTATATGGTGATAGATAGACAAATATGTACTTTATTCATCTCCAGCAGCTCTGCAAAATGTTTTCATAAACTTAAACACTTAAATATAAAACAACCAAGGCAAGACAGGAGACATATGAACATTGAATAAGAATAAATATGGGTCATATGTACAGAAATTACATTTAATGGATCAAATATAATAATTATTTCTGGAGCAGCAAATAATAATTATTTTCATACTTGTTTAATGTGAAGTTTTGTTGTTACCGTTAATGGAGTAATCAGTTAGGCCCTAGACAGTCCAAATCAATTTGAAACAAGCACAGACATTTTAGAAAAGAGGGAAAGTGTTGATCACTGTTTTCCAATGTAAAGCTGATGTGTGTGTGAGTAGCTCAATTTGCACAAGAATAGTAGGTCTGCTATTATGGATGACTAAGAACATTTAAAAAAAATAATCCAACATTATTATGACTATTTGAATACAAAAATAGTTGTCCATTAATTAGTTAGTCAGTGAATTATCAATTAATTGTTGCAGCTCAAGGTATATTGTCAATAAATGTACTAGTGAGGTGCCAATTGAAAATGTTTTTTTTAATCTAATTTTAAAAAATCCCCAAAATGTTTACGTTTACAATTTAATTGCAAGGTAATTTTTTTTGTGTTTGTATTAGCGCCACCCGTGTGTTGAATGTTGACTTTGCAAACTAACTGGAGAGTAAATGTGAATAGTCAAATGCATCACATCACGGGTGACAAAGCATGAAGTGCAGGTCCACTTTGTCATCTTGTGAAAATACATTTAGTTTCTTATATTACAACCAGATTTTTTTTAGGGTTACAGACACGCCTCTGTTAAAAAAACAAATCTATATTCATATTTGTAGGTATTTTTGCATCAGTGTGTGCACCGGGGGGTTAACTTGAGAAACTTCTAGCTTGTTTTGGGTTGACACTGGTGTCTAGTTAAAGAAAAGTCATCAGAAAACAAGCAAAGGAAAACTAGTTTGGCCTGTTTTATATTGCACTTTTTGACTATGGATTGTGCTAAGCGTGTGTGTGTATGTATGTTGTTGATGTGCCGCTTACACAGGAGAATAACAACCATTTTTATCGTTACTTGTGTTCAGGCACAGGTTTTATATGACTTTACTGCGGAGCCCGGAAACAATGAGCTGACAGTGAAAGAGGGCGAGACTATCACTATCACCAATCAGGTGAGTTGCCTGCCCCCGCCTGCCTTTTGTCACATGACACTGTGTGCGTGCAGAAGTTGTACTCGCAGGGTCACTGTTGCATGACTTAATCAATTTAGTGGACGCAATGCTTAATTGGTGTTATCATGACACCCCTGTCAAAATGAATTGTACTTTACTTTCTCGAACCAGTCCTCTCAAGGTCCGCAAACAAAAAATGCCCGCAGGAAGGAAAAGAGCAAACATGATGTCATAGCAGTCAGTCGCCAACAGTTCAAAGGTTGCTAACTGCGTGCTGGCCTACAGAGTTTTGTCCTAAGCCAATTAGGTCCGACTCTTTGGCCGCCAAGTTGTTCCCCCTACCCCAAGTAGGGGGAAATTTGTTAGGAATGCCTTCAATGTGTTTACACATACTCAATAGATTACATTCAGTCCATGAAGGTGGTTTATTTAAATGGGACTGAATATTTTGAGGGTAAAAACAAGTGGCAACATTACTTTGAATTCAAGCGTTAGGAGCTTGTCAAAACTCAGCACCTTGTTTCTGCAGCTCGAAAGATCCAAAGTGACACCTCTTGCTGAGCTTACATTGTTGTTAATTCCAAAACAGTATTCATAATGGAACTAGACAGTCAAAGGCAGGGTCAAACCATCACCATGTTGACACTTAATTAATGTTTGAGGGGACTTTTTAGCACCTTGGGCATCCATACAAGTGTAAAAAGAAGCTAACCGCTGTAATATTATCGAGCTAAAATCTTAAATGGCAGCTTTTATTTTTAGCATTACAGTAATCCCTCGTTTACGTGAATTTCTGCGAAATAGTAAGTTTTCTTCTTTATAAATTGAATTTTTTCATATTTATGGCATAGAAATCCTGTTTACCATCTTCTAAATATGATTTTTTGACATGGAGCCATCTAGACATGAAATAACATAATTATAGTCTCCTTTACATTCCTATCACCCAATAAATTAGATACAATCTGAGAAAATAAATTTACCTTGTAGGGGAGCAGAACCGATGGCAGACAGGAAGTGACGTTAAATTTTAGCATGTGCTGGGTTATGGCCGCATCAACAGGCATGTTATTGTTATTATTATTATGTTATTATTACTATTATTAATATTGTGCCTGTTGTGATATAATTTCGGTTGGTCAAGTCTCACTGAACAATTACTGACACCTAGAGTCCAACGTAGAATACTACATTCACACGTTGTGTTCTAATTGGCTTATACTGTTTTACTTCATACATACATAATTTGCTTAAATATGCATATTTGTTGACTAATAATAGGCCGTAGTCAACTGCTAATCACTGATTAATTCATCGCAATGGACTCCACTGTCTAGACTTGTTGTCTTGGCGTAGTCTTTTCCTAATATGCCTTGTCGAGACTGGGCCCTTTTTTAATGACTAAAAAGCCAAAGAAAAAGCAACACAAGTGACTTGCATATTTTGCTTTTAGACAACCTTAGGGGGTGTTTGAATGTGTCTTCCTTTAAGCCCCTAGTTTTCACTGAAACGGCCTGAACAGGCGGGGCTCCTTTGTACAGTATGTAGAGTAACGTTATTCAGACAAACAGATGAGGCAATGTGTCTGATTTGGGTTTCAGAATGTTGGTAGCGGCTGGATTGAAGCACAGAACTCCAGAGGGGAGGTGGGATTGGTGCCGGAGGACTACATAGAGGTAAGAGTACCACACACACACATGCATACAAATGTTACACACCCTGTGTTGTGTTTGAAATGGAACAAACCACCAAAGCTGGCCGCCTGCCTGGAAGTGAAAACTCAACAGGATGCACCTCCTCAAGAGTTTTGCTGACGCCACTGTCATGTGTTTCACCCACTACCTCCACTGGAGCGACTTCACTGTCAGGATGTGATTCACCCTGGAGACAAAGTCGTTTGATTAAAAGTCAAGGTTTATTCCGTGCGTGCGTAGAAGACACGTTAGCAGTTCTTGTTTTTTGTTTTATTACAACAAAAATACCATTCTCTCATTCTGATTCTGATTCTAAAGCACCATAGTGTCTTCTATTGCAATGGTTGTCAATTGGTTTGGATGCAAGACCCACCATCACCTTTCAATGACAAGCCAAGACTCAAATTGCGGAATATAGAATTCTCATTTATGTAATAAATTCACACAATTTATTAAATGTTAATATATATAATAAAAAATACATTTAAATATATAAATATAAATAAATATACATAAATTTTTGCCATATTTTATATATTGTTCTAGGTCATAACAAATAAATATATTTTAAAACAAATAATGATAACGATATATTTAAATGAAAAAAAAAAACATGCTCTCAATTTACCGGTCGATCTACATTCCTACCCCCATGTATGGTCATGAGCTTTGGGTAGTGACCGAAAGGACAAGATCGTGGCTACAAGCGGCCGAAATGAGTTTTCTCCGCAGGGTGGCTGGGCTCTCCCTTAGAGATAGGGTGAGAAGCACTGTCATCCGGGAGAGACTCGGAGTAGAACCGCTGCTCCTCCGCATTGAGAGGAGTCAGATGAGGTGGCTCGGGCATCTGGTTAGGATGCCTCCCGCACGCCTCCCTGGGGAGGTGTTCAAGGCACTTCCAACCGGTAGGAGGCCTCGGGGACGACCCAGGCCAGCTGAGAGACTATGTCTTTCAGCTGGCCTGGGAATGCCTCCGCATCCGCTGGGAGGAGCTGGAAGAAGTGGCTGGGGAGAGGGAAGTTTGGGCTTCGCTGCTTAGGTTGCTGCCCCCGCGACCCGACCTCGGATAAGCGGAAGAAAATGGATGGATGAATGGAAAAACACGTAATCATTTCGATTTCAAATGTGTGAAAAACTGTTTGCAACAATTTCGTGCCTGCCTAGAGGGCGCTAACTTTTGCACATGTAAAGTCAAAACATCATGAGGTAACGTCATAACATTACAAGAACAAAATTTGAAAGAAGAAAGTTGATTAGTTGAAAAAAAACAATCAGAAAAAAATCTAAACTTTTCTTTTCTTATCTTCTTATCTTATCTAAACTACATAAACTTGTATAAACTTGTTATATGACGAAATGTAGTGTAATTTAGTATTAATAGTAAATCAAAATAAATATGCTGTAAATATAAATACATTTGTAAGTATAAAAGAAAATAATTGCTATTTAAAAAACAGACATAACTAAATAAGGTTTTATTTATTGGAAAATGACCTTGGGAAAAAGTTAGAATGTCATTGGGGTGAAGAATCTTTACAGGAAGAAATGACCCCATATAGCACCGCCTTTGCCATGAAGTTAAAATAGAGCTGCGTTATAAAACAATATATATATATATATATATATAATATGTTATGGGATTAAAGTAACAAATATCATGGGAATTAAGTCATAATAAAATAAATAGAAAATGTCTGTAAAATTATTTAGGACGAAAGTGGGGAATAAAGACCAAAGTCGATACCAATAATGGGCTTTTTCACCTACAGTATATCACAAAGCTGAGATGCAGCTTTTTCGTGAAACACAGTACACTATATACAGTACTTAATACCAATTACAAAATATCAAAGTGGCAAAGTTACTTCCTTCATTTCATTTTTCACTATGTGGCCCTTTTTGGAAAAAGTTTGGACATCTCTGCATTAAAGGAGGGCAAAACACTTAGTAAAAATTGCTTTGACACTTGGCTTTTGGGTAAACCTCCACGGAATCATCATGAACACGTTACCCTGGAGGAATGCACCTGTAAAAGTCATAAGAACTCACTCGGGGAAAAAAAGTCTTTTTTTTTTCTTTCCCCTACTTTGTTGCACAACTGTCCTATCTGCAGCTCAACAAGTCGTCATTCCCCGGAGCGGCAGCCGCTGCACCGACTTCCAGTGTCGGAAACGTTGCCACTACGGACCTGTCCTTCTTTGACGCCTTTGCGCCTTCGTCGACACAAAACCAGGTTATTCTCTCAGTCATCACTGTAATCGTATCCCAAAAGGTCTGGCGTGCTGCTTCACTTCTCAATATGAGACAGAACTGGATTCTTTTTAACCGGTTGGCTTTAAAGTCTAATTTTGTTTCGATCGAATGTAATTTAGTGCACATGCAGGATCATAAACAACAAAGCTGGTGGTCCAAAGCCCCAGAAGAACATAAATCCAGACAATGGCAACAAAATATTTAAAAAACTTGGCCGCACTTGTTACACACAATACAGAATATGGAAGATGCAAACAGTGAAACATCATTTTCCCCAATCTTCTTTTTGCAGCCAGATGCGGAAGTGAGAGCAACTGCCTATATATACAGTATGTATCCATTTTAGCACATAAAGTAGAAACGCGGAGGGAATTAGCTGTCCCGGAAATGAATGCAATGCTGCTTCAGTATAAATCTGGGCACAGAAAGGGGCCAAGTGCTCCCAAACATGCACACGCACACACACACGCAAACACACACACACACTCCTTATTCAGCAGCACTTTATTACCCCTCACCTGCTTGGCTTTGACGTCGCCTTCTCTTCCCCCTGCCTCTCCTCAAGGTGGATGCTGGGGGATTGAGTCCCCAACCTGACACCCCAGTGTCCCCCTATCTTGCATCCCCCGATGAGGTAACCGCCACCCGGAACCTGCCATTTTACAGACCGTCCCCTCCTTGCTTATAATTGGTTCCCTCTGGCAAAACAGCATTCCCATTGCCTGTGCAGCGTGATCTCCCCTAGTTCAGTTCACATGTATTGTACACACATGCATTTAAAGGAAATACATCCCAGAGGTTTCCAATCCCTGTCAGCATCCTTTTATTATGATTGTATGAATCAGTGTTCACGATCAATGTGAAAAAGATCAATCATGAACAATGTGCAATAGTTTTCACACACTTTCCAGTGTTTTTTTTTTTTTTGAGAAGGTCTATCTCACACAGTGTATATGTGAGTAATCGCACAGTAGACCATGATTATCTGGCAAATAGTGCCACCTCAACAGTTTAAACAGCATTCACTGCTGCCTTCATTCTATGCATGTATACCCTCATTATAGTCCAGTATAGTTTGTTTACCTAAACCACAAAGAAACGCGGCATTCATTGGACGCTGGCAATCATTTCATTTTTTAACTTGAATAATGACTTGGAGTGCATGTGAAAGTGGAAATAAATTTCTTGGTCTTCATGGTTATTTGTCAGGAAGCATATTGTATATATTGTAAAAGTGGTAAGGAGCAAACGACTCAGCCAGCAATAACATTGATATCGCTGATGATTTGATTGTAAATAACAGTATGGCAACAACAGTGGTCTAACGTGACTTTCACACCATTTTAAAGTGCTTGCAGAGGTAGATAAAGCTGATGGATGCTGGCCACTCATGATACTTCAAATAGCTACCAGGGGTGTACCAATACAACTTTTTCACATTTGATCCGACTCCAATATTGCAGTCTTGAATATCAGCACAAATCATACCTAGTTTTATTACTTGTTTAGTTGTGTGGAATATTAGAAAAGATTCGATCAAGTGATATTATTCAAACAGGGAATAATAGTCAGCAACAGTAGGTATGAAAAAAACAGAGCCATTTACTTACTTGTTGATGCATGTGGTGCATATTTTTATCCGCATCAGGCATGATGTAGCGAGGCTCACCGTGCTCTTTTCCCTTACAGCCAAATACTTTTTTCCGTCCGCTTTGCAAATATTTCAAAAACAGCGGTGGATGCTTTAGGAAGCGGTGGTGTTGCGAAAACCTTTCTTCAAATGCGGGATGAGGTCATAATAAACTTCCCCGTTTCTGTGCCATCACGGAAAACTTGTGCATGACAAATTCTGGAATCAGCACCGACATCTTTTTCGTACTTGAACAAACGATACTGCCACACGATTGAATCCCTCTTACTCCTTGCTAAACACGCTAGCACACGCTGCTGTTGTGATCATGTGAGTCTTAGAATTTCTCCTACAAAGTGTGGAATGGACTGCTTTATCGGTTTGCCAATATCAAAGATTTTAGATGCGGGCTGATATAATATGGTACTTTTTTTTTGGTTGACATGGGACCGGGATGCCCCTAATAGATACTGCCATCTTGTGCAGTTAATCTAAAAAACAGGAGGTTGCCTACAGCCACAGGTAGTTATTTGAGCAAACACCGCCCTGGTGGTTATTTGCTTTTATCAGCAACTCCACAGGTAATTAAAAAGAGGCGTTATTTGGAGAAATTGTAGTTTTAGTAGTGGTTATAAGTAAGCACTAATTGCATTGGAGCTGCAGGAGGCAAATAGGTACTGTGTGGCATGCAGAACAGTTTGGCTTGTTGAAGTGGAAAATAGTTTGAATTGTTGAAAGATTTGAGTGTAAACACCTTGTCTTGTGAAGCATGTGTACTCGTAACTCATACACAGCAAGAATCTTCACATATTTACCTTTTTTCCCATTTTTCCAGGCTAGCAATGGCAATGATCCCTGGTCGGCATGGAACACAGACCCCTCGGGGGGTGCCTCCAACAACTGGGTGTCCAATCCAGAGGGCACCCAGACAGGCAAGACGGCTGCCGGTGACTCCTGGGGAGGTGCGGTACCTCAGGGTCACCCTCAGGCTTACCAGGGTCCTGGTAAGGACACATTAAACAGAAGTCGACAGAAGCTCTTTAAGCTATGGCTATGTGCAGTCTGACCTAGCAGCAATTCTGTTTGGGGTTTTGGCCAGACAGTGGAAAAGTCCGCCTCACTCAGGCATGAGTCAAGCAGACTAAATTTCTCCTGACCTAATTTTTCTTTCGAAATTCTCCATTTGTTTTTGTTGAGGGACCAGATTTAACAGACTTCTTCCATTTCTCTCTCTTTCCAAAGACAGCTACCCGTATCCTTACTTTATTGATTACACAGGTATCCCATGCATGTGCCTGGCTAGACACCGCCTCACCCCTTTATATTAAAAGCATGTGTGAGATCGCCATATTAACACTGTGTTGACTTTATGGTGCAAGTGACTGGGATGCCACTGGTTACATTACTGTATTGACCGGAATATAAAATTATGTTTTTCCCTTAAAAGTCGTCTTGTGTTGAGGGTCAAGAAGAGGGGGTGTCCGACTTTTTTCCAGCGAGGGCCACATAGGGAAAAATCAAAGGAAGCGCGGGCCACTTTGGAATTGGTATTTTACATTTTGTTACCCAACCTATGTATGCTAAGATAGAGAAAAGTAATTGTTATAATTTAATTGTATTTTTAGAATGTGTGAGCCCCCCAGGCTACACTCTGGACACCCCTGGAGCTTTATACTGTACATGCAAACCAGCAGGTGGTGGCAAACAACTTCTCTACAAGTGGATCAGTGCTTTTCTTCCTGTCACACACACACACACACACCAGTGACCTGGCAAGGTGCAGCTGTGAGACAAACAATTATTGCATGAATTTGTTTTTAAGACGCATGTAAACACCTTAACCAGATTGCGTTTGACCTTCTAAAAATATATCTCGCATGTATACACATGGATTGTTATATTTGTGTCCATATGGTATGTTTAATGTACATTTACACCACAGCGTTGGATTCATTGTTAAGGCTGGATTATCTTTTTGGCTAACTGGTTTGACTTAATTATGCTCGCTTTGTTGAGTGTCTGTGTGTTGTAGACAAAACCATGTACAGTGGTGTGAAAAACTATTTCCCCCCTTCCTCATGTTTGTCACACTCAAATGTTTCTGCTCATAAAAAAGAGTTAACTATTAGTCAAAGAGAACATAATTGAACACAAAATGATGACTGCAAGACTTTTGGGAAAATATCTTGTGGACTGACGAGACAAAAGTTGAACTTTTTGGAAGGTGCGTGTCCCGCTACATCTGGCGTAAAAGTAACACAGCATTTCATAAAAAGAACATCATACCACCAGTAAAATATGGTGGTGGTAGTGTGATGGTCTGGGCTTGTTTTGCAGCTTCAGGACCTGGAAGGCTTGCTGGGATAGATGGAAGCATGAATTCTACTGTCTAGCAAAAAATCCTGAAGGAGAATGTCCGGCCATCTGTTGGTCAACTCAAGCTAAAGCCATCTTGGGTGCTGCAGCAGGACAATGACCCAAAACACACCAGCAAATCCACCTCTGAATGGCTGAAGAAAAACCAAATGAAGACGTCGGAGTGGCCTAGTCAAAGTCCTGACCTGAATCCCATGGAGATGCTGTGGCATGACCTTAAGAAGGCGCTTCATGCTAGAAAAGCCTCAAATAAAGCTGAATGACAACAATTCTGCAAAGATGAGTGGGCCAAAATTCCTCCAGAGCGTGTAAAAGACTTGTTGCAAGTTATGGCAAACGTTTGATGGCCCAACCAGTTATTAGGTGTAGGGGCAATTACTTTTTCACACAGGACTATGTGGGCTTGGATTTTTTCTCCCTAAATAATAAAAACATTCATTTCAAAACTGGATTTTGTGTTTACTTGTGTTATCTTTGACTAACATTAAAATGTGTTTGATGATCAGAAACATTTTGTGTGACAAACATGCAAAAGAAGAAAAAGTCAGGGAGGGGGGCAAATACTTTTTCACATCACTGTATATGCCGGCTTATACACGTATAAGCAGCACATTGTGAAAAACATCTGAAAAAAAGTTCAGTGTTTAGCCCATGCGCTGAATTAAGGGTAAAGTACAACAGATTTATCTCATGTCTTCGTTGTCTTACCGCAGGGGCCGAGGACGACGAATGGGATGACGAGTGGGACGACATGAAGTCCACAGGGGGTTACGGAGAGTCTGAATCTGGAGATGCCGGGGCCATGCAGAGAGGCGCAGCACATGCATCGATGAAACTCAAGTAAGGATTGCTAAAGTGAATGGAAGACTCAACAGGAAAAAACATATACAACAATTGCAGGATCCCCAGTGCCATGCATGGTGGTCGTCTACAGCCACGTCTGTCGAATGAAAGTTGCAGTCAAGACCATTTGACCATTTCCTCCTTCCCACCACTTTCAGGTTTCCGGGGTTCTCCAAGTCTGGTCCAGAGCTGTACCTACTATGCAAGCAGATTGCAAAGGGCAAAGACAAGCTACCAATTTACGTAAGTTATTTGACTTGAAAGAAGTCAAACTTTTAAAGGGTTTTAGCGGTCCTTTGACCTCAGCTATCATAGATATTCTCTACAAACAATGTCTGAGGGTTTATTGTTTATTAGAAATAGGCATTTTGGGAATTTACGGTGCATACGCCTGACACTTCAGCTACAATACAACAGCTGTATCTAAAGATGTCCCGATCCGATATTGATATCAGGTATCAGGCTTGTATCTGCAAAAGAAAAGAAACACTAGCAACTTTTGTTTTACTCACCAGATGGGAGAAGTGGGTCCGGTGTGGCTTTATCCAGAATCACAGCTGGACTGTGTGGTCGCTGATCCCAAGAAAGGCTCAAAGATGTACGGCCTGAAGAGCTACATCGAGTACCAAATCACACCCAATGTAAGCAAGCTCTGCCATTCTGCTGTTGGGTCACACGTCAGCTGTCATCTAACTCATTGCCATGCGGTTACAGACCACAAACCGCCCTGTCAATCACAGATACAAGCACTTTGATTGGCTCTATGAGAGGCTGCTGGACAAATTTGGCTCTGCCATCCCCATCCCCTCCTTACCAGACAAGCAGGTGACAGGTGAGTTCTCAACAACAACTTCACAGTCCGTCCAAGATTGGCACTGGGTCTGTCCTAGGGCGCTTTGAGGAAGAGTTCATTAAGATGCGAATGGAGCGGTTGCAGGGCTGGATGAGCAGGATGTGCAGGCACCCGGTCGTGTCCAGCAGCGAAGTATTCCAGCTTTTCCTCACGTATAAGGACGAGAAGGTATGGTGTCTCTCTGTTTCTCTCCGAACTGCAAAGATGCTTACATTGAAATGGCACAGGACTGGAAAATGGGGAAGAGAAAAGCAGAAAAGGATGAAACCGTGGGAGTGATGATTTTTACTACGATAGAGCCGGAAGCTGCAGACTTGGATCCTGTAGAAGTGTGAGTTGAATGGAAACCTCATCAAAGCATCACTAAGAAGATGACATAAACATGCTTTTTTTATACCGACAGAGAGCAGAAATGCGAACAATTCAGCAGGTTTACCAAAGCAATGGACGACGGAGTGAAGGAAGTCCTCACAGTGGGACACGAGCACTGGAAGCGATGCACAGGACGTATGAACACTATTTTTCTTACATTATTTATATATGACACACATATTGCATATTTTCTCAGCATAAGTCATATGTCTGTTCATTCAGCTCTGCCAAAGGAATATCAGCGGATTGGTAAAGCCTTCCAGAACCTTTCCTCAGTGTTCACCAGCAGCGGATATCAAGGTAATTTGTAATAATAATAGGCCATAGTCAATCACAAAACAGCAGTCATTTATTGTTGCACTATAGTGAGGGATGATATAGCAAGGGACAACTGTATATTAAAAAACATAAAAAACACCTAGTGTATCTGAAATTGTGGATTTTTTACAGTGCATCCAAAAAAGTATTTACAGCGCTTCACTTTTCCCACATTTTGTATTACAGCCTAATTTCAAATATTAATAAATTCATCCCCCCCCCAAGCCCTTCCCAACAACACCCCATTATAACAACAACAACAAAAAATTTTGCAAATTTATTACAAAAAAAAACATATACATGAGTAGTCACAGCCTCGGCCATGAAGATAAAAAAATCAACTCAGGTTTACACTAATCATGATCGCGATGTTTCTTCAATGTAGTTGGACTTTTTTTAATTTATATATTATATACACACACACTGCTAAAAAAATTAGAGGAACACTTTGAAAACACATCAGATCTAAACGGGGAGAAAAAGGATCTTGAAAATCTTTCCTGATAATAAGTAGGTGATGTATTAGTAACAAAGTGATGCCACATAATTTGATAGAAATTGAATTGATCACCCTTAGAGGGGGGAAATCAAAGACACCCCAAAAATGAAAGTGAAAAAATGATGCAGCAGACTGGTCCATTTTGCCAAAATGTCATTGTAGCAACTCCAAATGATTCTCAGTAGTCTGTGTGGCCCCCACGTGCTTGTACACATGCGTGACAATGTCGGGGTTTGCTCCTAATGAGACCACGAATGGTGTCCTGGGGGATCTCCTCCCAGATCAGGACCAGAGCTCCTGGACAGTCTGAGGAGCAACCTGACGGCGCCAGATGGACCTAAACATAATGTCCCAGAGGTGTTCTAATGGATTTAGGTCAGGTGAACATGGGGGCCAGTCAATGGTATCAATTACTTCATCCTCCAGGGACTGCCTGCATACTCTAGCCACATGAGGTCAGGCATTGTCGTGGACCAGGAGGAACCCAGGTCCCATTGCACCAGCGTAGGTTCTGACAATGGCCCAAGGATTTCATACAGATACCTAATAGCAGTCAGGGTGCCATTATCTAACCTGTAGAGGTCTGTGCGTCCTTCCAGGGATATGCCTCCCCAGACCATTACTGACCCACCACCAAACCGGTCATGCTGAATAATGTTGCAGGCAGCATAACGTTCTCCATGGCATCTCCAGACCCGTTCACGTCTGTCGCATGTGATCAGGTTAAAACTGCTCCCATCGGTGAGGAGCACAGGGCACCAGTGGCATAGTTGCCAATTCTGGTGGTCTATGGTAAATGCCACTCACTCTACGGTGCTGGGCAAGGAGCACAGGGCCCACTACAGGACGTCGGGCCCTCAGGCCACCCTCATGGAGCCTGGTTCTGATTGTTTGGTCAGAAACATTCACACCAAAGGCTTGCTGGAGGAGCAGATACTGATCCTGCTGAGGGTTTGATTACCTTCTAAGGCCCTGTCCAGCTCACTTGGAGTAACTACCTGTCTCCCTGAATCTCCTCCATGTGTTTGAGACTGTGCTGGAAGACACAGCAAACCTTCTCGCAATGGTACGTATTGATGTGCCATCCTGGAGTACTTGGACTACTGGTGCAACCTCTTTAGTGTCCAGGTACCGCACCATGCTATCAACAGAGATATTGATCCAAGCTAAATGAAAAACTAAAGCAGTAGAAAGTCAGTCAGTAAAAAAATCAGCCAAAAGAGATGAGGAGTCAGTGGCCTCAACCTGGAAAAGCATTCCAGTTTTGGGGTCTGTCTCATTGTTGCCCCTCTGATGCACCTGCTGTTGATTTCATAAACAACAAAGCAGCTGAAATTGATTAACAACCCCCTCTGCTATTTAACTGACCAGATCAATATCCCAGTAGTTTGACTACCTAATTTTTTGGAGCAGTTTAAAAAATAATAATATATGTGTGTGTGTGTGTGTATATACAGACATATGATATATATGTATATATGTACATGTATATATGTATATATATATATGTACGTATATATATATGTGTATATATGTACATATATGTACATATATGTGTATATATGTACATATATATGTGTATATATGTACATATATATGTGTATATATGTACATATATATGTACATATATATATGTGTATATATGTACATATATATATGTGTATATATGTACATATATATATGTGTGTATATATGTACATGTGTATATGTGTATATATACATATATACGTATATATGTGTATATATACATATATATGTGTATATATACATGTATATATGTATATATATATCCTGACTTTTAGTATATGCTATTAGTATATATACTGTGTATATATATATACTGTGTGTGTGTGTGTATATATATATATATATATATATATATAAATACTGTGTATATATACATACAGTGTATATGTTTGTTGTTGTATTGAAAAATGTTTTTTTTAGTTGTAATATGATAAACAAACAAAACAACAAATAAAAATGAGGTTATGGAAAAACTTTATTATGAGGACAACAAATGTCATTTTAGTAGCACAGAGTTGAAAAAATGTATTTCTCCCGGCATGCCCAGCCGGGAGAAGGCTGGAGGGATTATGTCTCACAGCTGGCCTGGGAATGCCTTGGGGTCCCCCCCTACTAAGACTGCTGCCTCTGCAACCTGGACCCGGATAAGCGGAGGAAAATGGAACGCAATGGAATTTCCAAAGATTATTACAAAGATTTAAAAAAGTGGGGAAAAAGAGCAAAAAGTGAAGTTGATTCTAGTAATACACATTTTCACTTATAGCTGAGATGCAGTTGTTCCTTGAGCCGTCGTGGAAAAAGTCAGGAGACCCTGGCTGTAAAGTATCAAAATGTAAGAAAAGAGAAGTTTGATGAATACTTTCCGGATGCACTGTATTTTTATTTTGAAAGTTCAACTTGAACCCGATATAGTGGGGCAGGTATACAGTATGCTATGACATCCCAGTATTGTGGTACTTAGAATACATGTCATGGATGTAGGTGAGACAACGCTGACTGATGCCATGACGGCAGCGGGGAAGACCTACGAGGAGATAGCACAGCTGGTAGCAGAGCAGGTAGGAATTGGGAATTTGGAGCACCGAATTTCAATGTAATGATTTTGATCTCATTGAAATCTCCAGCGGGATGTTGAAGCGCCTTTTTATCAACCACCCCATTAGCATGTCTTCCTCACATGTCACATGTTTCCTGCTTTGCGGGGGTTGACATCCCACATGTTTTTTTTTATGACACGCTTGAACCCAGAGTCCTGCTGGTGTTCTCTGCACAGGAAGAAGCGTTGGGGACAACACAATATAGAACAGGTTTACTCAACTGGCAGCCCTCGGAGCAAATCCGGCCCATGATTGACATTCCACTGGCCCGCAAATTTGGGAGATTCTATAAAGTGGATCTTTGACTAGCTTCCTTAAAACAGCAAAGGTAGTTCATAAATACTGAACAGTGTCACTGCAATGGGGCCTCATTCCTGTGCAGGATTGCTCTGGCAAGACTCTTAGTCCTTATTACTTGTAGACCAGTAGCATGGTATTATTCTACTAACAAATGGCTGGTGTACAGCTGGTTAGAGAACTGCAATACCATACCTTGTTTCCCTTATCAGTCAAAAGTGTAATACTTCTTGGTTAGAGTCCTGTAGTGATCCATTTTCTGTTTATGTTCATATTTACGTCTGTCCGTGCGTTTTCCCTTACCAGCCCAAAAAAGACCTCCACTTCCTCATGGAGACTAACAACGAGTATAAAGGTCTGCTCGGATGCTTCCCGGATACCATCGGAGTCCATAAGGTACACTAGTAGACATGGTCTGTGGGCATGGGGGTTCTTTGGTATTTTTATGTATATTTTTGTGTTTTGTTAAAAATGTTTTGTTTGTTTTTTAATATATGAATATTTCAAATTATTATCAATATATACAGTATTATCCACCACCCAGGTGTTTTCTTCAAGTATATCTTTCTTAATTTGGACGTTTTTCACATCGTCCTGGAAAGCATTACCGACATTTTGACCTACAGACAGCTACCACTTTTTTGCTCTACGGCCCCCCCTACAGCATTGGAGTGTAATCAACTCACAGTGCTGGTAACTGAAAGCAAAATGAGTAGGGGTGTCACGAGACACTCTGTTCACAAGACCAGACGATACACAAGATTGGGCCTTGGAGGGCGAGACAGGACGAGAGTTTAACTTGTAAGGAAAGTACAATGGAAAAAAAGACAATCTATTACAATCCATGTTGCCGCACTGCATGTATGCTAGCGGCCCCGCCTTCACCCCCCTAGCCAAAGAGACTGTATGACTGAAAAAAGCTCACTCCGTTCATGTTGTTGCTCTGTGGAATAAGTGCTGCAAGATGCACAGAGTGAGCTCTCCTCCTGCCTGTTTGGAGGCAGGAGACGGGAAAAGAGACACGCATGCACATAACAATGTAATAAGTCTGGCATTGTTTGCGTTCATTTTCATTTGTTGCATGATTCATTGATGAACTTATTTATGGTCCCAGACCTAGTGCCCACGTGGCAAAAATCTTTTTAATCCTGCAAGACGAGAAATGAGCAAAGTTGTGCACACGTTCAACACTAACATAACTTGTCTGTTATGACACGTTTGCACTGAACATTTGAGCTGCTGCTAGCGCTAACACCACATGAGTTCATCAAATGATGCAGGCGGCCATCGACAAAGTGAAGGAAGGCGACAAGTTGGTGGCCACCAGTAAAATAACCCCTCAGGAAAAGGTCACCATGGCGAAACGAGTCAGCACCATGTCGTACGCATTGCAAGGTACAGCGCAGCTTCTCAGCCGCTCACCTTAGCGTGTTGATTCCTCTGACATTTTGTACTCTTTTTCTCTCCCCTTAGCTGAGATGAACCATTTCCATAGCAACCGTATCTACGACTACAACCGCGTCATGCAGTTGTACCTGGAAGAGCAAGTCAAGTTTTACGAGACGGTAAAAACAAGCACATTTTGTCCACCGTCTAAAATCACCTTAAAGGGAACTTTTGATGATATCCTCCAAACTGACAGTACTGTGGAGTAGTCAGTGTACATCTTATATAACATATACACTAACTATGCGTTGCAAATGTGTCAAGACACATGCATTATTGTCTAAATAGCGGGCAACTAAAGTGAATTACAAAAAGGATTCCATAAAGATCGTCCCTTAAAGGAAAAGTGTCATTCCTATTGGATTGTCCCTTAAAGGAAAAGTGTCATTCTTATATTATTGGCCCTCAAAGGAAAGGTGTCATTTCTTTATGATTGGCCCTCAAATGAAAAGTGTCATTCCTATACGATTGGCCCTCAAAAGAAAAGTGTTATTTCTATTTACTGTAATTGGCCCTTAAAGGAACAAAACTGTCGTTCCGACAGGATTTGCCCTTAAAGGAAAAGTGCACTTTTTGGGATTCATCCACAATCCTTATGTGAGACATGAAAACACGTCTTTCTCTTTTCTGTGTGTTCTAAAGATAGAAAAACAGCTTGAAAGACAGAGCCAAGAATGTATGGAAACTTTATTTCAGACACACATGTCCACATCACTATATATAAAAGTACATTACAAAAACACAACACACTGATACAATCATTACTGTCCTTGGCGGGACCAAGCTACATTCTGGAACTCCTGCTGTGTTTTTGTTTTTGAGTTTGGAAAAGTTAACGCTCGGTGTAGCGTTCATTTCTATGTTGCTATGGGAAATCCATGCAGCCAGGAGGTTAATGCTTGAAAGGTGCAAAATAGTGTAAGTATGAATGTGCCTGTTACTACATGCTCACAGCATGGATAGAAAACCTTGGAGGTGGTTTAATAGTGGTCTATGTAGGCGGCGTAGGTGCGTCTCATTTTGTGCGGTACCGAGCTGTCTCTTTTTACCTGTTTTTATATGTGTAGAAGGCCCAGAAAAGAGAGAGGTGTGTGGACGTTCATGTCTCACATAAGGATTGTGGATGATGGGCAAAATGCTAAGATAGAGTATGCTGTTATGAAAATGGCTGCCTTGGTTACCTGGCTTCTCTTCTTTAAATCTGCAGATTGCAGCAAAGCTGAGACAAGCTCACAGTCAGTTCACTACAATGTGAAGGCGACGGTCACACACAAGCGCCCAAATGCTCCACGTCCCAAATATCCCCACTTAACTGCTTGTTTCCCAAAATTGTTGTTTTTGTTTGTTTTTTTAGGAACATTTCTCTTTCCTTTATGCCGCTTTAAACCAGAGCAGCTCTTCCTCTTTTTAAGAGACGGGAACAAAACACGCAAACCACAGTTTACACAACAGAACGTTTCTGCAGATTGAAGACAAGCAGATCGAATGTTGAACATTTCAGTAGTGACTGACTGTTCATGCCAAGGTGTGGTAGATACTGTCACCAATAACTCTACGGAAGCCTTTGTGTCCTGTGCCTTCTTTCGTCCCGCACTTCCTCTCTGCCAACAGGAAGCCCCGCCCCTTCCTGTTGTACCCACGTGCCTTAATTGGTTGCCTTCTATTTCTGCATTTGTTTACATTTCAGAAGAAAATGAAAAAAGTTTTTATATGAAGGAGAAGCACCGCATAAAGAAAATACTAAGGGGGCAGAGCTACAGTTTTTTGTTTTTTTTTGCTTTCAATCATTCAATGTTTTGTTCACTTTTGTTTTACTATCACGTGATAGCCAAATATAGCATATAAATAAATACTTCTATATCTATTTAATGAGCACACTGACTGGCATCAGGGCTGCCTGGTGCAAAGATAATCGCTGTCTATTGTCTTTGCAAAGGCAGACTTCATCTGTGTGAAGACTCTTTATTTGTACATGTGTGCCTCGTCAAGTGTACATATCAATAATAAATATACACGCTATTCTATCACATCTTTGTCGCCTGATGTTTTACTGTGTAAAACACATTCGATGCATTGAGCAATGACTTCTTCCTTCTTCACTGTATAGAAGCATCCTTGTCTTCTCTTGTGTGCAAACACAGTGAGGCCCTTTTGTGCTGCACAGCACATTCTTGCACTAGCAAGCAGAATGAATGTGCAAAGTGTCAAAGAGGGGGCCTGTGTGCTCTTGGTAGGGGTAGTGAAAGAGGTCTTTTTAAGCCTGCACGACGCTTCAGCTGCCATCAGGTGCAGCTGGTGTGAAAGATGTGACATAGAAAGTATTCATGTTACTTTATTAAGTGTCTTGTTTGCAAACATATTTAGTTGTTATGCAATGGCAATTTCCCAGTATGCATTCCCCTAGAATTGGGAGTGGAGGAGGTTTGCTACTTCCGCCGGCCAACACACTTTTGGTTTTCAATTATCTTCTGTCATGCAGCCAGCGGTGTACCAATATTAGTTATTATATACACACAATATTGTGCTCTAAAATAAAAATGTTACTTTTGTTTGAAAAACCTGCATGTCTTTTGAATGTCATTTATATATATATATAAATAATTTTACCGTAAAAAACAAAACACTTCAGGATGACACCTGTTGAGAAGCCCTTCCCTGGGAACAAAACTAATGAAATCCTGTAGTATGTATTCATCCATACAAAACACCGTTTGCGTTGCTGGAACCAACATGTTTAAGCCCAACTGAAGATGCTAAAAAGCCTCCAAAGTGTAAGTACAGTACAGTATATACGATAGTATGTACTATAGTACACCCTGCCTCTCACGCCCCGTATTTGGGAAGCACTGGCCTGTAGTGTAGGAGGTGCGTTAAACATGAACCTTTCAGAAAAGCGACGTTTCTTTGAATTCAATTGCAACAAATCTTTAGCTAATATGTTTGTATGATTCTTTCACTGAAGTGTTTGCAAAGTACACTACATACTTTTGTCTTTTTCAACTTTTGGTGTTCCTGCGTACCACTAAATGTACCACAGTTTGAGAATGAATTCAGATTCACCTGCCAGGAAGTTCAATAACATAATAACCACATATAGTAACTATAATTAAGTACAACAACTAGAAAAGTGCAGAACTCTGCCATATTTTGCCCATTTTGGATTCACAACAAAATAATCATTCTACTTTTTCCAATTCCAAAGGTCCCTGTTTTTTGTTTTTTTTTCATATTCAGGATCATAGTATGCGAAATAAATCCATTATGTGGTCAGTCTTTGATATTTTGTAGAACCTGCTGGAAACTTGTCCTGTATTTTTCCCAAGTGTTCTGACAATTGTTTGTGGAGTTATATGCACAAATGCCAAAAGTGCTCCTATCTCACAATGTTTTCCTGGGTCCAGATGGTGATCCGCATCACCCCCAAAATTTCATCCCTTCGTCCAAATCCCATTTCCCACAATTCCTGAAAATTTCATCCAAATCCATTCACAACTTTTCAAGTTATTTTGAACACAAACAGATAAATGCCAGCAAAAACATATCAATAAACACTTTGGCAAGGCACAATTATTGTACAATATTTAACATCCTTGTACTGTTTTGTGTTGCCTCACGTAGAAATCTATGTTTACTGGCTCATGCCATCATCTATGGTTCAAGTTATTCTATCATTCATTCTAATAACCGTAGAAATGCATGCTATTTACAAAATAAGAAATGCCACGTAGCCCAAAGTACAACTTACTGTAATTGTCTTGAGTGTGTTTCATATTATATTATACTGTTGGTGATTTCAGTTTCTCACTCTTATTAGTAGTTAGCCATTTCCATTTGAAATCATTTATTGGAAATATTTCTTAGAAAGGACAAAGGGCAACTATGTGAAGGTAAAAAATACATTCACTTCCATGCCAGCAATAATAACAGCCTCAAACAACAACAACAAAATGTCAAAGCGTACTCGGTGTGTCGGTCTACTGAGATCTGCGTTACCGTACATCAAGAGTGGTCAAGGTGACGGCAGTTCAGGGAGACAAATGGTTCCGGAAGGTGCGTGGTCGGATCATCATGCTGACTTTGCGAAGTGAATAATAGTCCGAGTCTCTCCACGCGTGCCAGACTATCCCATCCGGACCCAGGTGGCCTCTGCCTTTAGGTGTGTAATGGCCTCCCTGCAGGACACCACAGCACAGGTCCACTGTCATCTTGTCACCTGGGATATCTGATACAGTCATTAGGTGAGGTGTAAGGGCTTTTTTACCCGGTAGTAGACGCCATTAAGATGAGCATAGAAACACTGACTATACCACCACCCGCCATGGGAGATCTCGGCACAGATGTCACCGCTGTCGGGTGTGCTGAAGCTCTGCTTGTCGTGGTACCACCCAAAGGAGTCCAGCACGGTGCCGCTGAAGCCCGACACGTGGAGACGGTACCGATGCTCCTCATCTTCTACGCTGTGCAACAAGAGAAGAGCCGCACTGTGCTCTACTGTCTCTTCTCTGATGTTCTTTTGCGTGGTGCGGCCCACCTGAAGCTCTGATACACCGCGTGCTTGTGCTTGCTGCTCCAGTCCTCCAGGTCTATACGAAGGCTGTAGTCCCCCTGGGTGCTCAGGTCGTGGATGTAGTCGTTACCCAGCCAAAACTCGGAGTGCAGGTCGCCGAAGCCGCGCTTGTACTCCCTCCAGCTGCGGTCGAAGCTCACGGAGCCGTCCACCCGGCGCTGGATCACCGTCCACCCGCCACCTGTGGCACAAAAAGAGGGAACATTGGAAATCCCTGCCCTTTCAGGGGCATTTACACTTCCAAAACTATCATGTGCGCACTGAAGTGTCGTACGAGGTCCGAGATGGAGGTCCGAGTCTGCAGCATTTTGGGTTGGATATGAGAATTACAGGATTTCTGATCTGGTAGGTTTACTTGTCTGAAAAGGAGTAGAAAGAAGCGGAGCTTATATTTAAATCCTACCCCTTCCTCGTTCATATTACTGATCATTCACAGCAGTGCTGATTGCTCTAAGGCGCAAGGGAAGCTCCGCTTCACCTCAAACGGAAAGGAAGAAAGTGTACGCTTCATTGACTAGATGTGCTAGAATGCCTCAATCTTTTTTTCAGAACCAGCTAACTGACACCACTTCCTTCTCATTCTCCATTCGCTTTTATACAGTCGGATGCGGAGCGTCTACTGGCTTGGACGTGGAAGTGGGCTGTGCATTTTTGTGTTATTGAGTCGCTTTAGGCCGCACGGTGGCTGAGCGGTTAGCACATTGGCCACACGGTCTGGAGATCTGGAAGACCTGGGTTCAAATCTGCGTTGGGCAGCTCTGTGTGGAGTTTGCATGTTCTCCCCGTGCGTGTGTGGGTTTTCTCCGGGTACTCCGCTTTCCTCCCACATTCCAAAAACATGCATGTTAGCTTCATTGGCNTCTAAGGCCGCAAGGGAAGCTCCGCTTCACCTCAAACGGAAAGGAAGAAAGTGTACGCTTCATTGACTAGATGTGCTAGAATGCCTCAATCTTTTGTTCAGAACCAGCTAACTGACACCACTTCCTTCTCATTCTCCATTCGCTTTTATACAGTCGGATGCGGAGCGTCTACTGGCTTGGACGTGGAAGCGTGCTGTGCATTTTTGTGTTACTGAGTCGCTTTAGGCCGCACGGTGGCTGAGCGGTTAGCACATTGGCCACACAGTCAGGAGATCTTGAAAAACTTGGGTTCAAATCTGCGTTGGGCATCTCTGTGTGGAGTTTGCATGTTCTCCCCGTGCGTGTGTGGGTTTTCTCCGGGTAGTCCGGTTTCCTCCCACATTCCAAAAACATGCATGTTAGCTTCATTGGCCGCTCGAAATTGTCCATTAGAGTGTGAATGTTTGTCTATTTGTGTCCTGGGATTGACTGGCGACCAGTCCAGGGTGTACCCCGCCTCATTACTCTGTTCATTCTTGTTACTAAAAAAACCTCACCAGGGAGGCATCCGGACTAGATGCCCGAGCCACCTCGCCTGGCTCCTTTCCATGTGAAAAATAATGCCAAAAATAAACTAAATGTGGTCAATTATTTCAAACAAATACAAAGTATGTTGTTTGGGCACAAAATGGACAAAATCTACGGTAATCCTAAAATGACAAAGAGCTGTAAACATGGGTCTGGAGGACGCACGGGTTGCAGTTCCTGGTGTTTCCTCTTATTGCTTGCGTGCAACTTTCAGCCTCTTCGTTCTTCTTGTGAAGGCTTTTCCAATTTGGGCTGTAACGGTGGGAATTGTGTTGGTGCCGGCGCACGGACCCACTCACCGTCTGTGTCCATGTCACAGTAGACCTCCACAGGCACGCCCGCTAGCGACGGCACCACAGTGTATAGGCCTGACCTCCTCACTCCGTTGAAGTAGATGGATGCGCAGTCTATGGGGCAGTTCCTCGTGTGCTGGATTTCTGAGGAATACACTCATCAGCACCCTCTCCTGGAAGACCATGGTACTTTTGTACTTCTCCTACCTGGGTGCAAGGCCTCGTGGGAGCTCATGAGAGGGTTGGGACGAACGATGTCGACCAAACATCCCGCACTCCTCTTGACTCTCTCCACCAGTAGGGTGAGATTGTGAACTTGGTTCTAAAAGGTAGTCAAGAGAAGGACACGTGCAGATGAATGCTGCGTAGATGGTCCGGCCGGGTTTGTGATGTTGGGATGTGTCTGTACTCCAGCTAAAACCCAACTCAGAATCCCCGACATCACTTCCTGTCTACTTGTCCGGAAGACGTTTATTGAAACGAGCACGAGTCTTATTTACAATAAATGGCTTATTTTCACGCATTATATCCACCATGAGTGTAGAGTTGACTATAGGTGTGTTATTTCTTGTCTAGAGGGCTCTATTTACAAAGTCATAAACAGGTTTTATGTGCTCTTACTATGACACCAAAGTTGCCCCTCACGGTATCGCGGTTCAATTATCACACCATTGCCATAAATTTTGCTTTGTTTTTTCCGAAATAATTGATGGCTGTTTGGTAGACTATTTCCTATTAGGAGTCCAAACATTGAAATGCAAAGGACTTTTAGTATTCCTGCCACAAGGTGGCAGCAATACCTTGCTGGAGAGTAGCCAGCCATGGACGCAGCGTGAAAAAAAAATTCAATATGGAAGTGGAAAGACTGGGGTTTCTAACTTTGTCCTGCTTCTGAAAGAAATACGTTTGAGGCTAGCTTGTTAGCTGGCTAGCCTGCTAGCTAGTGGCCATCTAAAGTCCCTGTAGCCTAATAGTTGGCCTAAACGATGCCTAATAGGAGTGTGATGGTGACTGTAGGGGTGTTACTTCATGTCTCAAGTGCTCTAATAAAGTTAAAGACTAGACATTCATAAACAGCTTTTCTATGCTCTACCTATGAAAAGATTGTATTTATTAACATTGATTGCAGGAATGGACTTATCGCGGTCCAGTCTGGAAATGATGAAGCGCACTAAAGGAGGGACAACTCTATAGCATTCCCTAATATTGAATCCTACTTTGCCAAAATGCACGTATGGCGGTATTTGTGCTTGTTCGGAAGGAAGACATACGCGTGGCGGGATACCTGCAGGTTTAGGATGAGGGTTCCCTGCAGATGCAGCAAGGTGCTGGCTTCGGCGTAGTGCACCTCCAACTTGTGTAAACATCCCTCCAAGGTGGCGTTTACACGGCTGCTGTCTTGATGCTGTCAGCACGCAAATCACACGCTCGTTAGATGACTTAGATCCGCTTACCGGTGTCTGCCGGTGCTGTGCAGGACTCAGGAGGTGTCCCCTGGTTGGACAAGACGGGACGGGCGAGCTGTGCAGCCTGCATGTGTGCAACATTCACTACATCTGACATCAGCC
Source organism: Oostethus manadensis (assembly GCA_024372805.1). NCBI lineage: Eukaryota > Metazoa > Chordata > Actinopteri > Syngnathiformes > Syngnathidae > Oostethus > Oostethus manadensis. The sequence continues at coordinate 799,237 of QODF01000220.1, forward strand.
TATTGGCTCAGTGGGTCCCGGCACACGGAGGAGGAGGCCTAATCCTGTTAAGTTAGCGAGGTCAAGGACGCGTTAGCAAGAAGTGGGGGGGGGCAGCCCCAGACATTACAGCAGCGCCGTCCGGCACATGGCGCTCATTTTACCACCATACTCCCAAAAGACAAATGACAGGAGAGGCGATCCCGTCGACACACCCGAAGTGTCACCTGCAGCTCCAAGACCTTGAGGCGATGCCGGTGGTTCCTCAGCTCCTCCTGCAGCTCCGAGATGGTCTCTTTCAAGGCCGCTATCTGCTGCTTCCTCTCATCGTTCTCGTGCAGCCAATAGGACACCTCGTCCGTGCAGCGGAACATGTCGGGGCACCTCTGCTCGTCCAGCTGGGGCAGAGTGGCCACCAGGCGGCACATGCCGTCCTCCATCACCTGCACAGCGACGGGCGGGAGAAGGTGTGAGGTGGCCCGCGTTCCGCCACGTGACCTTGTAGGTTGCGTTGCAAGATTACACAGGACATGAATGTTTATGTGGTTTTAGCCTCACCGCCGTTTGAAGTGATCAATAAGTTGTGTGACTCTCGCCGCTGCTGCTGTACAATAAGAAACGTTTGCAAAAACACTAAAAGCGCGGCTAACGGGGATGCAATGTGCTATCAAATAAGAAAAAGGTCCTTTAATTCATCAGGACTAATTAACATCATCTAAACACGACTAAATGTTGTTTTTAAAGTAGCCTTTGGCTAATTCTGGCATATTTACACATAAGTGTTCATTAATATGCATTGTCTCTTTAAATAAAATTACAAAAAACTAGAGTAGAATAATAATCATATAATATAGTAGAATAATAATAATATTCATACTGCGCCCATCACAGGAATACATTCTGATTCTGACTAAATAAAAGAATAGCATGTACAAACAGTATTGATGGTTATTATTATGTATGAACTCCTGCTCATTTATGATCAATATTTCAAAGTGCGTTTGTATCTACCCTAGAAAATGAAACTCCAAAGTGTCCTAACGGCTTCAAGTTCTCTTGGCGCGCAACACGACCGCTACCGGAGCAACCGTGTCCCCGAGGCCGGTACCTGCTTGGTGTACTCGCCACACTGGGCGCCCCCGCCGACGCGCTCGGCCGTCGCTGCCGAAAGGAGCGCCGCGAGGGCGCAGAGAGCCGCGCACCGCCCCCGCCGAGGAGGGCCGGGGCTGGACATCGATGCCGGTTACTGGTCGCCTGTCCTCCTGGCGGGAGATGGGACGGCCTGCGGTGGGACAGGAAGGTCATTTCTAACTCGGCGTCCGTGCGAGCGCAACGTTTACCGACCTCAGCGGCAGATGAACTCCAACCTCGTCCCTGGCCCGCCCGGGTCTCCATGGCACGCCTCTCCTCCCGGCTGGTGTAGACTCTCCTCTGCTAGACCTCTTAGTCCCATAATCCACCTGTAAGAGGATTCGGGGGGTGAGAGAGAGGAAGTCGTGCTAGACATGCCTGCCCGGCTGATGTACTTTTCACTTTCACACCAGCCCGAGGTGAGCCGCCCTCGTGCAGGGCCGGCTTGCACCACATCCGGTAAGAATATTCATTACCAGCACAAAGCTTGGCCTCAGACGTTTGGACTTGAAGGGTCCGGGCCCAAAACATCTGGCGTCTGTGTGCTGGATCCAGGCTGCACGTGCTGCGCTCTCGGCGCGCCCAACGGTCCACGAGGGCAGAAAAGGGACTGGCGCGCAAACTGTGGCGCGCAAACTGGCACGCAAACTGGCGCGCGGCAGTCCGCCACTGTTTTTCACAGCCACACGGTGGCAGCATAACGCAACTTTATTGCGTTATCCGGAATATTCAAGAATACAGGATGTGTGATATACAATATGAAGTATGAAAGATAAACAGGGCCGCACGGTGGATGAGTGGGTAGCACGTTGGCCTCACAGTCAGGAGGTTCAGGGTTCGAATCTCTGTTGGGCATCTCTGTGTGGAGTTTGCATGTTCTCCCCGTGCGTGTGTGGGTTTTCTCCGGGTACTCCGCTTTCCTCCCACATTCCAAAAACATGCATGTTAGCTTCATTGGCCGCTCTAAATTGTCCATTAGAGTGGGAATGTTTGTTTGTCTGCCCTGCGATTGGCTGGCGACCAGTCCAGGGTGTAGCCCACCTCCCGCCCAAAGTCTGCTGGGATAGGCTCCAGCCTACCAGCGACCCTAATGAGGACAAGCGGTATAGAAAACGGATGGATGGAGAATGCATAAAAATGAGGCTAAAGAGTGGCCTGAATTTGTGACCCTAACCGAAAAACATGTGCTAACTGTACTTTGCGAAATCCGTCCTGTCTTTTAGTTAAACTCCAACTTTGAACAGAACGTACATAATCTACTTTTGCACTAAATCAAGTCTCCGATGTGTAGTGACATTTTATGCAATTTTGGGGCCTTGAAGTGGGATTTTGTTCCTCAACAGGACACCGTGACGCGGTATCCCAGCCTTCATCGGGACGTCCGCATTCACAGCGTGTGCCGGGTCGCTGAATGTTTCACAAATGCGTCTCCTGTTCCTCCCGTGACGTCAAGCGCTGTTCTGTTCACCACGTTGTCCCGAGAGGCGGACTGCCTGCTCCTCCTGATTGTTGCACTCACATCCCAGCACAAGAGCACTTTCCTGCCAAGTGGGGTGAAAAGAAGGGCACGGCTGGCCAAATGAAATATTCCGACAAAACAAAGAGAAAAGAAGTACAAAAACCTTTATGAACAGAAGATCTTGTCTTCATGTTCCCTTGTGTAGCGAGCTTTGCCAAAGCCCACGATTCTCAATATTTCTTTCTCCGAGCCAGCGGGTGCCCAAGGGCCACCAAGGGCCCTGTGCAGAAAAACGAAAGGACGCGTGTAGATATGCCAAGAAGGTAAAGTGTTTCTACTTCACAGAAAAACTGCACCACAGTTTGGCATACCGATGAAAAGTATTACTATGACCTTTGGCCATTTTGCAGCTCGTTTTGCTTTTGAAATAATTGCATATGCACACTTTCCTTCATTCATTCATTTTCTAAACCGCTTGTCCTCATTAGGGGATGCTGGAGCCTATCCCAGCAGACTTTGGGCGAGAGGCAGGTACACCCTGGACTGGTCGCCAGGCAATCACAGGGCAATTGAATCGCAGGCAAAAATTGCACACTTTATTTTTCGAATATTGTGATTTTATTCTCATAATATTTTGATTTGATAGGGAACACTAAAATATGAAATTTTAGATCTGAATTAATGAAATATTCTTATGAAATATTGTGTTCTTTACATAGTTGAATGTGCCCACAACAAAATCACACAACAATTCTAAATGTATTAACCCGTGGCGGTCTGGATTTAGAGTCACACGCCAAATTAAAGTGAAAAAAGACACTACAGGCTGATCCAACTACTCCGGCTCCGTAGTGTGACCTTCCTTTACTGCGGATGTTGCAGGCAGCAGAACCTTCTCCACAGTGTCCCCAAACTCTGTCAGGTCTGTCACATGTACTCAGAGTGAACTTGCTTTCATCGGTGAAGAGCGCAGGAACACCAAGACTGGCAAAGTAGCCAGTCTTGGTGTTCTCTGGCAAATGCAAAACGTCCTGCACCTGCGGACGTCAGGCCCTCATGGAGTCTGTTTCTGACCGTTTCAGCAGACACGTGCACCCCCCGNGTGTTCTCTGGCAAATGCAAAACGTCCTGCACCTGCGGACGTCAGGCCCTCATGGAGTCTGTTTCTGACCGTTTCAGCAGACACGTGCACCCCCCCAAAAGCCGAGCACCCCCCCACCGAAGAGGGTTAGGGCTGGATATCGGTAGCGGTAATGGAACTGGTAATGGTTGAATTGGATTTGAACACGCATGTAAACGCCATTGGAACACATCACTTGATACAATGGACCGTTCCACGTGTCCAAAAGGAGGAGGAAGAAGCAAAGCTTGTTTAATTCTACCCCGTAGGTTTTTCTCTATTTCAATACATTTGTACACTTCCTGCTGGTACTAAGTTTAAAATGCATAAGTAAGGTCATGTGACAGTGTGTTGAATAGTACTCCTTATCATAGTAAATACATTATATTGCAGTCCTGATGGATGATAATCATGATAAATAATAATAGTTATGAGTGGAATATAAACAATTATAACAAAACATTGTTGTGGTACAGACAATGTTCCCACTAGGATGAAAAGTTGCTAGTACAAGTACAAGGTGATGGTAACAAACATAACATTGACGGTCAGCAGACAGAACATATATCTCCAAGGAATGAAGTAATATGTCCTCGGATGTACACAATATTTCTTCTTCCTTGTATTTTGTAAACATCAACTGTTTGTATGTTTCTTGAACGTTGCCCAAATGTGAAGACCTGGCCACCATGCGCTCGCCTGCGAGCCCCTCCCCCAGGCCTGGCTCCAGGGTGAGACCCCGGTATCCCACGCTACATCCGGGCCACTCCTCTTGTGTTTTTTCATACGGGTCTTCTGAATCACTCTTAGTCTGGCTCGTCACCTAAAACCTGTTTGCCTTGAGAGACCCTACCAGGGGCATAAAGCCCCCGACAACATAGCTCCTGGGATCACTCGGGCACTCAAACCCCTCCACCGCGGTAAGGTGGTGATTCACACAACAGTGAAAGAAAAAAAGAAAAATGATTATGAGTTGCAAATTTTTCATCTTACATCTTCTACTCCTGTAACCTTTTTTTTTTCCTAAACACAACAGTGAAAGAAAAATGAGGTTACAGGAGTAGAAGATGACAAATTTGCAACTCATAATTTTAACAAGATAAACATCTTATGGCATAATTATATTTTTCTCTTGAAATTACATCTTTTTTTTCTTATTTTATTTTCCAAAGGGGGGACAACTTCATTCTTTTTCCTTTACTTTTTGTCTTTTCTTAAAAATGTACAACTTTATTCTAAAAATGTGATCATTTTTGCTATTTGTAGCATCTGATAACGTACTTCATAAAATTATGTTGTTGCAGCGCACACAAGTCCATAGCTCTTTCCTTGACAGACAGGAGCCAATCACAAGCTACAAAGGAACTCCCGATGTTCTTGTCAAGCCATCGGAAATACCAGGAGGTCCTTACTTGACTCGGTGTCATCTAAAAACGAATGCCAAATTCATCACACATCAACTTAATACGCAAAAGGTAAGTAATTTACAAGACCAATACGAGTACCAATTCAAGTGTAGAATCTTAAATGCTTCCAGTCATGCATTGCTTACCATTCAGCTGCAATGACAGAAATCCCGGCTCCCTGAGGTGGATACAGGCTGTCATTGCAACTGATGATTTTTGCATTCTTTCTTGGCTTCTTGGCTTGACAAGAACACTGTGAGGCCCCTTGTAGCTCGTGATTGGCTTCTGCCAAAGAAAGAGCTACCACTTCCTCATGGACTTTAGTACATAATAAGATGCTATAAATAGCAAAAATGATCAAATTTTGAGAATAAAGTTGTACATTTTTTGAGGAAAGACAAAAAGTAAAGGAAAAAGAATGGCACAGGATTAGTAGCAGTTCTGAAGCATAGAAGACCTCACAAGATTATAACAAGGCCATAAATTAGCCACACTGCTGTATAAATGAGTGGAGGTGGGACTCCATCAGGGATCAGCTCTGAGCCCCTTCTTGTTTGCTATGGTGATGGACAGGCTGATGGACGAGGTTAGACAGGAATCTCCATGGACTATGATGTTTGCAGAAGACATTGTGATATGTAGTGAGAGCAGGGAACAGGTGGAGGAGAAGCTTGAGGGGTGGAGGTTTGCCCTGGAAAGGAGAGGAATGAAGGTCAGCTGCAGCAAGACGGAGTACATGTGTGTAAATGAGAGGGACCCAAGTGGAAGAGTGAGGTTACAGGGAGAAGAGATAAAGAAAGTGGAGGATTTTAAGTACTTAGGGTCAACAGTCCAGAGCAATGGAGAGTGTGGAAAAGAGGTGAAGAAGCGTGTGCAGGCAGGCTGGAATGGGTGGAGAAAAGTGTGGGGTGTGATGTGTGATAGAAGAGTTTCAGCTAAAAAGAAAGGAAAGGTGTACAAAAGTGTGGTGAGACCAACAACGATGTTTGGTTTAGAGACTGCCCTGTTTGCCCGTGCCTAAAGCCACCTCTGGCTGATATCCAGTAGCAATCATAAATTACATTTTGTCCTGACAGGGCCTTGGTAACCATGGCAACACCCCAGCATGGGCAAGAAGGGAGGTTAATAAGGGGTGTGAAAAGGGAAAGGTCGCAGATGTACTCAGATGAGAGTTAAAAAAAATATATATATATATATATAGACTGTATATCAGGATCTGGAAGTGTACAGGTGAAATATGACACCTTGACAGCGACAAATGGATTACTCACTCACAATGCAACCCCTCACACCATCCCCACCCCCAATGTGCGCTTCAAGCCTGCTGGAATCCCCCCGTGTCAATCTCACTTCCTTTTAAGTTTGCTTCAGTCGCCCACGTGTGGTTTAATAATCAAAGGCTTTATTTAACTTGCATGCTGAAAAGTGTATTGTTGTGTGTGTGTGTGCAGTGCAATGTGACTAAGATGATTAAGTACTGTTAGTATATTTTTATTGCTACTTGTAGTAGATGCAGTAAAAAAACAAACAAAACGCAGCATTCATGATATGCACGCTCCTAAGGCTGTGCAATTGAACAATTAGTTGAAAGGGAGGTGTTAAAAAAATAGCAGTGTGGCATTCGATCCAGTGATCGATGATCGATTTAGTGAAAAAACAGGAGTGACTCAGGTGGCCCCTATTTAAGGATGAAACCAGCACTTGTTCAACATGCATTTCTCTTTGACAGCCTGAGCAAAATGGGTCATTCAAGACATTGTCCACAACACAGCATACTTTGATTAAAAAGTTGATTAGAGAGGGGAAAACTTCAGAAGAGGTGCAAAAAAGGTTTGGCTGTTCAGCTAAAATGATCTTAAATGCCTTAAAAAGGAGCGCAAAACCAGAGACACGTGGTAGAAAACAAAAGACGTATCAAATTGGATCAAAGAATAACCAGAATGGCAAAGGCTCAGTCAATGATCAAAGACAGTCTGAAGTTACCTGTAAGTACTGTGACAGTTATAAGAAGTCTATGTAAAGTAAATTTTTTTAGAAGAATACCCTGCAAAGTCCCTCTGTTAAAAAAGGCATGTGCAGAAGAGGTTACAATTTGCCGAGGAACTGGCCTAAAGAGAAATGGAGGAACAATTTGTGGACTGATGAGAGTAAAATTGTTCATTTTGGGTCCAAGGGCTGCAGACAGTTTGTGAGAAAACCCCTAAACTCTGAATTCAAGCCACAGTACACAATGAAGACTTTGAAGCATGTGTTGGGCCTATTCATCACATAGCAGGGATCATGGATCAGTTTGCATATGTCAAAATACTGGAAGAGGTCATGTTACCTTATGCTGAAGAGGACATGCCCTTGAAATGGGTGCTCACCAGGAACATCAGCGTGTGTTCTCTGGGAGGCAGGAAATGCAGTAATGCGTGGGAAAATCATTTCCTTTTCCTCTCACAAAAAACAAAAGAGACTTCCAAAATATCAAAATTTTTCATAGGACTCATTACACAGCACAAAGGATGTTCAAGATGGGTTTCATAAGGTCAAATATTTGCTCACAGTGCACAAATAACTGTTGATAACTATGCTGTTTGGTATTGTGCACCTGTCCAGAGGTTTTGGCTTCAGGTATGTGAGGAGCTGTCCACCTGGTTCAGAAGTAATATTCCAGCACTCCCCACACTGTGGGGTCACAAACATGACCTCCTTCTGTGGTGCCCGAGGGGGCCACAAACTCCCCACTTTTAATTAGACTTACTTACAATACACAGACACCTCACACTCACTTTTGGGGTGGCGGGACCTGTGGCGCCTGGTGGGCGGAAGTACTCAGTCGTGCTCAGCCGGCGATATGGTTCTGCCCATGGTGTCCCGCTGTCTCTGCTCCTCAATTTGAACAGCCTACACACACATTTCCAACAGCTCATTCCTTCCTTTTATGGTCTTTAATATGGCGCTGTGTCTCGAGGGAGCTCGCGGTGGTGCTACTCGCTGCATTGGGGGGGTGGCGCTCCAGGTGCATATGTGAAAATGTAGGTGTGTGGGTTTATGGGGTGTGTTTATGCGTGTGGACATGTGTGAGTAAGAGAACAGGGTTTGGTATGCGGTGTGTGTGTCTGAGCACTGGAGGTGGAGGGAGTTCTGTTGGGGGGGTGGCAAACCTATGGGCCCCCTGGGGGTGCCTGCCTCTGTCGTCGAAGGTGGGCGATGGCTCGCAGCAGTTGATGTCTGGGGTGGCCTGGATCTCCCGTGGTGTTGGGTATGCTTTGGGGGGCGGGTGGCTTCTGGGCCTGGGGGTTTGGGGGTGAGTGCCCTGTTTGCCCGTAGCTGGCCAGCCTCTGGTAGGTGTTCCGGCGGTTGCCCCCCTGTGGCCCTTGCTCAGCTGTCACGTGGCGTCCGGCTGGGTCTCCCTTGCACCTCTTTAGAGTGGACTCACGGTTGCCTCTTGGTGGGGCGGGGTCTGTGCATCCTCTCTCTGGGGTGCCTGATGGGGGGCTCCCTGGCGTCATCCTAGTTGGACCCTCGCTTTTGGAGGGAGTGTAGTTTGGGATGCATGGCTGTGTTCACCTCTAACATCTCCTCATTCTCTATGCTCCACTTTGATGCAGTCATTCTGTCACTGCATAGCAATGTGAACTGAAACTGTCGATTTGTTGCACGTGTCATCTGGATTGTCATTGTCATGAGGTTCTGTTTTTCTCCTTGTTTTTCTTTTATTATGTTTATTATTAGTAGTATGTGTAGATATGTGTATATGTATATACACTGCTCAAAAAAATGAGAGGAACACTTTTTAATCAAAGTATAGTAACCTATCAGTCAAACTTCTGGGATATTGATGTGGTCCGTTAAGTAGCAGAGGGGGTTGTTAATCAGTTAACTGCTTTGTTGTTAATGAAATCAACAAGTGCATCAGAGGGGCAACAATGAGACAGACCCCAAAACAGGAATGTTTTTCCAGGTTGAGGCCACTGACTCCTCATCTCTTTTGGCTGATTTTTTACTGACTGACTTTCTACTGCTTTAGTTTTTCATTTGGCTTGGATCAACATCTCTGTTGATAGCATGGTGCGCTACCTGGATGCTACAGAGGTTGCACGAGTAGTCCAACTCCTCCAGGATGGCACATCAATACGTAAAATTTCAAGTCCTTAAACCCTCAGCAGAATCAGTATCTGCTCCTTTGTGCAAGGAGGAACAGGATGAGATCTGCCAGAGCCCAAAAAATGACCTCCAGACCGTTCACTGGTGTGAATGTTCCTGACCAAACAATCAGAACCAGGTTCCATGATGGTGGCCTGTGTGCCCGACGTCCTGTAGTGGGCCCTGTGCTCACTGCCCAGCACCATAGAGACGTGAAAGGGTCTGGAGATGCCATGGAGAACGTTATGCTGCCTGCAACATCATTCAGCATGACTGGTTTGGTGGTGGGTCAGTTATGCTCTGGGGAGGCATATCCCTGGAAGGACGCACAGACCCCTTCGGGTTAGATAATGGCACCCTGGCTGCTATTAGGTATCGGGATAAAATCCTTGGACCCATTGTCAGAACCTACGCTGGTGCGGTGGGACCTGGGTTCCTCCTGGTCCACAACCTTATGTGGCTAAAGTATGTAGGCATTTCCGGTAGGATGAAGGAATTGATACCCTTGACTGGCCCCCACATTCACCTGACCTAAACCCAATAGAACACCTCTGGGACATTCCCTTTAGCTCCATCCGGCGCTGCCAGGTTGCTCCTCAGATTGTCCAGGAGCTCATTTATGTCCTGGTCCAGATCACCATCATCAGGACCATGCCCCAATGTTTTCAGGCATGCGTTCAAAGCACGTGGGGGCCACACAGACTACTGAGAATCATTTGGAGTTGCTACAATGACATTTTGGCAAAATGGACCAGTCTGCTGCATCATTTTTTCACTTTCATTTTTGGGGTGTCTTTGATTTCCCCCCTCTAAGGGTGATCAATTCAATTTCTATCAAATTATGTGGCATCACTTTGTTACTAATACATCACCTACTTATTATCAGGAAAGATATTCGTTTTTTTAAAGTGTTCCCTTAATTTGTTTGAGCAGTGTGTATGCACACAGTAGGTGTGTATGTGTGCAGTATGTATGTATATGTACTGTATATATATTTATTCATTCATCCATCCATTTTCTGTACCGCTTATCCTCATTAGGGTCACGGGGATGCTGGAGCCTATCCCAGCAGACTTTGGGCGGGAGGCGGGGTACACCCTGGACTGGTCGCCAGTCAATCGCAGGGCACATATAGACAAACAAACATTCACATTCATACCTATGGACAATTTAGAGCGGCCAATGAAGCTAACATGCATGTTTTTGGAATGTGGGAGGAAAGCGGAGTACCCGGAGAAAACCCACACACGCACGGGGAGAACATGCAAACTCCACACAAAGATGCCCAACGAAGATTTGAACCCAGGTCTTCCAGATCTCCTGACTGTGTGGCCAATGTGCTAACCACTCAGCCACCGTGCGGCCATATATATTTATTTATTTGTATTAATATTGTTATATATTTTTTTCTCTCCTTTCCTGTCTTTTGTGTTACGCTGCAGTGACACCAGGGTGAGCTACAGGTGAGCTCCTCATTGGTTTCTCGAAGCTTGTTTTGGTATGATTTCGCTGCCCCTCCTCATTGTGTCTTTTCTCTTTCTAGAACCTGGGCGACCAGTAGGGGAGGAGCTACCTAACAAGCCACAGGTGTAGGATATTTGTGCTACACCTTTTTAACCAGACCCGTGGCGTCGGGTTATTGTTCGGCTACGCCACATGACGTCTCCTTCATTTACTACTACTAAGATTCAAGCCTACCTGCTTCTTCCTTTTTTTGGTCACGGTAGATGATCTATTGTCTGCCTTCCTGCCTGTTCGGTAGCTGCTTCCCGCAGCATTCCTCGAGCACCATAGGTTTTTGTTGTTTGGTACTTTCCCCTTGGTGTTTTGGTGGAATGCCATTAAGGAGACTATTTTTGTTCGCATCCAAACCCGCCTCTCTGTCTTTTGGGATCCCGACCGCCCCGTGGCGTGACATTTTGTCCATTTTGCTCTGTCACTGTTCTGGTTGTTGCTGATATTGTGGTTATCATGGTTGTTATTGTTGATAATATTGTTGAAATACTTTTGTGAGGTTCTTCTACACCCTTTCTTATATATTCTTTTATGTTACCAGCAGGTTAGCAGTGTAGAGAGTGGCCGACAGTAGCTCCTGTGTGAAAGTTGTCTGCATGTGTTCTCTGCGTGTTAGTAAAGCCATTGAAGTGCGGTATGAGGCTTGTATTCCACCCTGCTCACTAGGTGTCAGTGATGTTACAATGATGAGACTACAGCCATCAGTGCACCGTGTAGTCTATCTTATCTTATTTATGTCTAATATGCCTTTTTCTATTAATACTGTATGTCTACTATAATGGGTAATAGGAGTGTAAAGGTGAGTGCAGGAGTGTTATGTCATGTCTACAGGGCTCAATTAATGGTTTCAGGGTTGGAGACATCTGCTCGCGAGGTTGCTATTAGAAAGCCCTCTCAGAATGATGACACAGCTCTTGCAGCGGTTCCCATTTGGTTGTGCAGGTCTACCTAACGATCTTCCAAATTGTCAGACCAAATGCACAGCAAATGGACCCGACGTGGCCCACTACTAATGAGCCGTCTATCAAACGAAAAATGTGTTGCAGCCAGCCCAGATGACTCATATCTGTAACGCCAAAGACAGATCCACCACTATCAGCAGTTTGCGTTGTTTGCAAACTATGTAAACAGACATGGGCCATAAGCTACCTGATAATCCTTTGGCTCCGTGACACGCAGCTATCATCCATCTTATGAAAAACATGCTGCTGCTTGAACATCTGTGGCCCAAATACACACAATCTGTTCTCCTGTCGCCTGACACAGCCAGATGATCCTGTTTGGAATGATGGGAGTGCTCCAATTAGACATCAGCCTGTTCTTCTCGAGGGAGGTTGATTAAATAGTGACCTCTGAAACCCTCGTTGTCGATGGATACACAGATAAATTCTTGTCATGTTTGATTCGCTTGAAACACAAGTGTCGAACCCACAGCCCGTGGACCGGATCCAAGCAATCATTCCATGCGGCCAGGGAAAGCCTGGAAATAATGCTCACCAAAAAGGCACTTCCTGTATTTTGTAGTGTTGCCAATGTCCGCTCCCTGGCTAATAAGATGGCCAAATTGCTGTTACTCTCCAACAACAACCCGGACTTCCACCGATCCGCTGCAGTGTGCTCCACGGAAACTTGTCTCAACAAGAACGTCCCGGATAGTGCTCTCCATCTCCCGGGAGGCCAGCGGCTCCAGCGCTCTCGGGGAAGAGTAAAGGAAGTGTGTTTTTTCTTTAATCGTTGTTTTTGTAATGACGTCGTGGTGTTGAAGAGGACGTGCAGCCCTCACCCGGAAAGCTTCTTCTTTCCCTGTAAGCCATTTTACTCCCCGCGGGAATTCTCCTCTTTCATTCTGCTCGCTGTTTACTGCTGCTTCCTGTTTGAAAGCCTGCGCGGGTGAACTGACACCCATCTTCACTCGGATCTTCAACAGATCACTAGAGCTGTGTGAAGTCCCATCATGCCTAAAACGGTCCACCATTGTCCCAGTCCCCCAAAAAACATCCATCACAGGACTAAATGACTACAGACCGGTGGCCTTAACGTCTGTGGTCATGAAAACCTTAGAGAGACTGGTGTTGGTGCACCTGAAAGGCATCCCAGGCCCACTGCCGGATCCCCTGCAGTTTGCCAAAAAGGTGTGTTGAGGATGCGGTGAAAATGGGGCTACACTACATCCTAAAGCACCTCGACTCTGCAGGGACATATGCAAGGATCTTGTTTGTGCACTTTAGTTCCTCCTTTAACACCATAGTCCCGGACATCCTCCTCCAAAAGCTCACCTAACTCACTTTGGGTGGCTGGGGAGCACCATATCCAGCTCCCGGTCCATCAGCATTGGCGCCCCCCAGGCCCAGGGGAGTGTCCTGTCCCCTCTGCTTTTCTCCCTCTACACAAATGACTGCACCTCAGACGACCCAGCAGTGAATCTTTGCAGATGACACCACTGTCATTGGCCTCAACAGTGACGGTGATGAAACTGCTTATAGAAGCGAGGGGGATCAGCTGGTATCTTGGTGCGGTCACAATAACCTGGAACTAAACCCGTTTAAAACTGTGGAAATGATAGTGGACTTCAGACGGTCCCCCTTCTACTGCCCTCACAATCCTCAACAACACTGTGTCTAGTGTGGACTCCTTCAAGTTCCTGGGCTCTACCATCTCCCGAGACGTGAAGTGGTCCCTTTACTCCAGCCGGAAGAAGGCACAGCAAAAGATGTACTTTTTGAGACTGCTCAAGAAGTTCAACCTGACTGCCTACAGTCTGTTCTCTGCTCCTCCGTCACAATTTGGTTTGGCACCGCAACCAAACTGGACAAGAGCAGACTGCAATGGACAATCAGGTCTGCAGAGAAAATTATCGACACCAGCCTGCCCTCTTTAGAGGAACTGCACAGGTCCAGAGCCAAGAAGAGGGCGGGCAACATCTCTGCGGACCTCTCACACTCCACCCACAAACTGTTTCAAGTCCTCCCCTCCGGTAGGCCAGAGAACAGTTTACCAAATCAACCTGGCTCAATAACAGTTTCTTCCCCCTGGCTGTCAAACTATTGAACTCCTACCCCCCCCCCTGCTTTTTTCTACCCATGGGCACTTGCACTCCATCCTAGGTTCCTTACCTTGGATGTCAACAACTTGTATTGCTATTTTTTGCACTACATACTCTTCGGACATTACACTGTGAATTGTATTGTAACCCGCAACCTTGTAAATACCATAATTATTCAGTACATCATGTATATAATCACAATTATATACATCCCATGTAAATATGTATAGTACTATTCTCCTGTCCCCCACTGTGTACACTTATTATTATTATTATTGTTATTGACAGAGAGTGGTATTGACCGGAGTCAAATTCCCAGTTTGGCAACACATATGGCGAATAAAGCTGATTCTGATTCTAAAATATTTGATTATTATTATTAAAAAAAAATATATAAAGATATATAGATATGTGTTCATACCACCACTAGCTTTATACATTTTTCCTATTATTATTTTAATAATATATATTTGAACGGTATTATTATTTTGATATATATTTCTATTATTAAAATATTATTTAAAAAAATATTTTTTTAATCCTGTATTTATTTTTTGTCACAATCTGTGTGTTAGCGCGCGTGACAGTTGTGCTTTTGTTTTTAAAACATTTTCTCTGACCTGCCATGGCGTCATGCTCTCTGCATCCTCGGGGTCAATGCCACCATGCCGAAACCAAAACGTGACACTTTTTGTCGTCAGATCCTATTTAAAATGGATTATGTTAACATAAATTATTATTAAAATTACTATATTTGTGCACTGTACGCCAATCACCTTGACTTCTTTCAATGTAAGTGTGTTGGCAAAGAACACAAAGTGAAAATGATAATAATACCAATTATACATTTATGGGATTTCACAGCTACGGGTGGTCCCTTGTGGGCAACCTGAGTGAGATGCAGGCCACAGTGAAAACCAGTTTGATGCCTCTGGGTTTTCAAAACAGGGTTGTCCAAACCTTTAGGGGTACCATTTTGACATTTGTAAAAAAAAAAAAAAGGAAACCAGCAAAAACTATTAGAGCCGATGCCGATGGAGGGTGTTATGTAACATAAGGGAGGGCTATTTAAACAAAACTGAGGAAAGGTTGAAGGTCGCCAAGGCGGCTTGCATACAGATTATATGTGGTGTGGATGTCTTCAAACCCTCCCCCCAAAAAACAAGTGATGACACATTACTGAAGTCTGAATTCAAGGATCTGCAGCCTAGGCCGCGCACAAACAAGGCAAGTCTAACACACTGTAATTAAATCAATATTCCGCAATGCAATTATGATTATATGTCGGCAAGAAGACAGAGAAGTCTAATTGGATTTCTGCAAAGTCTTCACTCACGTGCATCTTCCCCGAAAGACTTACTACTTCCACACGGGGTGGGAGGGGAGTCTATCGTGCGGGACATGCCATGGCTGACTTGATGACTTCATGCGGTGTTAAGGTGATGTCATGTCGTGTAACATGTCTGGGTTCTGTGACATTACTGCCGCCTAGTGACCAAAATACTGCATATCACTTGTATTTCCGAATGTTTTGACGAATAATACACCGTTACGTTATTATTATTGTGCCTCCTGTTAGATCATTTAAACCTGCAATAAATGCATTTTTACAGGCTCCCCTGTGAGAGGCGCGGTGAACTGTCAGAGGTGTCATGAGAGGCAGGGACTACTTTCAGTGCAGAACTGCCAACATGCACGTTGACTCTTGAGTACGCTATCCATTTTGTTGCATTTTCCTGGTTTCAGTTTCTGTACAGTATAAAATATTATTCGTTTCTCCACGGCATTTGAAATCGGGAGAGGGCCGTGAAAACCTTTCCGCCCCCAAGGGGGAGCGTGGCAGAAAAGAACTGTGAACCACCGACTCGGGCCAAGAATAAGTACAATTTGCTTAAATATGCTTTTCTAAAAAATAACAGAAAAAGAAATGTATTGATGGATAGCCCCTTGAGATGAACCATCTCGTTTTCAAGGGGGTCCAACATAAGCCCCCATGCTAGAAGCCTAAGTGACGTGTATCACAATGAGTGTGTGAAGTGATGCTTGAAAGTGCAGCAATGGAAATGTCTGCTCAGTGCTCAGCTGGAACAGTCTGGAAGTATCTTCTCCTGCATTATTTTTCACACGAAGAGGGTGCTTTCAGACCCCAAGGTGCTTTCATTTAGGATGGAGGAAAACGACGGACATCTAACGATCAGTACGTCCGATCCAGCACTTGTTGAGCTGCCGGGAAGTTTTGTTTGGAGGGCGTCAAGGAATAAATAGAGAGTGCCAAAAGGCAACAAAGGCAATGCTGGAGATGCTAAAGATATCATAAGATGGGTTCAGCTTGTTGAATTTGCAGCCTCTTGATCTTTAGGCCCACAAATCCGGTGGGTGTCGAATTGGAGGAAGAAGATTATGTTACTACAGCGTTATCCAAGGTTATGATTTATTCCTAACAATAAAACGGAGCTCCGGGCTTAATGTCCTTCCCATAGACCTACACCCAGGTTGGTCTTAATACAGAGTCAGACGAAAAAGCAAAGCTATCTATCCCTGCCCAGTTTTTATACATTTTTGATGCAAATGTAGGTTGATCCATAGCCAATGGGAGAAGACAGCGCCCTTCACTTCGTATTCTGGGGGACCAATCCGATGTTCTTGGGCGGTGCCGGTTGGATGATGTCGGGTTGGTTTCTTTGCATGTGAGGACTGCTGTTCTCAGATGGCATCCCACGATGACTTGCTTGGTGGGGGCTTGTGTTACTCCTTCCTTGCTCTCTGTGCTGACCTGTACGTTCACCTTGGCTGGAGATCCATTAACCCCAGGAACACGTTTTCTCCTTTCCTGTGAGTGTTTAGGAGAAAACATTCCACACCCCCACTTTCGACCATCAATCTGTCACTAACAACTATGAACTCTACGTGACCTTTACATTTACTATGAAACTATTCATATTACACTATGTGTGTGTATTCCATCTCTAAGTGTGATTATAGGTATTGTATAGCAAACATGCATTTAAACATATGATGACACTATTCTCTTATACTGTAGCTACGTGATGGTGCTGACTGTAATCTATTGGCGGCACTGATAAGAATCGGTCTTCCAGAGCAATCCTCTGCCATAAACATTCCACTGTCCACATTCCCATAGGAAATAACACAACTGTAAAAGATTTAAGCAGAACTTCTCAGTTTCAGCTGCACAAGGGTGGAACTCGATCCCTCAGAACATCAGAGAGAGGAGTACTTATATTTTGTTCAAAAAGCATCTAAAAAATGGGTTCATAACGCATCAAACATGTCTGCATAAACAATACTAATAATTTCCCCCCTGTCTTTTCTCAATACTTTTATTGACAGTGTTTGTAATATCTGTTTGAAATGATTGTTTGTTTGTGGGTTCATTATGGAATATTGTCATTTCTGTTTTATAATATTTTTAGTCTTGTTTTTAGGAAGACAGGTTTGCCATCCGTCCAGGGTCAACAGATGAAAAAGAGCCTTTTGGCCAATTCTGGTGCATTTGCAGCCACGCTATTAATGTACACTGTCCCTGTCAAAATAAACTAATAAACGGAAAGGTCTATTTTAAATATAATACAATGATATGACTAAGTATGATTAAGTATTTATAAACAGCAAGACATTTCATTATTATAGTTTAACAGTATTTATTTGTATGACTACCGCAAGTGCCCAAAGCATATTACCCCATCATTACCCTTAGCAAATACCAACACAAGTGAAGAATACAAATCAAGAGAGAATAAAACAAGTACAAACCAGTACAGTACAAACCCTTCAAGCTGGAGCGATGCAGAACTACCGTCTGTGGAGAAAATATCGGGCGTTTTGCAGCTGCCAGCACTCAGCATAACTACAAGGAAATGATTGGCGTCAGAGGAGTCCAGCACCTCCACCTCCAGCCGGGCGTAGTCAATGTGGGAAGAAAAACGCAAGGAGAAGGCAGAGAAAACTTCCTGCTAAATCTTTCTTTTTGTGAAAACTAAACTTTAACATTGTCTGATCATGCATTTTTAACAAAAATAAAAACTCACTCTGGCCGCACGGTGGCTGAGTGGTTAGCACATTGGCCACACAGTCAGGAGATCTGGAAGACCTGGGTTCAAATCTCCGTTGGGCATCTCTGTGTGGAGTTTGCATGTTCTCCCCGTGCGCCATGTTTTCTCTGGGTACTCCGGTTTGCTCCCACATTCCAAAAACATGCATGTTAGCTTCATTGGCCGCTCTAAATTGTCCATTGGTATGAATGTGAGTGTGAATGGTTGTTTGTCTATATGTGCCCTGCGATTGACTGGCGACCAGTCCAGGGTGTACCCCGCCTCTCGCCCAAAGTCTGCTGGGATAGGCTCCAGCATCCCCGTGACCCTAATGAGGATAAGCGGCATAGAAAATGAATGAATGAATGAAT
>QODF01000220.1:817919-833344 GCA_024372805.1 Oostethus manadensis
ATGGAGAATTTAGAGCGGCCAATGAAGCTAACATGCATGTTTTTGGAATGTGGGAGGAAAGCGGAGTACCCGGAGAAAACCCACACACGCACGGGGAGAACATGCAAACTCCACACAGAGATGCCCAACGGAGATTCCAACCCTGAACCTCCGGACTGTGAGGCCGACGTGCTACCCAGTCATCCACCGTGCGGCTCGGTGAGTATTTGTGTACTGTTAATCCCAAAATGAAAATGCATTCATCGTCAAATCTGCAGGAGGTGTGTACAGTACCTATAAAACAGTTCCATTGGGATTGTTTGCCAGTCATGTAAAGAAAAGGAAACTGAAGCAGTTCTCCTGGAAATAAAGATCTTTGCTGGCTATTCTGATGGTGATTGTATCTGCAGGGAAGAAGATGGCGGGGGTTCAACTCGACAGGTTCAATACACGTCTATGGATTTCTCCAGTCAAGCTCTCGGTTACGTATCGATTGGGTCGTGATTGTTCCTCAGCGTTGTTTGACACTCTCTAGTGAATACAAAAGCAATAGCGCGACAAAATTAAGCGGGGATGAGCATCTGCACCCTTCACCAAGCAGAGGAGAGCAGGGAAAATAACACGGTGAATAAACCTGCACCCATGTAAAGATAATGTAGGACATGCTGCTGAGGCCCCACGAGAGCATCATTTCATTGTCTACTCTGCTGCCCTATGCATGCATACATACTTACATACTTCATGTAGATGGTGTCATAACTCAGCAGCAACGTTTGTCCCCTGTCAGCCATACCCTTGAAAGCCCCTCCATTTTTCCTTATTAACAACCCCACCCCACAGAGGCGTGCTTGTCGTATTAAAGGTGACGCAGACGTCTCGGTGGGACGGGGACAGAAAATCAATCCAAAATGGTCTCTTACCCACTGTTTTGCCAAACGTGCATATTTTCAGAATATGTGGTTAAAGTCAAGCATCTCATGGCTGGACGTGTATCCATCAGTTCTTATGAGTATCTTGCTGAATGCATGTCTTCCAAATTCCCCGATACAAATGATAATGGCAGCTTGACTTGTCTGATACCTAAGTGGCATACCTGTGGCCCGCATCATACGATGCTAGAAGCCTATCTACCTAACCTGACAAGTTCCTGTAAATAGTGTACACGTGAAATGGCCGATACTATCTTCTCAGCCTTTTCAAGTGCAGGCTGGCTTTGGCCCAAAATAACTTGATAGTTGATCATCAAGGTGCAACTGTTGGATGGAAAAACAATTCCTTCAATTTTCCAAACCAAACTGCTGACCAAGCTGAGATCGATCAAAATGCAAGCTCAAGTAAGAGAACCGATGATAGTTAAAAGGAAACAAGCTGCTGCAGAAGATCCCTTCAGGATGACGGAGAGGAAGCTTTGGGAGGCAAGTGAAGACTACAAAACCAGACTCAAAATTGAAACAGCGGATGAGAAAGAGAACATAACATTTGTGGAGCAAGACTTAAGGAAAACAAAAGTAAAGCTTGAGGAAACTGAGGAACTAACTGGGACCAGTCTAGCGACAAGATACTGTATAGGGAATGCCACGTAGTTAAACGGCTATCTCGGAACAACCTGGAAAATCAGGTGACTGAAGCGTTTAAAGCTTTTTTAGCGTGGTGAAGGTGTGCACCACAGGCTGAGATGAAGGAAATCAAAGCAAGGTTCAAAACAGTCATCTGAAGCAGAAGAAATCCCAGTTCCACACCCCGCAGATTGATCAAGAGATCATAGCGCAACCACCACCAATACCAACCCGGTCCATAAATGTTATAGCAACTGGTGTGCACCATGGACTACCAGAGGAAAGACTGTATTTCACTGAGAAAACCAACAAAGCCACACGAATCAGATAAAGTCTTGAAAGCTCATTTCATAGACACTACAGAAGAGAGAGTAAAAAGACCCCCGATTGACGTCTTGAATCCCTGGCAAAGAAATATTCAGAGTCCTTGAGAACATGCATGGAAACAAACCATGCCTCATCGTTGAGGTTCTGAGATGTTTCCTGGATCAGCCTCCCATCAAGATATTGATCCCATCAAAAAGATAGAAAAGCAGATTTAGAGGAACTAGAGGATTAGGAGGTGACCAAAGATTGACTGACTGCACTGTTAGTGGAAATGAAGTTACCTTTTTTTCTCCAAGACCAATGGCTAAGGTTTGTAGGAATGGTGTTTCTACTTCCAACCAGTGCAGCAGGTGCTGTCATTTATAAGAGGAAAGGAATGTTGAAACCGTAGAACACTGCCCAAAAAACCTGAACACACTATTGAGAGAATGCAAGCATTTACTAAAACATCAACCTCAACAAGGAACAAGTGGTCCCGCTTGAAAAGCCGGTCTGCCAATCCAGGGGCACCGACCCCGATGTCCACGCGATGCTTCAGAGTCGTGTCAACCAAGACACGCCCGCAGCATCCAGGGCCTTAAGGAACTCCGGGCAGATCTCATCCACCCCTTGGGCCTTGCCACCAAGGGGCTTTTTGACCACCTCTGTAATCTCAGCCCCAGAGATAGGCGATCACACCTCAGAGTCCCTAGGCATTGGTTCCTTGTTGCACAGGCTTGGAGCCGGGAGGCACCAAGAATTGCCACCCATGCCCGTCACCTCTCATTGCCGGAATTGCTCGAGAGGACTGGTTCCAGAGCCCTTGCTGTGCGTTGAGGTGAGTCCCATTTTATCTAGCTGGAATTTCTCCACCTCACGCACCAGCTCAGGCTCCTTCCTCATCAGAGAAGTGACGTTCCACGTATCGACAACTAGCTTCTGTGGCCGAGGATCGCACCAGACCCCTTGGCCCCTTCTACGAGGGGTGAGCTTATGGAAGGACGTTACCTTTTCGGGCTGGCACCATGGATGTAGGCCCGGTCACCAGGCACTCACCAATGTGCCCCACCTCCAGGGCTGGCTCCAAAGAGGGGGCCTCGGTGGCTCGCGTCCGGGTGAGGAAAAACAAATGTCTATTGTTGTAAGCCATCGTTAGGGTCTTTTGAGCCACTCTTTGTCTGGTCCCTTCCCTAGGACCTGTTTGTCATGGGTGAGCCTACCAGGGCCACGAAGGCCTAGGTTCTTACAACATGATTTATCTCTTTATCCAATTTCAAATCAGAGTCCATTTTTACACCTAGGTTCGCCACTAAAGGCCGGGCAAAATTTCTGAAAGGGCCCAGGTCAGGAGGTAAGACTGAAGAACCACTAGAATTAAAAACAATAACTTCAGTCTTGTGCAGGAAATGTAGCGCAAGCCAAGCTTTGATGCCATAAAAACACTCTGCGGTCCTTCCTTTGAAGCGGGACATGGAGCTGAGAGTCATGGGCATAAAGGTGAAGGGAGACACCATGCTTTCTTAAGATGGAGCCAAGGGGGAGAAGGTACAGGGAGAATAACACAGGACCGAGAACGGAGCCTTGGGGCACACCGCATGTTAAAGGTGCAGCGGGGGAGCTGGTGACTCCAAGGCTGACATGGAAACTCCTCCCTGATAAATACGATTCAAACCATCTTAAAAGTGTTCCCCTAAGGCCCACAGAAAGCTCTAATCGGGACATCAATATGTTGTGGTCAATAGTGTCTAAAGCTGCTGATAAGTCTAAAAGCAACAAGAAAGCACGGTCACCAGAGTCGGTTATAGAAAGTAGGTCATGAAAAACCTTTAAAAGTGCTGATTCAGTACTGTGCGATGTCTTGAGACCAGATTGAAGTACTTCTGTAATTCCGTGAGTTTGAAGGAATGTCTGAAGTTGCATCACGGCAGCTTTCTCAACAATTTTGGACATGAATGCTAATTTAGAAATAGGTCTGTGATTATCTGGCTCTGAGGGGTCCGGACTGGATTTTTTCTAAAGTGGTTGGACTTTGGCGGGTTTAAAAGCAAGGGGAACCACACCAGAGAGCAGTAGCCAAAATAGAGATGCCAATTGAGGCCCGTACTTGTTTGAGAATACGGGGCGGGACAGCATCAGAGGGACAAAACCAATTTTTAAAATGAACCACAAGGTCTTTCAGGGTTTCTAATGACAGGGGCTCAAAGTTTCTAAAAGTGTCAGTGCACGGTCCGAGTACAGATGGGTCAAGGGAGGATGATGGGATGTTGGCTCTAATTTTTTCAATTTTGTTGACAAACAACTTATATAAATACAATAACGTAGAAGTGGTTGCAAACAATACATCATTAGCAGCCTATCCTATATTGAATAAGATAGAATATTATATATATATATTCATATCTAATATAATATATAACGGTACTGCTATAGAAGTTTACAGAAAGAATTGCTATTAATTTTTCCCCTCATTAATTGACACCCACTACTGTATGCTACTGTATGATAGCAAGCTTGCTTGTTTGTGCTTTGTGTGGATTCATGAGGGAGGAATGTGGATAGAAGACGATGTTCCAAAGCATTCTCATCTTAGATGCCATGTGTTTGGTTTACCTTGACGGAAATTAGGATCTTGTGTGGTCTGATTTCCCACCCTTGTCTGTATTTCTCTACTGTACTGCTGCACTTCGCCATAATTGGCAGAGTTTTTATTGGAGACCACAGACAATTTGATTTCCCAGGTGATGTTCAGCGTTTCGCAACCACCACAGGGGGTGACCGGTAATGAAATCAGAAGAGCAGCTGGTCTTTGAAAGAAACCACCCCCGTAGAAGTCCCGAGGGAACACGTTGCGCAGCTCTGATTGTAAAACGATGTATTGAAGGCCTCATGAAGTCCATTTAATTACCATCTAAGGCTGTTTGAATATTCAACTCAATGGATGAGTCATGCCACTTGAATGTGCTTTAAACTTATTGGTTTTCTCCCTCCTATTTGCACTTGCATGATTTATGAGAGTTCTCAGTCCGAGCAGCGAGTCGCCATTAGCTGCTTTTTCTCTTGGTAATATCACTTTTCATCGATGGTGCTGCCGGAGTGCGTCCGTGGGAAAACAACAAATCACCCCGGAGACTTGCCACAGATATAAACACTGATAGCCTTAAAGAAAGTACACCATAACAAAAAAAGCACTTGGGGTTCAAAGTAATACGGCACAGTTAAGATGCATCGGACGATTAAAAGCCAGTAGAACTCATGGATGTTCTTGTACTTTATTACTTTCAAGTCTTCTGCGGCATGGAAATCTAAGCAGAAGCGGGATAGTTACATGTTGTCCTTAGATGTTGCTATCACAGAACCCAAGACAAAGTGATTATCAGTATTAGTTGTTTGGGCGAATGTCCCGCAGCTCACCTCACAGAAATCCTATTTAGTGGTCAACATCTAAAAGCCCAAACATCACCTGTCAACACTTCTCACCTGCAACCATCTTCAAAATCCACGTTTTGTTTGCATTATTAGTTTTGGATCCACTTACTGCTGCATATACCGTAAAGGCAGGGACCACTGTCAAAATGATCGCAAAAAGCCTCCCCAACTTGCAAATTCCTAAGAGAAGTACATCTTGGAAGCTTCTGATGAACATAGCAGAATATAAAGATACCCTTTGGATTCTGCCCAGCAGATGATATTTTCTTTTCAAATAGTGCATTTAGTTATGTCACAAATCCTTACTTTTATGCATAAGCTTTCCTTTCCTTTACTGCTCGGTTAGAAAAAAATGCACCCCTGTTTATTTTTGGTCTACACCACACATCGCTCAATTGCTAAATCTGGTGGCATTACCCTCTTGGTTGACATATTTTCTCAAAAACAACTGGCGACAAATCTGGAAACTTTTTCTGGTCTCGTTGGAGACACTAAAAGTGAAAGCTAGTACTGTTCTGCAGCTTCTGTTCTCACGGAGCAACCGCAGGCGCTTCTAGGAGCACACTGAGAGCATGGAGGAGATCCACGCATCCACAGGGCGTGATGTCTCCCTGTTTACAGAGCTGGATCTTTAAAGTAAATCTTTCTAAATCTCCATTCAACTGCAAACTGTCTAGACTAGAGAGGCCAGATAAAATATCACAATAATTATTATTTTATTTTGATGAAGTGATGGTCGACTTTCAACAAACCAAGACCGAAGTTTATTTGTAGTTGTAAAAGTAATTAAGGTGTTTACTCACTTTTTTGCTTCTCCTACGAGGTTATGCTTTATTCCTACGCCTGTATCAAATAATATGCAAATTTGCATATTACCTTTCATGCTAATGTGAGCTGACATGTTTATATATTGATATGTTTAGTGTCATACTCCAGACTTCCCACTTTGCTGTAGCTGTTACAGTATATCTCTTACAGTACATCTCCTTACAGTATATCTCTTACAGTACATCTCCTTACAGTATATCTCATACAGTACATCTCATGCAGTATATCTCATACAGTACATCTCCTTACAGTATATCTCTTACAGTACATCTCCTTACAGTATATCTCATACAGTACATCTCATGCAGTATATCTCATACAGTACATCTCATACAGTATATCTCATACAGTACATCTCCTTACAGTATATCTCTTACAGTACATCTCCTTACAGTATATCTCATACAGTACATCTCATGCAGTATATCTCTTACAGTACATCTCCTTACAGTATATCTCTTACAGTACATCTCCTTACAGTATATCTCATACAGTACATCTCATGCAGTATATCTCATACAGTACATCTCATACAGTATATCTCATACAGTACATCTCCTTACAGTATATCTCTTACAGTACATCTCCTTACAGTATATCTCATACAGTACATCTCATGCAGTATATCTCTTACAGTACATCTCNGGGTGACACTCATTCAGTAATTCCCTTTTCCAAAAACAACCCCGTCGAGGGTGACCATTTTACATCGTTTTGACTGATCTTTGAAGGCACACGGAATTTTGTGTTTTATGCTATATAAACATGCACTCCACCAAGAGAAAAATGAGTCTCCAGTTTTTCATCAGAAAAAAACATTTCTACCTTTTTTTGTTGCTTGGTAATAAGCAGTAAAACATTGATTACTAATTAGTGATCAATTAGTGAGAGGAATTCAGGGAGAAAATTTTTTTTTGGAAAAGATACATTTGAAGCATAACTTTCACTTTGACACAAATATTTTTGCTTTACTGACGGCTGAAATATCCGAACAAGTATACATAAACAATACCATTTTCTACATCAAAATAGCAATTTATTTACAAATAAAACACCATAAACTATTTACAATTTTCACATTTGGAACTGAAGTATGTGTGTGTGCTTATGCATGCGTTAAAATTTCACTACAAAAAAAACGAAATCACTACAATGCATAAACTTTTGCATGCCACCCTCCTCCATGTTATTCCACTTTATTCATTCTGTCGTGTACGTTTTTTCCATTCACATGACCTCTGCTGAGCTCATAGCAAATGCACTTCTGTTACCTAGTGGCCATTTTTATGGTTAAAACTTCTCTAGAGCCACGTGCAAAACTGGGGAGTTGCGTCATCGCCTCTTTTAGCCTCTCTTGCAAAAAAACCCTAAAATTTGTATAAATACATCTTTGGGATCAGGCAATCGAGTTTGTAAAAACATGCAACAAAGTTGGTATTGAATGAGTTACGGAGTGTGCCCTGCAACCAAACTAGTTGAGAACCACCGACCTAAGCATGATTTGTTAAATGGGCTGTTAATAATTGATTCTGTTAGTGTTGTTGAATCTGATGATTCTTTAAAGTGCATTGTCTACAATCCAGGATCATTTTTTTTGTGCAAGGAACAATTTTTGTTAACGTAAGTAGGTGATTAATATGGACCCTGCAGGACCACTAATAGGCTGTTAAAGTGTTAATGCTGAGTAAAGTATTGTATTTGTATTGGTGTATAAGTATTGGTGTCAAGAATGGGTAACGTAAGCAAAGGGCAGATGCAGATACATTGTGTGAATAGAAAGGTAGACAATGTTTTGTTGCCAATTGTTAAGAATGCCATCGCAATTTGTTTTTTAATGTTACACAGACACAAACATTTACACATGCAACATGCCTGAGGGGACCCTGCTCCACCACTATCACCATCTTTGTCACACCTCTTGTCCCGTTCTGCTTTGCACGTCATGAAATTGAGCAACACGCAAGCTGCAAATAATCTAATGATCTGTAATTGAGTGCATCTGTTGGATTGATTTGAATTTACTGTGCATGTCTAATGCCTTGGCACAAGTTCTGATTAAGTTAGTGGCCTGATTTCTATTAATAACTTCAGTATCCGTTTGAAGTTTGGAATTTTCTTCTTCATTTAGTTGGTGCTGACAAAAAAACCATGTCATTCTCAATGTGTGTTTTTTAGATATTGATTGATCAAAATGAATAAATCATTGCTGCAGTTGATTAAATCACAGAACATTTCTAAGCAAGTGTGTCAATGAATCGTAGAGACCAGACTTTACACACCCGGTGAGTAATTTGTACCTGTGTAAGTCTACCAAGGCGTCCGTGTTTTCCTTGTGGTATTCTCAAATCAGTGGTGGTGCAGAAACAGTGGAAGGAAGTGAGTGTGCAGCTCCTCAGTGACGCATACAGTACTGTATGTTGCAAGGACAATTTGACTGCATATTGTCAAGTGAATAAGGACACACAAACAAGGTGGAATACAGACTATTTTGTTTGGTTTAGAGACGGTGCCGCTGAGGAAAAGACAGGTAGCAGAGATGAGGATGGTGAGGTTCTCTTTGGGTGTGACCAGGATGGACAGGATCAGGAATGTGTACATCAGAGAGACAGCACATGTCAGTGATTTTGGTGATAAAGTCATAGAGGCCAGAATGAGATGGTTCAGACATGTCCAGAGGAGAGATAGTGAATATGTTGGTAGAAGGATGCTGAGCTTTGAACCGCCAGGCAGAAGGTCTAGAGGAGGACCAAAGAGGAGGTTTATAGATGTAGTGAAAGAGGACATGAAGGTAGTTGGTGCGAGAAGAGGATGAAGAAAAGTCTCAAACTTTTTCCCTGACCTAATTTACCAAAAATTGCAAATTTTATATTTTGTTCTGTTACAAATCTTGGGAAATTTATGTTGCAATGTTCTTGTTTAGTTGCAATTTTAGAGTGTGCTGCAGGCCGATAAAGAAAAATCAGTTGCAAATGTCCCCCGGGGTACACTCATGGTGTTACAAAGGAACATATAGAAATAAAATAAAACTATTGTGTTGTGACTAACTGTTCTGGACATCAATTTCTCCTATAGCTGGTGAATAGATATTAAATAATAATTTGAATATTTATATTGCAACATCTACTGCCACATTCAGAACATAAAACTCTGTTACTATTCTTGCTCAGTCTAACGGGTCCTTGTGGAGCAGCTCAAAGCTCCGGCACATCGCTAGGCACCTGGCTAGACAAAACGCTTTTTGGATGGACTGTCTCTCAGACATGGTTCTAGTTCCAGGTCCTCACAGATGAGTGTGTAATAACATGTAAACAAAGACCGTGACAAATGAAAGTGTTTTGCTTTTAGCTCCTCTGTTTGCACCGCCGCTGATTTCCCTTCACCAAAACACACGGCAAGCAAAAGATTCATTCAGGCTAAAGGAATGTTCTCCTCCAGCCTGCCTTCCCGTGCCAGTCCCTTCATATTTAAGTACATTTTAGGCGGATATAAGGCATTTAGTAGCAGATGTATGCCAATCCGCCATCGCATTCTGATTTGGACTCTTCTCCTGAGAGGGGTACCAAAAGCGTGACATAGAAGGCAAAAATTAAAGCTGAAAATATCAAATTTTGGTACATTTTATGACAGCGGGGCACTGTTTACCAAAATTGCAGTTTAACATGTACATTAACTGTGCTCTAATTTATTGAGTTAATATTATTTTTCATAAATGCTTGATTTGCACTTTGTATGAGTAAATAAATAAGTTCTGAGTCAAAGTTGAAAAGAACAACATGTTCAGGTCAGTCTCCTGAAAGGGATACCAAAAGCATAACATAGCAAGCAAAACTGAAAGTTATTTTGTGACATATTAAAATAAAGTATCACCTTAATAAATATTGCTTTATCATCCAAATCTATCAGTGTAAATGTTTTAAACTTTTAGTAAATTGTCACCAACGTCCTCCAAAATGGTGACATATCTGGAGCCAGTTGGTAGACCCCACTTCAAATTCTGTAAGAGAGTCAACGTTGTGTTTTTTAAAATATTGTTAGTGAGTAGTGCAGTAACACACTTCACCTTCCATGGAAGCATAATGTTAAAAAAACAGTTTTCCGAAGTGTACTGATTAGAAAAAAGTATGGAAGACATTACGCCATATGTCTGGTTTGGAATCAGTGTCACTTTTGTTCTTCTCAGAATATCGACTTTGAAGTTCACCTTGGCGAGGCGGAGGTCAGCTCATTTGCATAGTCTGTGGTTGAATTTTTGTTACGTTGTGCATGTACCACACGGGTTGCATTAACGACATGTAATGTTTTGTTGGAGTTTAGTCAAAGTACACGTTTTGGATGCAGCAAACTGTGTTTGGTGCACAACGAGGTTTTATATCACAGCAGCTGTTTTGTATTGAGGAAAAAAACATCTGAAATAAAGACGGACCTTTATTGATAACTTTGCAAAGGGGTCAGACAATAGCGCATGGCGGTCTGCAGATGTTTGGCCAAGAGTAGTTTTTTGACTCTTTATACTTAATTGCATGCAGATGAATTACATCATAAAAGAAACAAATCACCCCAAAGTTCCGGTTCTTCTGGGGAGAGAGCTTACATCAAAAAAGTGATGGAAATTTTTAAGTCTTGGGTCACTAAAAAGAGTCGGCTCTTTCAGCACCCAAGTGGCTCTGCAGTGTTTTTGCTGCACTAAATTAATTCATTACCAAAAGGTGTCTATTGTGTAAAATGAATTACTAATATAAGAAACACATTATATCAAATTTTTATTATTTAAGTTGATTTATTTAGCCGCACAATGGATGATTGGGTAGCATGTTGGCCACAGTCAGGAGGTTCAGGGTTTGAATCTCCATTGGGCATCTCTGTGTGGAGTTTGCCTGTTCGTGCAACCGGAGTACCCGTTTTCCTCCCACATTCCAAAAACATGCATGTTAGGTTAATTGGCAATTCTAAATTGTCCATTAGCGTGTGAATGTGAGTGTGACTGATGGTTTGTCTGCCCTGCGATTGACTGGCGACTGACAAAGTCAGCTGTGATAGGCTCCAGGATACCCGCGACCCTAATGAGGATAAGCGGTATAGAAAATTGATGGATGGGTGGATTTATTTAAACCTCAATGAACAGCTACAAAAATATTAATGTTATTGTAAAATGTTTGCCCAACCAGTCTAGTTTGCCCAACCGGTCTACATGTGCTTTGTAGACCTGGAAAAGGCATTCCGACCGTGTCCCTCTTGGTGTCCTGTGGGGGCTGCTCCGGGAGTACGGGATTGGTGGCCCGCTACTACGTGCCATTCGGTCCTTGTACAATCGAAACAGGAGCCTGGTTCGCATTGCCAGCAGTAAGTCGAGCTTGTTACCGGTGAGCGTTGGCCTCCGCCAAGGCTGCCCTTTGTCACCGATTCTGTTCATAATCTTCATGGACAGAATTTCTAGGCGCAGTCAAGGTGTTGAGGGAGTCCAGCTTGGTGACCTTAGAATCTCGTCTCTGCTATTTGCAGACGATGTGGTCCTTATGGCCTCATCAGGCTGTGACCTTCAGCGTTTACTGGAGCGGTTTGCAGCTGAGTGTGAAGCTTCTGGGATGAGACTCAGCACCTCCAAATCCGAGGCCATGGTTCTCAGTCGGAAACGGGTGGACTGTACCCTCCGGGTTGGGAGTGAGGTCTTGCCTCAGGTGGAGGAGTTCAAGTATCTCGGGTTCTTGTTCACGAGTGAGGGAAGGTTGGAGCGTGAGATCGACAGACGGATCGGTGCAGCATCTGCAGTAATGCGGTCGCTGTACCGGACCGTCGTGGTGAAGAGAGAGCTGAGCCGGAAGGCAAAGCTCTCTGTTTACCGATCGATCTACGTTCCCACCCTCACCTATGGTCATGAGTTATGGGTCATGACCGAAAGAATGAGATCGCGGATACAAGCGGCGGAAATGAGTTTCCTTCGTAGGGTGGCTGGACTCACCCTAAGAGATAGGGTGAGGAGCTCGGCCATCCGGGAAGAGCTCAGAGTAGAGCCGCTGCTCCTTCACATCGAGAGGAGCCAGTTGAGGTGGCTCGGGCATCTAGTCCGGATGCCTCCCGGGCGCCTCCCTGGTGAGGTGTTTCGGGCATGCCCCGGGAAGACCTAGGACACGCTGGAGGGACTATGTCCCACAGCTGGCCTGGGAACGCCTTGGTGTCCTCCCAGTGGAGCTGGAAGAGGTCACCGGAGACCGGGAAGTCTGGACTTCCCTACCGAGACTGCTGCCGCCGCGACCCGGACCCGGATAGGCAGAAAAAAATGTAATGGAATGGAATACTGTAAAATACAAAAACCTATCTCAATAGAAAAAGTGGGTCAACATAGGTCAAATCTTTTATTGCAAATTTCTCAACAATAAATCGGCTCTAAGGGCGTCATAGCGTGTGTTTACCACCGCCCTTCCACCTGCTCAGTGTGGACCCAGAGACGTCGACATCTTGGCCAATAACATTTGCCTTTAACAGAAAAAAATGACAAGGAAAAAATTTATCGGCTCCCAACGGCACGACCCGACTCCTGACGTTCATTTCAAAGAGCCGACTCTTGGATGCGATTCGTTCGGAGGAAGTTCGTTTGGAAGATGTGATACCTAAATTATACCTTTAACCTATACATTTTCCCACCACACTTGTCAAACGGGCTGAAATCAACAACAGATTTGTGTTTTCCACTCATATACCCTGTTTATTCAATGTGTTTGCAGTATATTTCTACCCGTACTCGTTGTAATGTATGATAGTAAAAGGCTTAGCGTGGGGTCTGCCAGAGATGGTGATTGAGTCAAGGCTGTTGGAGTTCCAGTTGGTCCACAATGCTTTATTTCATAAAGCCAAAAGGTTTTGAACTTATTGTGAAAACATGATTGAACCTCTCCGTTCTCTCCAAATATTTCATGTAATCCATGAACCATTCAGGTGTACAGTTGCAGTCATTCCACTTAGTTGGACCAGTGCAGTTGGAGCATGGGAATGGAATGTCTTGTCATCCTAGTGAATTGTTTGGGGTGAGAGAGAGCGCTTCCTGTTTTAACAGCAAGAAACAACTTCAGAGCAACCTTTCATCTTTAATTCTTCCATGGAACATTTTTAGTCGGATAATGTGGTAATGTAGCAAGTTGGGAATTTAGAACATACATGTATTCCCAAAAG
Source organism: Oostethus manadensis (assembly GCA_024372805.1). Classification (NCBI taxonomy): domain Eukaryota; kingdom Metazoa; phylum Chordata; class Actinopteri; order Syngnathiformes; family Syngnathidae; genus Oostethus; species Oostethus manadensis. The sequence goes on from QODF01000220.1 coordinate 831,179, forward strand.
CGCCCTCGTTGCAGGTCAACAATGGGACACTGAGTCACGAAAAAGGGCACAATGACACCGATGGAAGCTGCTGTAGTCACAGCAATATTGAGTAATTTTCCGTCATCATGGAAATGTCATCACTAAATCTTTTCAATGAAACGCTCAGACTCTACTTGTCTTGACCTCTCAGTCTAGGTAAACAGTTTCTCATCCTGTCTCGTGTCCTCTGATAGAAAATAGCACCTTTTTGCCTCGCTTCCAGTCAGCGTGCCACTCTGTAGGTGAACTTCCATGGAAAGTGTGTGAGAGTAATAGAGTGACGATGAATTCCCAGACAAATACACCCTATTACACAGAAAAGAGCTCCCGAGCATTGTCTTTGTGCTGTTTTTCCAAGGCTAAATGTTTGCATGTCCCCTTGTCTGGTTAATACCACTTCAGGTCAAACAAAGCCACAAGACGAGTTCTTATTTTCTTAGCTTTCCGTCAGTACAGAACAACCACAAAGCACTTACATAACTTTGTTTTTATTTTAAACATTGTGTATAGTCAGACCGTAGCCTGCAGATTTTCACCAGCAAATCGACTTCAAGTGCAAGTATGCTCACCATAGTAGTAGTTTTCTTAGTTAGACATAGGCTAACTGCAGGTCAATTCCAATTTCTTTGCTCTTATGTGACCAGTCAGTGTGAACAATACAATTCAGATTTTTGAAATTTGAAATAGTGTACACTACGTTTTAAAATTTGCCAGACACAATGGGTGAGTTTGCGCATGGTATTGAATTGGTATCGCCGATACCAGCCTGAATTTTACCCAGTATTGAATCAGAATTGAAATCAATGGTATCGCACGTCACTGGAGCACACACCTCAGCAGTCTGTGCTTCCGTAAACACAGGGAAATGCGAGCAATGTCGCGCTTTTGTGCGTGCACGTCGCTTTCCGGACGTGTTGCATTCACATAACAAGTTGCTCGTGTTTGGTAATGTGAACGACCACACAAAAAATGTTGAACAAAAAATCTGAATTGCAGAAACCTACCCTTGCTGTGTGATTGTTTCCATAGACTGATTTGGAAGCTAATCATAAGTTGACAATCCTTTTTGAGAAATTGAAGGAGGTGTTGATCATTAAAATCACTTACTTTAGTGACCGGCTGGAAAGAAAACCTGCAGCATCTCGGCCCTGCAAGGCTCGAGTTGTGTATGTGTGTGTGTTGTGTAGTGTGTTGTACACACTACACAACACCATAAAACCCCAAACTGACTCCAGGGAACATACAGTCAAGCGTTGAATAGATGGTGCAAAGTGCAGGCATGCATGTGTGAACATATATAAAGTGCATACACATTTGCTTTAGATCTTTTAGACTTGCTCTTTATTGACCAGTGTGGTAGAAACCAGTAAAACACGTCATCCCCACTCACCAAACTCTCAAACTCACCAAATGGTGGCAATGTGGGAACAATCCATTCATTTATTTTCTATGCTGCTTATCCATATTAAATACAAATAGGAAAAAATGATGATGCATGCCTCTACCAACCTTCATTTATTCATTTTCTATACCGCTTATCCTCATTAGGGTCGCGGGGCCTCAAACAACCTAAATCATTTATTGTAGAGCACAAGTAAATTAACTGCATTACTGTACAAATGTGACCGCTGGACTTCTCTTACAGTGTTTCGACTGACGAGCATGCGTGAGTCATGCTCCATGAGGACAGTTAATCCTACACAAACTGAGAAATAGCACCACCATCAGGCAGAAAGAAGAATTCAATGTAAACAGATGGGGAACAACCATTGAAGGAAAATGGCACTTTTAAAATGTTAAACAAAAATAAGAGAATAAACTTAATATTATGATGAAAAGTAATGTCATTTTCATAGCATAAAGTGACTTTATTAGAGAAAAAAATTATATTTTTAAAGTCACAATGCATCAAAACAAATTGAAGTTGTCGAATTGGGAATAATTGGTTGGTGAAAAAGTTATATATAAAATGTATAAAAGTGATATATAATACTATGGGAATAAAGTGAAAATATTATGGGAAGAACGTCATAATTTCAAATTGTCCGTGGTTTGTACTTTATCCATCCATCCATTTTCCTCCGCTTATCCGGGTCCGGGTCGCGGGGGCAGCAGCTTCAGTAGGGAAGTCCAGACTTCCCGGTC
>QODF01000018.1:0-19274 GCA_024372805.1 Oostethus manadensis
ACATGACCAGCAGACCTCAGTACATGCGACTGGGGAACTGCAGGTCCGACACTGTGACCAGCAGCACAGAAGCACCGCAGGGGACTGTGCTCTCTCCTGTTCTGTTTACCCTGTACACGTCCGACTTTCAGTACAACTCTGAACTGCCATATACAGAAGTACGCGGACGACACACCCCATCATGGATGTATCAGGAATGGACAGGAGGATGAGTACAGAAAAGTGATGCAGGACTTACACCTCAACACCACCAAGACTAGGGAAATGGTGGTGGACTTTGGGAGATACAGGACACATCCAGAACCTACAAATACCTGGTAGTGCATCTGGATGATAAACTGGACTGGACTGCCAACATGGACGCTCTGTGTAGGAAAGGACAGTGCCGTTTGTACTTCCTCAGAAGGCTGGCGTCCTTCAACGTATGCAAGAAGCTGCTACAGATCTTCTACCAGACTGTGGTAGCTAGTCCTCTCCTGTATGCAGTAGTGTGCTGGGGGAGCAGCTTGAAGAAGAAGGACACCATACACCTGGAGAAACTGGTGAGGAAGGCAGGCTCTGTCATTGGCACTGAGCTGGACAGCCCGACATCTGTGGCGGAGCAAAGAGGTTCCTTTACATCATGGACAACCAGCATCATCCAATGCGCAGTATCATCTCCCAGTAGAAGAGCACTTTCAGTGGCAGATGACTATCACTGTCCTGCTCCACTGACAGACTGAGAAGATCATTCCTCCCCCATGCCGTACTTTTTTCTTCTTTGTTGGGTGTGCGGCTATTTCTGCCGGTCTGCAAAGTCGGCATCAATGCAAGGAACTGAAATAAAAACATTTTAACAAATAGGGATGTTGGTCCCGGTTCCCCTCAATGCACTAGACTCGATGCCCAACCCTCCATATAAGTCACAGAAATCCATGAATTCTGCTGTGTAAAACCAAAATGACTACGGCTGGCCAAGTACCACCACTATCACTGCAGTGGAAACATTTGGTTTGGACAACCTCTGTCCCTTACTGCTTGGATTTCCAAGTAGAAGCTAAAGTATATCTGCAGCCCCACACGGATACAGCACAGACGTCACCCACTCCACATTGCTTCAATTCGCTGAACAGGCAGCAGGGAGAGAGAGACTGATAAATGGAGCGTGCTGAGGTTTTAAACAGCAGGGATTTAAGACGCAGAGTAACATTTCAACTCCAGATGCCCTTCTCTTAGGCTTGACTAAAAACAGACTCATTGACAAAAACAACCGCCTAAAACACTCACAGGCAAAGAACCAAAGGCTGCGGTGGGGAACCCATCTGTTGGTACTCAGTCGACTGCCAGAAAATCTCTAAATCCTAAAAATAGACTCAGTGGTATGTTGTTTTTTCCCATACTTGGAGAGCCGGAGTAATTGACAAAGTAAAATACTGGTGATGGAAAAAAAGGCATAGGTCAGTGATGAAAATGTTGAATGATGAGAATGAGAAATGAGAAGTCACAGCAGTACACACCTTAAATAGATTCATTACAGTTTTAGAGATCATATGTTATTCTTTGCACTTATCCCTTGTCATTTTGCGCTTTGAATTTTACGGCTTCACTCAATCATGTTTTTTTTTTAAAAAAACATCATGCTGTTTTGTAGTTATTAGTTTAAAAATGAGCATGTTGAAGCAAATTTGACACATTTTTTGAGTAAATTAAGCACGTAAGCATAAAAATGGCTAAATGTGCTGAAATACGTATCAGACATTCAGAAGACGCATTCCAAAGACGTGAAAATATGTAGTATTCTATGCAGGCCACTAGGTTTAGGAATTATCCCAGCATGGGCAAAATAATTCCTAACAAGGGCTACTGTTGCAGCTGTAACCCACGACAAGGTAAACCTCTGAAACCCCAACATCACTTCCTGTCCACCCCTCACTCGGCTTCCCTCGCACTGCAACACGTTTACAGTAACACACACAATAGTCTTATTTATGTCCTAAATGACTTTATTTTCTGTCATTATGTCTATTGTATTGGGTAATACAAGTGTGAAAAGTGTCTGGAGAGGTGTTTTAGAGGGTTCTAATAATGTATTTAGAAGGCTCAGGTTTTCTATGCTTCAAAAATATTTAATATACAAATAAGGACTCCTACTTCGAGGGATTGCTGTATTGTGTTTCATGTGTGAGAAGATTGCATGACACTATGCATGTATGTATACGGTGGCACCCCGGAATACGAATGCTTCGGGATACAAAAAGACCTTTCAGATGTTTTTTAGCTTTGGGTTACAGAAATTTGTTCACTTTAAGAAAAGGTTGTCAATCTTGCCAAAACTTGTTTTTTTCAGAATTTTTCTAATTTACCGTTTTTTTTACATGACCATTTTCCACACCATAAGGCACACCGTATTTACATGCACATGCTAAAACATATGGTCTACAAAGAAAAGGCAAAGGAAGCAAGAGAGTGAGTTTAGTTGAACTTTATTCTACTATTTAACAATACACTCTCTATTTTTATAATCACTCTTCTCCCACAAATCCATCAAAGTCCTCATCTTCTGCATCTGAATTGAACAGCCACACAATTTCGCCATCAAACATGCCGGGTTCCCTGTCATCACTGTCGGCCGTCAGTCTCGTTGTCAGTCGGCTGTTCAGCAATGACATCGGCTTTCGTGAAAGCTCGGATAAGAGTTAAAGCAGAAACCTTAGCCCAGGCATCCACAATCCATTCACATATGGTGGCCTAACTCTCCTGGTGCTCGGCAAAAATGTTGCAGTGCAGCATACCGGTAGTATACCTACTGGAGGCATGGTGGAGGTAAGTGTACGTACTGTACGTATGACGTAATGTTCTCTGATTGGTTTATCGCTGCCAACATACGTACTGTACTGCACTTCGTTGTACTGCACTCAATTTACATTATATTTCAGGTTTTAGTATTACATTACATTTGTATTACAATATTCTATTTATACAGTATTAAATGTACAGAACAGTGTTTTGTTTTGTTTTTTCCACTGTATGAGGGGTCTTCTGGGTCAGTGGAACAAATTAGCCAATTTACATGTTAAATGTTGTTCGGGTTACGAAAAATTTGTCTTACGAAAGCCTTTCTGAACGAATTAATTTCTTGTCCCGGGGTTCTACTGTATATGTATATTCCGATATGGATCTGGTGCTGTAGCAAAATGATTGCTGTGATGTAACATTTATGCAGTCATTGGTTATATTTATTGATACATATGTGGATAATATATTTTTTGTAACTAAATAACGTAACTCATTAAGGATAAAAAATTATACTGTAACGCTGTAAGGATGAGGAGGAGTTGGTTGATCAACAATCTTGTTCATCTCAGGCTACTACTGTTCGCCACAACCACGCCAAAAGTCGGAACTCACAAAAATCTTAAACGTAACACATACACAAACACCTTTAACACATCCGCTCTATGAAAGCCACAGTAATAACTAAAGACGAGCCACAATACTTTTGTAGGTGTTGATGTCATTCTGAAAAACAGAAAAAAAAAAAAAAAAAGTCCATCAAGTTCAACATGTCACATTGTGTGTGTTGAGAGTCACGAGACAGTATCACAGCTTCCTGTGTTGTCTAAATACCTCAGTAAGAAGGCCGCTTAATTACCTAGTGAGCATGCCGACTTTGTACGGGATGAGCTGCAGATAAGTGCTTTACAGAGTCCGGCGAGACGCCGTTTGTGAGACATGAATCGAGACAGAAGGGAAAGAGCCCTTGAGAGCTTTTGAACGATAACGTGTTTGTTTATATGAGACTTGATAGTGTCTAGTTGATCCTGACCTTTTTGAAGCTCTTTGGAGACCCAGGCCAAGTACAGCAGGTGGAATGAGAGTAGGAGGGGGCTGCATTTAATTTGACAGAGGTGATAAGGATCACTATAGACTACAAAGCTATTTCAGACACTGAACTAAGAGAGGGAATGATGTGCGAGCGTGATTAGGGGAGAAAGTGAGTGTCAGCCTGTGCGTGATAGAGAAGCATGACTACAACACTGCTCTCCCGGGTACTCCAGCAATGAATTAGGCCAATGGCTCAGTAACCACTGGCTGCACACAAACTCGCTAACAAGGGTCCCAAAAAACCATTAAACAATGCCTCTGACGCTGACCTAGATATCTGCACACCGACACACCCTGGGACACTATTTTAATTAACAACATGCTCTATTAAATGCACTTGCGACTCTTTAGTTATTGATTGCGTGTGCACATGTCTACCGGGGCACGTGTGCGTGTGTGTGTGTTAACGCAGACTAAATTCAATAACAATTATTCTTTATGAGACCAAATGGCAGGCAGTGTTTTTGTTGTAACTACACATGTCCAGCAGAGGGAAGCACTGCTACAATATTCAATTTTAATGAAGCTGCTTCAATGTCAGCCAGTGCTGGGTTATAAAAGGATGTATATCATTTCACTTTCATTCTGCAATGAATCCAACATAATATATATATATATAAAGCAGCTCAAGTTGTGAATGCAATATCAGAAGGGGTGGTGCACAAATAAAACTAACCATTATTTTAAAAAAGTAACCGTTAATTATAAAAAGCAAACTTTTTACACTTCAAAAATGCAACAAAGCTGATTTTGCAAAGGGTTTACTTTTTCTGAACTTGACAAGTTCGAGCTGGTCAGCACCACATGGGAATATGCAAAAAGCTAAAAACACTTGGGAACTACACCAGCACAAATTCACAGAGAAAGAGAAAGTGCTGACAATGGGGAAAAGTCTCTTTGTCACATCCTGCACACACACGCACACACACAATGAGTCGCAGTTGTAGGGGCTTCTGGGTCAAATTTTTGAGTTTTCACTTCAAAGAAAGAAAGTAAAATAGCTGCAGAGGTGCCACATTACCAAAAAAAAAGCCAATTAAGTACTTTTCTTTGCCCTTGCTGTGACTGTACATATGCACTGACTTGACAGTTGGAGTATCTGAACTGTGGAATGTGAGTCGGCTACTTGTACACAATCACACAGTCAGTGTGAACCATCATGTTGTGCTTAAGTGGCCTGTAGAAGCAGCTTGTGTCTCCATGTGTTAGTACACTAACACTCATGAACATTGACGGGAAGAGAGGGAAGATGTTAGCTCATACAGTAAATAGCGCTATATAAACAACATTCATTACCAACAGTGAAGCCGAAAAAGGCCTGGTTTAGCCACGCGCACCTCCAGCGGTGCTGCTGTGGACTCTTTGGGCCCCCCCACAAAAAATGGACTCATCGGTGTCACAGCACTAATGCGTACCTCCACATGGACACCCATAATGATGCAGCCAAGATCATTTAACTCTTTTGTAAATGATGCACATAAAGCAACATTATACATTTCTATTGTGACACGTGCACTGGACTGCAAGTTATTATTTAGAAATTCATGTCACAAAATGCAAGACCAGGATCGTACATGTCATCAGGAAAGGCAAGTTATGCAATTAAACAATAGCACACAGAACAACAGGCTGAATACATGTCTGATATGTTCATGTAACACATTAACAGTTAAGGCTGAATTATGCTACAATGACACCACTACTCCTTCGGAGAACTTCTCATTCTCATCAACGTGTGATTCTGTACGGAAATGCTACGGGCAGTGTTTTTTTGAAGCCTAGTTCACAACCGGGTGTTAAGGCTCCTACGGCTGGTGCAAAAAACGCACAGAGGGAGTAAGTGTGACATGTTGATTTTCGAACCGTGGACTAGCAGCCGAGGACTATCAAAAGTAGGAATTTCAAGCAGGAACAAAAGGACATGAAAAATGCACATTTCCCTCACTTTGATGTAAAAAACAAAATCCACATAAGTGACATTTGAATAAAATGCATGTCCATATAAAGACACATTCACCAGCCGTAGTGCGCATTTTGTCCCAAGTTGAAACTGCAACCGCAGGGGTGCATTATATTGGTATGCTCCAAATCCAGCACCGTGTGCGCGGGGAACTGGGATAACAGGGATGTACTGTAGGCTGCTTACTTACTGTATGTGTCAGCGCTAATGACATGTTTTCAGATGTTGAATCTGACCATACTAACTACTATTTCTTTCAGCCTGGATTATCAGGGCATGTCCTGTTATGTTCGCAACTTCAGAGGAGCATCTGTGTGTGCACTGATGATGCATGTGTGTGTGCTACATTCACCGATTACTGTATGTTGGTTAAAAGGACAAGAAGGCTTTTAACACTTTCAATATGCATAAATATACGTGTTGGAAATATCAGGATAAATAATAGGAAACATACAAACTTGGGGTGAGAGGTAATGTAAACCCACAAGCTAAAGTAGGCTTTGAGTTTTGATTTAGTTTGACAATACCACACACACACACACGCACACACACACACACACACCAAACTAGCTATGAAAAAAGTGACTTAGTGACAGTAAGTGACAGTAAATATCTCAACATATTATCTAATATTACAAATAGTCACTGTCTTCAGTAATTAGCCATTTTTAGAACGTTTGTATATTTGAAAAGAGGGTGCGCAAAAACACAAAATAGCCTTCTAAACAACTTTGCTTCCGGTCTCTAATGGCTCTTGTAGTTCCAATCCTACAGTTACAACAGAAGGCTGCTTCTGTTCTAAATGGAGAGAGTGGCAAAATAGGAATGACTTAATTCTTCCGATGGGAGTTTCCTTCAGTTCACAAGGCCTGCATCAAATCTCTCTGCTGGGTGTGGCCCCTCTCCATATCGGCCTGGGACAGAGCTGTTTCATTATGGGCGGATTTAGATGTTTGGTTGGTAATTGACCAAGAGCATTTGGAGTGTGTGTGTTCAGACCTGCTTGGGAACAATGGGTTCCTTTGTTAAGTCTCACTGGCAGGACGCATATCTTAAGGGTCAAGTCAAAACTCTTAAATAAAGGGTTGGTTCTACGTTGCACTGAGTCGCCAAAGAAAGTTCCTAGTTCGTGAATTGTTCACTTACAATGGCAATAAAGTTTTTTTTGATTATGATAAAATGGCAAAAGGCAGATGACCAGATGGCAGTTTTAATGTTTTTTTTTGGTTTTGTTTCGTTTTTAATCGTCCAATGTGTACATTTCTGTAAAAATGTGGATGCCAATACAAACATGGGCATGGTACCTAAATAGGGAAGGCTCAGGTTTGGGAGTACTAGTTAAAATAATTTAGGGTTTTGCTTGAGATGTGAGCACAACATCATCAGGGGTGTTTTATTACATCCACATTATACGCAAGTTTGTGGCCATGGCAACACTGGAGAGATTGGTGACCTTGTACCGTGTATTGTCAAAGTTTCACTTTAAAAAATGTCTGAAATGCTCTCATCTAAAAAAATATATATATATACTGTATATACACACATAGTATATATTCTATATTATTTATATACACTCGCGCCCACACACACACACACACACACACACTATATATAAAATATACAGACCAATTCAGCTTTTGCATTTGCATTATAAAGTATGCTCATTCTGAATACCCCCATAACAATAAACTACATTTCCACAGCACTAAACCATAAAAGCATACATTTCATCTCATTTAATTAACGTTCTTCATCCTCACTGCATGTTCCTCCCCCGAGACAACTCATCTATCTACCCTGCTGCTGTGTGACCTTGATGATACAACCGTCCGCTCTGCAGATACACCGAAAGGATAAAACTGAGAAGTCACTTGAAGGCAGATTTAGTGGCACAATTAATTAGTAAAACACAGGGGCACGTGCAGTATAATGTAGCAAAATTAGGTTGGAAAAAATAAATAAATAAAGTTACAACAAACATTACATGTCACTTCTATAATTGGATAATGAATTATCAGGCTCTGGAAAGCATGCTGTGAAACTACATACAACATAGCAAGTTTTTCACAGCACTGCAATGCAGCATGACTTTTGGTTAGAATTTGACCTTCTGTCCTGCTGTTGTTGTGCTCCTTTGGTCACATTGTATAAACTACAGTATAACCTGTTTCAGTTGGTCCCGTTGATAAACGTATCAAGTCCTGGTCCACTGTGAAAAAGTGTCCACTTAAGCGGTCATCGCTATACACAGTTGCAGTAAATGTATGTGTGCTTCCAAAAATTCCTTGACACTGCCACTTCCATATTACTTATTGCCATTCATAATGGTGATACCATAGTTCTCAGTCTGATTGGCTACCCTGTCCTCGCAATATAGTTTTTCTCGAAACGAGAAATCTTGTCAAGTTTTAATCTCGGGATTAGAACACCCATCGTAATTTTTATGAAAATTCGGTACATCTGTGTCTGTTGCGTTTCAATATCAACAACTTTATCATGATTGCTAAGCAGCATGAAATGCAACATAGCTACTGTCTAGTTATACCAGTGGTGTGCAGTCAAAGCCAGCAAAGTTGTCTTTGCTGGCCTAAACAATTAAATTCTTAAAATGTTAGTATTTATTCCATGAAATTATATCAACGTAGTCTGGAGCTGTAAGAATAAATCAATGAATAGCCGAAAAATCAATTATCTATTCAGGTATTCAAATGTATGTTTGTTTAAAATTGTAAAATATCCTCTGATAATGTGAATATTTTTAAATATCTGTAATCATCCATGAAAGCAGACCTATTATCTTTCTGTTTTAGGCAAAGCACACATCAGCTTTGACCTAGGGAAACAGTAATCAATAAGTTTGCTTCTTTTCTGATATGCTGCAGACTAAACCAAACTAACAAGCAAAGCTGCAAGCCATACAGTAAAGTCCGTATTTTCCGACTTCTTGACTGGTTGATGTCTGAAAGTGTATTCCCAAACACTCAAGAGCTATTCAGTACACTAGAACGCATTATCACAAAAAAAAATACAGCGCTCAATTGATATTTTTGCAAAACAGAGAAAAGAGACAGACACGGTGATGTTCATAATTGTGTGTGCATTAAATGAACAAACAAGCAATCTGTTTCATGTTGAGCATATAAATAAAGCCATATAAATTAATAACAAGTGATGTAATTACAATAATTAGACATTGTATTTTGGTGATAACTCCATTTAACCAACTAAAGAATACGAGGAGCTAAAAGAAGTAAATTGCAATCATTAATCATCACAACATTCTAGTCAGTCGGTTTCTTTGGAAGGGATTGAGGTAGTCACACAAACAGGAAGCTTATTGTTGCTGGAACCCTATAATTAGTTGGGGGGTTTTAGCATGTGGCATTTTTAAGGTACTTTGAGACATCAACTTGCATAAACTTGTGGATTTTTGTCCATTTCCATTGCCACTGACAATGGACACATTCTTTGGTTTACGTTGCTTAGTCAGTGACAATTCTCAACCCAAAGACTAATTAAAAAAAAAAAAAAAAAAAAAGTTAAAAGAGAAAAACTAAACCCCCAAATAAGAAAAAAAAAAAAAAAAAAAAAAAAAAAAAAAAAAAGAAAAAAAACAAAAAAAATAAAATAAAAAGAAAAAAAAAATAACAACACAAAAAAAAGAAAAAAAAAAAAAAAAAAAAAACAACTATAAAAAAAAAAAAAAAAAGTCGATAAGAGTGCACGCCTGCAGTTGCAACAAGACTACTTGAATCGTTTGCCTTAGTTAGTTGATTTAGTTTGTTTATTTAGGCCCAAATAGGATTACAACCGAGGTTCTCCTTGTTCCATAAACTTCCATATTAAACTTTACAGGGGTAGAAAATGACCTCCCCAAAAGAAAACCTGCATTAAAAGTGACTCATGATCATTGGAGACATAGTTAGCATAGTTTTCAGTAAAGCTTTGTCTCAGTTTGCATACATTGCCTGGTTAGTGTAAAAAATAGCATGCTATCTATCCATTTTTTTATGCCACTTATCCTCACCAGGGTCACGGGAGCACGCAGGAGCCCATCTCAGTTAACTGGTCGCCAGGCGATTGCAGGGCAGACAACAAACATTCACACTCAAATTCATACCTATGGACAATTTAGAGATGCCAATTAACCTAACATGCATGTTTTATATGTGGGGGAAACCGGACTACCCAGAGGAAACCCACACAAGCAGTGGGAGAACATGCAAAACCCACACAGAGATGCCAAGAGGAGATTCGAACCCAAGTCTTTCAGATCTCCGGACTGTGTGGCCAACATGCTAACCATTCAACCACCGTGCGGCCAAGATATCATACGTCTTGTGGTACCGGAACCAGTTCTCACTGCCGTCCAACTCAGCCCCTAACATTTTTGGGTGTATGGAACACATAAAGTGGATTTGCATTAGTTCTTATGGGAAAATTTGATTATCCATTTCCTGATTAGAGTAGATTTCGGTTTGAGTCGGACATTCCAGAATGGATACATGACGTCAGAGTTCCACTGTACATGGTTGTATTTAATTGAAAACAATTTTGGTCAAAGAAATGTCACCAACATAAAGGTGAATTTTATGGTAATGGTACATAACGGAGAGGGAGAGATACTCATACACCATTCTAACATGACAAGCACTGTTTGGAGATTTACATACCACTACACATACTACATGTAGTATGTGTAGTATGTTGTGTGGCCGCTGATGTTCCCAACTAATTTTTAAATTTCTTGGAATTCCAGTTCATTTTGAAGGTATTTTGTAGTTTACACAATGTCTGCAGGTTTAACCCTAGTCCACTTAAGTTTGAGTTTCTATCATAAATTACTGTAAAACAACTTATGTAATAAGATGTATCCTTTCCCAAAGAAGAAAACAGGACTCATCGCAGAACCTTTAACTCTGGAGGACTCTGGGTATGCAACAATTCCAGTGTAAACAAGAAGTGACATATTTGCTGTTAGCGGGTGTTGGTGTCAACGTGTCGAGCCAGAAACCACAGACTCGAGCTGAGGCATTGTGCAGATGTGCCTGCGGCCTTTTGGCCACCATCTGTACTCCAAGCTACCCCCCATCCCTCCTCTAATTTGCTATACTGTGCCCCAAATGTCCCCATCCAACATAGCCGTTTCCTCTTGGTGCGCTGTGTGTAATCATGGTGAAATATTTTGTTCTTGGTGGCCAGCAGCAGAGGTTTGTGGTTGCAACCAAAATCTCTTCAGTTTGAGTGTGTGTGTGTGTGTGTAATTATACCTTAAGTATTCCAAGTCTGCTTTTGATTTATGTAGATCATAGAACACACAGGGATATAAAATGATGGCCCGGTTGCAAACCAACAACGGAAGCCAATGAGTTCCCATCCAAAGAGAGAAACTTTGGTGACCGACAGTAAAAGTCAAACTGGAATTGTACTAGATTGCTTTTTTGCTCTCACAATAGTACAGCTGTGCTGATGTGTGCAGAAAATGTCATTGCAGTGTTCTGGCCTCACCAGTATACAACTTTAGTCACCAGTAGAAATCCGAGCTGTTCCCCCTCCCAGGAGTAGGAGCAGTTGCCAGCCATTGATTTAGCTATGCCAATACAGCCAGAGTCAAAATCAAAACACAAGCCTTCGGGAGACATGAAATAGTGGAGAGCTACATCAGGTTCACAAGGGAGGATGTCAGATGAAGTGGTTTGACCTTCTTGGACTTTGCGGTGCACAATAAAGATGATAGGAGCATCAACAATGAAGAATACTGAAAAAAACACACACAAATCAATACGGTCTTTTATTCTCAGTTCTCGCTGGAACACGAGCAGGGAGTTATCAGAACCCGACATCATTAGGATCACAACGTGCACAAAAGGACAAACAGAAAGACGAGGGATCACAAACACATCAGGGCAGCACTTCAATCTCGCGGTTACCCGGACTGGGCCCTTATCATAACCGCAGTGAGATACAAATCAGAGAGAGATGGAAAGCAACATGGTACCACATTGCCTTCCGCATGCAAAAAACTCAGGTGGATCTTTGACAAACACCAAATCCCTGCATGCATTAACACACTGAAGCAGTAGCTCATCCGCCGGGGATCAGTCACTAGTGTGTAAGCACAGGGATTGTTATGTATGCAGTGCAGTTCAACAAGAAACAGCATGATTTGAGAACCAAGCACTTGGCAAAAAACTGTCCGTTACCTCAATTGTCAGCACCTTTCATGAGTTAACACAAACATAGGCCTGTCACGATAAGTTTTGCCGGACAATAATCCTACAAATTATTTCCGATAAACAATTATATTGTTATTTTGAGACAATTTTTTTACTAATGTGATGATAATATGGCATAATAATGCAAACACAACATATCAAAAGCGATAAATTTTAAATTATCAAGAGTATTTAACATTGTACTTGGGATGTCAAGAGCTTTAAAAAGAAATAAATGAAATAAAAATCATAATAAATTAAACAAACAAAAAAAAACAATGAAAATAAAATTGACTAACTCTCTTTTAGCACAAACACACTTCAACAAAACTGCAAAAAATACACTCAAATAAAAATAACAATCATTCACAATCTGATTTTGGATCAGTGTCACTTTCGTTATTGTCTGAATATTGACAAAAAACAGAGAACCTGAAAATACTCTGAAGTTCACATTGTGTGTCAATGCAAACGTCAGCTCACCTCACACACGCACTGCGAGCAAGAGACTGAATGACTGGCCGGCTGGCGGTTCCATTCACTCCGTTCATTCCGCTATAGAACATACATGCGAGTGATATACATAGTGAGTCCTCGTGTCATGCAGTCTGCTTGGTAGAAAGAGAGGAGGAACACAAACAAGCATGCACGTGTCAATATATCAAGACCAGTAAAATTATGTTTTTATTTTGTGCAGTTAATTGATTTACTGATTGTCGCGACAGGCCTACAGGAACATGACACAATTGCTTATTTATTAATTCGTTTAATGAATTTAATTTGTTTGTTTATTAATTATTAATCTACATCTGTCAATGATTGTTAATATGGCCTCAATGACTTAGTCTCTCGCAACTACACACTGCCCGGCAATTTGGAATGTGCTGAAATACAGTAGTAATAATAAATGCAATCCTATAATATTACAATAATGTAATAAATGTTAAATTACATTAACATAAAATCTAATACATAGTAATATATATGTATTTTATATGTTAAAAAACATTTACAGGCTTCCATGCATTACACATCAAAAACAAATCACATGAGGAGTTTATTTTCACTTTCCAAAAAATATTTGTATGATACATTTTGGGCTTGTATTTCAATTGCAGTCAACAGATTCATTCATTCATTCATTCATTTTCTATACCGCTTATCCTCATTAGGATTCACAAAAGAAAAAAATCAGAATATAACAATATATTTCTTAATTTAATGATTTCTGATTTAAAGCCAGTAAAAAAATCCAAATTTGGTACAGTAATCCCTTGTCTATCGGGTGTTAGGTTCCAGACACCACCGCGGGATATTTTTTTCCATAATGTTTCCTATTCTTTTTTATCTTTATAAATGTAAGTTTTTGTAAACCCTACCAAAAATTATAAACCTTCCCAACATACTTATATGTTATACCTTTATACAGTCTTAAACACATTTTAAAGCTAAAATTACTTTCACATGCTTTACGCAAAATAAAAAATTACAAAAAAATAAATGTTTTAATAAAAAAAGAAGAAACCCACGATATAAAGAGGAGTCAGCAATATGGATTTTACATGTAATACATTTTAAACTATTTTTAAACAATGGTGATTGATTACTGTATATCATAACATTTAAAAATTGCCAAAAGTTTGATTTTGTGGAAAAAAAATTTTTTAACTGGTCTCTTTGTCTTCAGTGAATTCCCACGTTTGGCATTATATTGTAATTTATTCAGATATGCTAGTAAATATATTATTTACATCTAGAATGTACAAAACACCACTTGTGGGGCTTTTTGTTAGAATTAAAAATGAGTAGCCTGGCAGAATCCCTTACAAAATAAATGAGCAGAATTTACTGGGCTTGTGTTAACATTGGATGATACTTTATATACAATGGAATGCCAGTGCTGCCATCATTCAACTGAATTATTCAAACATTTAAAACTGGGAATAAGTTAATATTAAGGTAGCTGAGCATGTCATGCTATGTTCAGCTCTTTGTAGGAGTGCATTAAAAAAATAACTGCAGGCAAAAAAAGTCCTTCCACTCACATTATCCGTTCTGTAAATTTAGCTGTTGCACTCTGAAGAAGGTTTACAGCCATTATGCTACACCACTGCATTTGACATGGACTTTCACCAGGCCTGTGGGTTATATAACAATGACAATTTTGGATTGAATTATTTCCATTTGTCATGATTGAAAGACCTATAAAAGGTCTTCTATAGAAGAAGAAATATGCTTACACTGCAGCTAAGGTAGAGACCTACAGTATATGCCCAAAACATATCACATGTACGCTTTATATTACATCTTTTTCACCGCCTTTACTTATAATTTTATTGCTTTTACTATTATTTTGCATGTAAAATTATAATCATTCTCTATAAAAATTTATTTTTGTTAATGTTTTTGATGGTTTGAAATGAATTAATTGCATTTACATCATATCCCATTGGAAAAATTGCCTTGGTTTCATTATATTTTGGGTTTTATTTGACATTTTGGAACAAATTAATAACAAAAACAAAGGTACCACTGTAACAAGGTTCAGCAGCATTTCTTAAACTCTTCAAAAAGGAAAAAAAGATTAGCAGGTGGAGCTAAAGTTTTGGTGTCACAGTAACCCATACTAATTTTAGGGAAGTACACACCCTAACAACTCAAATCCACACTGCCATGGTGACATGTTTAGGTTTATAGAGTGAAGAAATTTCAGAAAACTGTGCGACGTACTGGAAATCTCTGTGTTGTTTCCCAAAACATTTACTGCAGACATGATAAAACCTAATAAATTGACACTTGAAGACCACATAACCCAGTCAAATTGGTAAGAATTTTTCCAAAAGGAAACTTTGTGAATACCCAAAGCAGTAAAGTGGTTTAAAAAACTTCCTGTGTAAACAACGGGGCACATCAGGCTTCCCTAAAAGGCTGCATACAAAATTGTACATTCCATGAAACGGCACACGATAGAGAAGGACGTTGTTACTGACCGCTGCTTTTGAGCAATTGTCACTGCTGATCTGGACTGTGTCCATGTCCAATGACACCATTGCATGTTATGAGAAAATGTTGAAATTCCAACAGCTAAAATTTGGCCCTGGTTATCGTACACTTTCTCAATATACTGTACAAACAAGTGTTGTACCATACCCATTGGTAAACTGGGTATAGAATACTCTTGTGGTATTAATTAGGAGTGCAGGATAAATATTGGACCAATTTGAGGAATTATGATGTCAAACAATAACATTAAAAAATAGAGATTACCAAGACTATGCTGTAGGTGGGTTGGGTTGAGCAAATGAAGCGCTCCTTTTCTCCCATCTGTGACGTGCCATAAAGAGTCTGTCGTAACTTGCTAAAGTTAAATCTAAATAAATAAATAAATAAAATAGACATAAAAAGCGATTGGTTATCGATATCGATGAGACGCAGGTATCAGCTTGAACCAAAAATATTATGCGTTTTTGGTGTAAAGTCATACATAAAAATGTATGCCTGTACTGTAAGAAAAGAGTAAGAGTTATCCAGATTGTGGACACAAAGCTAATTTACTGGTATGACAGAACAATCCATTAGCAAGTCTTTCTCCATTGTTGCTCGTTTAACGCATCATCGCTTAATTTATGACAGTCTAATCGATCCAAACAGGCCTGTCGTACTCTGACGTGTCCAGCTGGCACTGTTCGTGGCGTAAGGGTGTCACACAGGAGCAGTGGAGAACAGCAGCAGATGTGAACGGATAATTTGGATTCCTGAGAGACACTCTGATGTGTTACTAGGCATTATGAAGGAACTAGCCCTCATTAAACTCGGGCAGATGTATGGCTGATGTCTCACCATTGCGACAGACGGACCATTGGACAACAGTGTAAAAGTGGCTTCACTACAGAAAATACAAACTATATAATATACTCTTGTAGTACTACTACTGTATAAGTAAGTTCATATTCAACATTGGCTGACATGGGTGTAAGAAAGTGTAAATAGTAGGGATGTAAATCTCTTTGTGATAGACGATTCGATTTGAGGTTACACAGGTTACAATACCAATCAAAACCAAAATATTTTTGATTTGAATTCACGGTTAAAGTTTGTTGATGCAGACATGAATTTTACAAAATTCATTCATTTTTTATACCGCTTATCCTCATTAGGGTCGCGGGTATGCTGGAGCCTATCCCAGCTGTCTTTGGGCGAGAGGCGGAGCAGACCCTGGACTGGTCGCCAGTCAATCACAGGGCAGACAAACGAGCATTCACATTCACACTCTAATGGACAATTTAGAGTCGCCAATTAACCTAACATGCATGTTTTTTTGGATTGTTGGAGGAAACCGGAGTACCCGGAAAAAACCCACGCACACATGAGGAGAACATGCAAACTCCACCCAGAGATGCCCAACGGAGATTCGAACCCTCAACCTCCTGACTGTGAGGCCAATGTGCTACCCACTCATCCACCGTGCGGCCCTAGTATTACTTTTTGGTTGGAAATTGAGCAATATTTTATTTGTGCACACTTAAGTGTCTTATGTAGTGCAATTTGTATATTTCCTTTATGTGTCATTTGTATACATGCAGTTGTGTTCTTCCTTATTTCCTTGAAACAATGCCTCTTAAATTGCTACACTTTGGAAGTGGAATTATGTGTTTTCATGTTTCAAAAGATGACAGGAAAAAAATAAAAACAAAAAAACACATTAGCTTGCTTTGATTTATATATACATTCTTTAATTATAAAGTGAATAACGCAATTATATGAAAGTGGCACGGAAAGTGTACATCATGTTCCCGAGCATGCTGTAAGTCACTGGCAAAAATAATGTCATCTGAAACATGAGTTTTAAAATTAATATTGCTAGAAATGAAACTACTCTTTCAAAGTCTAAAAAATATAACAATGAAAAAACAGAAGTCTTAACCTTCAGTCCAATCAATACTACAAAATACATAGTGCATAGAGATTTTGAAATGAAACAATTCATCGATTAGGAAAATAGTTGTCGATTAATATATTTATTCTATTAATCATGGCAACTGTATTCCAAAATTTATAGTTTTTTGCCAATGTGTTGAAAATATTTTGTAGTGACGAGTGGTGACTAACGCTAGCGCATCTGCTACTATTTACATCCATTCTCGTCTTCAGCCATGGCAAGCTATAGAGCATAAGCCATCCTTGAGAGCCGCTTCTCCCACGGATACCTGGTGCATGTCCCCATGATCAATTAATCTAAAGATTTGCTAAATTTTTTCTACCAGCGCAGACAATTCATTGGCTTGTTGGTTGGATCCTGGTAAGGGTCCCCAAAAGTGGACCCTGGTAAATAGTATTGATACCAAGGGTAGTATACCTGCATGACGAGATGGATATTTTTCAGTTTTCTTCTGTTTCTTCTATTTAACGTGTGTTCATTTTGTTGTGTTGTTCATTATGTTACATTGTTAATACTATGTTCAACTCTACCATGGTTTAACAACATTGTTTAAATTGTTTTATTGTTATTATTACTATATTTTATGACAAGTGTTGGGGTGAATATAGGGGTGTTGTTTAACGTCTGGAATGCTCTAATAATGTTTAAAACTGTATTTAGAATATCATAAACACACTTTATGTGCTATATCTATAACAAATCACACTTTGTGGAAATTGTCTTTAAAATTATCTGGAAAATATTAAATGCAATAAATAATGAATAACTGCATTGTTATATTGTTTGTTACAAAAACTGAAATAAGTCATTGGGCACTGCATTTATTATTTTTAATATTTCACAAATGTTTATTGATTTAAAAAATGTGTTCTTGGTTTCCAAAAACATTTGTCCTGTCCTGTATTTTTTAATATGTATAATCATAATCAACAAATTCAGGCAAAACAAAAATTTGAAGTACAGCCCACACCTATAAGCATGCTTATTACAGTTTTCAATTCATTTTCAGGGCCGTAATAACTTGGAACATTTTGACAAAACGGTCACCTATATGTGAAACTTTTCATTAAAATGCAAAAAAATAATAATATATGTTGCAGAGTAAGCTTCTGTGCTTTCTGTAATTCTGAATGGAAACTGAAAGGTAGCACAGGGGTTACACTGAGCCTCCACACGGAAATCTGTGACACTGGTGTGCTGCAGTGCTCAAGGCATGTTTATATAACCAGTTTACTAACATGGGAATGGGTCACACACACACGCGCGCACACACACACACACACACACAAATGATAATATAATAGCAAAAAACAGAGGCAGAGGGGCATACAAAAAAAGTGTAAATGATCAGCCACCTAACAAAGGCGCACTGCTAGCACACATATGCAAAATATAACAAATAATATAATAAAGGCGAGAGAATGAGATCGCAGAATTGAAAACCTATAATGGGACAAGCTTGTGTCTAAGAAGATGAACAGCGGCAGAAGGAAGCAAAAGCAAATGTCTAACGTGAGCAGATAGTGAGGTCACGAGCTGACAGGTCTGATTTGGCTCTTAAGGTTCTTGTTAGTGTTAACACATGGCAGTAACAAGAAAATACTGCAACACAGCTTGGGCTGTATTGTTAAAAAGCAGCTTCATCTGGGATGTTTGTTGGTTCTCTAGTCAAACTAAGGCCCTTTCTTCCTTCCTGCCTGCCTTCCTTCCTCCAATGCATCAACATCCACTAATTTGATCATGATGCAATAAACACTTCAACCCTGGCACAGTACACACAAAAACAAGGTGCATTGAGCAGGTAAAAAAAAATGGCACAACTGGAAAGCCTTTTTTACACGATAAGCAAGAAAAACCCATCATCACAGGTTCTATAGTATGTATGGTCATGTCAACATTCAACCAACAGAACATAA
Source organism: Oostethus manadensis (assembly GCA_024372805.1). Classification (NCBI taxonomy): domain Eukaryota; kingdom Metazoa; phylum Chordata; class Actinopteri; order Syngnathiformes; family Syngnathidae; genus Oostethus; species Oostethus manadensis. Next base: position 18,895 of record QODF01000018.1, read on the forward strand.
TGTCATGTGACTGCTTAAAAGTGCACTAAAACATGCCATCAAATTGCTGTCATTTTCCGCATGCAGCATTCAAGAAGAGGCCATTTGTCCTTGAACCCCATCAATTTTTCAGATATTGATGAGCCATCACGAATGCACTAGGACTCAACCTTGTCACGCCATGCACGCAGTACAGTACATATGTTTTAAAAAGCAAAACTTATAATGGCTAGGGGGAGAATGTGCTGGAAAAATGCTCTTTAATATTTTATATGTTGTCTCTTAAAGGAAAAAAAAAAGCATTCTGACATAAATGTATACGCTTTTTTCTTTCTTTCATTTCAAAGGTATCATTTGTAGCGGATCCAATTTGTTTTGTTTTGGATTTTTTTTTTTTTTTT
>QODF01000018.1:19627-89653 GCA_024372805.1 Oostethus manadensis
TTTTTAATGCATCAGCGAGGTTATTCCATATACAAACTCCTCTAACAGAAATACAATTCAATTTTTTATTTGTTCTAGTTTTAGTTTTTTTAAATATACCTGTTCCTCTGAGGCAGTATTGACTCTCTCTAAGTTCAAATAAGGTTTGTAGACATGGCGGAAGCAGGTGCTTAGATGCCTTATACATCACAGTAGCAGTACACAAATCAACCAGATCGAAAAATTTTGCAGTGCAGAAGAGGTTATAATTTGTGAAAAAAAACACATCAACTGGGCTAATGAGAAAAGGAGAAACATTTTGTGGACTGATGAGAGTAAAATTGTTCTTTTTGGGTCCCGGGGCCATAGACAGTTTGTGGGACCCCCAAACTCTGAATTCAAGTCACAGTACACAGTGAAGACAGTGAGGCATGGTGGTGCAAGCATCATGATATGGGCATGTTTCTCCTACTACGGTGTTGGACCTATTTTTTGCATACCAGGGAGCATGGATCCGTTTGCATATGTCAAAATACTTCAAGAGGTCATGTTGACTTATGCTGAAGAGGACATGCCCTTGAAATGGGTGTTTCAACAAGACAATAATCCCAAACACACAAGTAAACCAGAAAAATCTTGGTTCCAAAACAAACAAAATTTATGTTATGGAGTGGCCAGCCCAATCCCTGGACATTAATCCAATTGAGTACTTGTGGGGTGACATCAAAAATTGTGTTTTGTTTTTTTTTTTTTTTTAAACACACCGCTTTCAACTACTGGCCCAATTGCACAGCGTTAAGACCTAAATGCTGGGTCTTGTTTTCTAAGAATCTACTGCACCAACTGGTAACTTGTTTGCATTGTAGCAAAAATTTTTACTAATAACAGTGATTAATCTGGTTAGTCACATTGACTGCTATCATTTTGAACACTACTGTATGTGAGTGTCAGGATGACTGCAGAAAATGAGGCCTTATTGCTGCTTGTATGTATGTTTGCACTTTAGATACTGCTTTATTATGTTTGTTAAACTTCAATTTGTTATCAAATGAATGTGCAGACTTAAATCACAGTGACTGACAGTGGACAAAAGAGAAGTTCAACTTCAATCCATTCAAACGAAATGATCCCAATATCCGGCTAAATTCCGGCAGAGGAGGCACATGGATCAAAGGGATTGGGGCTAGGCTAATGGGTAACCCGTCCAAGCCAGCTTTGTCAATCATCTTGGCTGATGACCATGTACACCTTTTGACATCAGCACGAGTAGGGCCTTATGAAATCAGTTTTATTTCTTCCCAAATTCAGTTGTATTTTTTAATTCAATTTTTTACATTTTACAATTATTTTTAACAGCATAGTGTGCGTGATTTTTGGGTTATTGAACAAAAGGTCAGTTAATTAAACGCAAAAAAACAATTATTTACTGACGCAATGCATCAATGGAAAATTTTGCCCAGTAACTGACAAACTGATGTACCTTGGCTAACTTTTCTAATGGGATGTCAGCGTCTGCAAAATCTTCAAGTCATTGCTTATGATTAAAGAAGATCTAGTCACTCATGCAATTCTACTTGCATATAAGATATTTTTACGACGTGCTTATTTTGTTTACAGTTAGACATGTGTCGAACGGCATCCTTATTTTGCAGGCTGGACGAATAATCTGTGTGTGAGAAAGTCTCTATACGGTATTCTACGATTCTGGTAATGCGGAAATCATAGGGCCATACAGGAGGCAAATGTTCATTAAACTTGACACAAATTGTCCTTTCATTAAATATTAGATATGAGTAGTAACAAATTTATAGTAAATTCCGGAATTGTGAGTGATGGTGAGTGCTGCCGTCAAACCAGCTGGGAACCACTGTCTTAGAATATTTGACTATACAATTTGATTCAGGTGCCTGACTCAACTATCAGTCTCAGGTTGGATCATATGAAATTGTCATGTAATCAGGATTGTACCATTCGGTAATGGTTTCATTTGATTTGAAAACGCATATACTGTACATGACATTGGAATACATCACTTAATACAGTTGACAGTTCCACATGTCCAAAAGGAGTAGGAAGAAGCAAAGCTTATTTATTTATTCCTACCCACGTAGGTTTTCCCCTATTTCAATACATTTGTAGGCTTCCTGCAGTAAGTACGTTTAAATGCATAAGTAAGATAATGTGGCAGTGTGTTGTATAGTAGTCAATGTCCTTAACGTCACAAATAACTTATATTGCAGTCTTGATGGATGATAATCATAATAAATAATAATAGTAATGAGTTGAATATACACAATTGTAACAATTGTTCTATACAGACAACTTATAAGAATGTTTTTGCCTTTTTCTGAGCAGATTTGAATTGTTATGAATTCTAAAATGTTGTCAACAGCAAATGACTTTACCATTTCCAAGATGGCGCCGCGGATGTTCGCCCTGGTGACTACGTGCTCTATGTTTTGTTTGTTTTTGTTCGTAAATGGTGTGTCAGCGTGCTCTTACACCCGTGAAGAGCTCTTAAACATAAAAACTACCACTCCTGCTGATCTACTGCCAGTTTTTTTCGTATCTGCAGTAGATCTAGCACTCGTTTTGGCTAAAAGAGTGAGACGCCGCAGACGAGGAAAGCGAGCGGGAGTACTCGTACGCCTCCGGAGACGCGGCACGGGTGCGGCCTTAACTGGGATTTTCCTGTCCAACGTACGCTCACTCAGCAACAAGATGGACGAACTGGCGCTGCTGGTGAGGAACAACAAGGACTTTACCTCTTCTTGCGTCTTGTGCCTCACGGAGACATGGCTCAACCAACAAGTCCCGGACAACGCGCTCAGCCTCGAGGGATTTCAACTCCTCCGTGCCGACAGACAGCGAGCTCTCTCCGGCAAGACAAAAGGTGGGGGAGTCTGTTTCTTCGTCAACAACGCCTGGTGCTCGGACGTAACTGTGATCTACCAACACTACTCTCCCGCTCTGGAATATCTCTTCATTCACTGCACACCATTCTACTCTCCACGCGAGTTCGCTTGATTCATCCTGTCTGCTGTTTACATCCCGCCACCTGAACCAGGAGCTGCCAAAGTACAAACAATTTATTAAATGTCCGACGAGAGAGCAGAAGACGCTGGATCAATGTTATACTACAGTCAGTGGGGCTTATCGAAGTGTGTCACGTGCTGCTTTAGGCATTTCTGACCATGCCATGATTCACCTCATTCCAGCATACAAACAACGACTGAAGCTCTCCAAACCTACTGTGAGAACATCTAAAAAGTGGACAAGTGAAGCTGTGGAGGAGCTTTGCACATGTTTGGATATAACAGACTGGGAACTGTTCAAATCATCTACTAACAACCTGGACGAATACACAGACACAGTGACGTCATATATTCAGTTTTGTGAAAACAGCATAGTCCCATTTTAAACCAGAGTCCCCTTCAACAATGACAAACCCTGGTTCACACCCAGACTGAGACAGCTAAGGAAGGAGAAAGAAAAGGCCCACAAGAAAAACGACCCTCACGTATACAGACAGAGCAAGTACCTATTTAGTAAGGAGGTGGAGAAGGCTAAATCAAGGTACAACACACATCTGAAGGAGAAGTCCTGGAGCAACAACCATGTCTCTGTCTGGAAAGGTCTAAGGGAAATCACCAACTACAGACCCAAAGCCCCCCTCGCTGTTGACAACCGTCACCTAGCAGAAAGACAGAAACACCCACTACTCCAGGTTCGAAGATTCACACCCCTCCCCCACCCCACTGACTACAATGGACATTGCAGGCATATCAGCCCTGGAGCCCCCCCTCTCGCCCACTGCCCTCACACTCTCGGAGCAGAATGTGGCCAAGACATTTAAAAAGCAGAACCCTCGGAAAGCTCCAGGTCCGGATGGTGTCTCTCCTTCCACCCTGAGACACTGTGCGGTAGAACTGGCGCCTGTCTTCAAGGAAATCGTCAACATCTCCTTGGAGTCATGCCATGTCCCAGGCTGCTTCAAGCTGTCCACAATTGTTCCCGTCCCCAAAAAGCCCAGGATCACTGAACTCAACGACTACAGACCTGTGGCACTGACATCTGTGGTCATGAAGTCATTTGAGCGCCTGGTTCTGCCTCATCTCAAGTCCTTTACCTCCCCCCTCCTGGACCCTTTGCAGTTCGCCTACAAAGCCAACCGGTCAGTAGATGACGCCATCAACCTGGCCCTCCACTACATCCTGCAGCATCTGGACTCCCCAGGAACCTACGCCAGGATCCTGTTTGTGGACTTTAGCCCTGCATTCAACACCATCCTCCCTGCTCTGCTCTAGGACAAGCTCGCCCAGCTCAACGTGCCTGACTCCACCTGCAGGTGGATTACTGACTTCCTGATGGATCGGAGGCAGTGAGTGCGGCTGGGGAAGAATGTCTCGGACGCTCAGACTATCAGCACAGGATCCCCACAGGGCTGTGTACTTTCCCCCCTGCTCTTCTCCCTGTACACCAACAGCTGCACCTCCGGCCACGACTCGGTGAAACTGATTAAGTTTGCGGATGACACCACCCTCATCGGGCTCATCTCAGACGGTGATGAGTCTGCTTACAGGAAGGAGGTGTTCGGCTGGTGTCCTGGTGCAGTTGCAACAACCTGGAGCTCAATGCTCAAAAGACAGTGGAGGTGATCATGGACTTCAGGAGAGTCAAAGCCCCCCTGCACCCCCCTCGTCTTGATAGACTCCCCCATCACAACTGTGGACTCCTTCCGCTTCCTGGGCACTAACAAGTGGGAGCAGACCATCAGCTCCCTCATCAAGAAGGCTCAGCAGAGGATGTACTTCCTCAGGCAGCTGAGGAAAGCCAAGCTGCCTGTCTAGACGATGGTGCAATTCTACACGGCCATTATTGAGTCCATCCTCACCTCCTCCATCACAGTGTGGTTTGCTGGGGCCACTGCCAGGGACAAACACAGACTGCAGCGCATCGTGCGCTCTGCTGACAAAGTGATCAGCAGCAGCCTTCCATCTCTCCAGGACCTGTACGTCTCCAGAACTCGGGGGCGAGCAAGCCGGATACTTGCTGACTCTTCCCACCCTGGACATGGACTATTTGAGCCACTCCCCTCTGGCAGAAGGTTACGGTCCATTCAGACCAGAACCTCTCGTCACAAGAACAGTTTCTTTCCTGCTGCTGTTGAACTCATGAATACTTTATAACATTTGCACTATGCTCACTTTATAAACAGTATTTTTGGCACTTTATAATACCTGCACTAAAAACACCCTCATGCCTTTACTTATCAGTGATTTCAATTTTTTTGTCAGGGTTCTATGTTTAGTTAGTTCTATGTTTATTTAATGCTCTATGTTTACTTAGAATTCTACTTTGCACTGAGTCGCCAAAGAAAGTTCCTAGTTTGTAAAATTGCTCACTTACAATGGCAATAAAATTTTATTGATTCTGATTTTGTAGTTCAGATGTTTGTCCACGTACACAGCCACTCCTCCTCCACTTGTGTTGTTCCTGTTGATGCAGTTCATTTCATAACCTTCCGAAGGTCCTTATCATTGTCAGCATTCATCCAAGTTTCTGAGATTGCAATTACTTTGAACGGCTCTTTGAATTGTTCTGAATATTGCCTGATGTTGTTGTGATTTGATACATGCTTCTGCTGTTTATGTGGATAATAGACAATGTATTCCCTGTGTTTAGATTATTGTTGTATTGTATTGTTCCTGTAGTAGTAGCAGTCAAAAAAAAATGAAAAGTTTGTGTCCGGATCTGTCTTTTTCCAGATCCAGACGTTTGTGGTCTGTAAGATTAAAAGTGTCCAGTTGAAGATCTTCTTGTCCAGTGCGCTGTAATTTTGTGAAATGAGTGTCTTTAATTGTATTTTGATGGGTTCTTAGTTCTAGTGCATCTTTTCTGGTTGATCAGTTCCTTGAGTGTTGCTGAAGGCATTTCCAAATAATGTTGACGGTAATCCTTCCCCCCGGATCCTTCTTTTTTCTGAGTTGTTTTCCCTTTCCATGTTGTTGTTTTGATGTGGACTTTATTTTTCCAAGTCCTGTATATCTTTGACAACAAGCACTCTGGCTTCTGATCCTCCATTTAGCTTAATGAATATTTTGCAGTTGGCGCTCCAAGTGCCTTGGATCTTTGGTCTGACTGCGGCACATTCACAGAGTGCCCATCGTCTTTTCCAGATTTGCAGTTTTACAGTTATTTTGCAAATGTTGAATTTTTTTGTACAAAGCAGCTTTGTTTTGACATCTTTCTCCAAGTTTTTATCACTGATCTTCAACTCATCCCTGAGATTTGAGTATCGGAGTCTATGCATACCACTCAGCTGGGCGGAAGTGCCCACAGGCGGCATTGGTAATGTAAACGAAGGCAAGAAATCTGTGGACAAATACGTGCTAAGCTCAGTTTAACTCCACACACACTGTGCTAACCATGCATTTTCTTAACTAGCGTGCAGTCTTTGGTGAATAAAATGGAGGTGTTGCAACTCCCCTTCACCCAAAGAAAAAAAAAACATTCGGACTGCAACATCAGGATTTTCACCAAAACATGGCTGAACTGCAACAACAACATTCAACAATTAGTCGACATTGGACAAAATAACAAATTATATTTGATTATTACAATCCTTAGTCAAAAGCAGGCATGACATTTATTACATACATTGTCCTGGATTTATTAGTCAGTTTACATATTAAACAATTAACAAATGCAATCCTTACATTAACCACAGTGACTTTACTGTAAACTACATTTCATGATTCAAATCATAAAATCATCACACCTACTAATTAGTGCTGCTTTAGGTGAATGTTAATCCAAACAAGATCCAAGTAACTCAGTGAAGACCAGCACAACATCATTGACCAAATATTTCCACCTACTCTTTTTGAGACTAGTTTTGACTAGTTTCCCCAACCTCTGAAAAAAATATCTGTCTAGATAGCTGAAATGAGCCAAATGTCAAACCAAAAGCCTCAGTTTTACATGTCCATACAAGCATTCCGAAATCTACGTTTGCCTGTGGACGAGGGGCCAAAATGCATTAAAAAATGTTTTTTTAAATATTCGTATTTAAGTGAACACAGCCTTAATCTTGTATAGTCTGCTCGACAACCACATTCAATAGGCTTTTAGAGTGTTTTGCTCAAAATAGCTGTGACACAGCTTGAAATAACACTGATAAGAGCAAAGGCAGAGCAAACCAGCGGTCTGGTGGTCGTCACCAGCTTGCTGAGACCATTCTATTTCTTTAGTAGTGCATAAAACTGCTTAACTTTCGAGTCAACTGCTTGAATGATTTTTCGAATGAAGGTATTGGAATGAAGGGATATCCTCCAATAAATACAATTCTCAAAATAAAAACAAAAATATTTTTACATATATATTTTATGAATGTTTGACACGTTTGCCGAAACTGCAGAGATAGTATCTTCTATTCTATATATTTGTAATAAAGCAATGCATTTAATGGGAAGCAAATATACCCCCCCTATAAGGCCTTCTGAAAAAAACTCCCCAAAATTGTCACTTTATTACGCACAGAAAAGAGAAAGATGTTCGTTAGGGCTATCAAAGATTAATCACAGTTTTTAACTTAACTAATTGGCAACAATATCTGAAATATGCCTGTTTTTACTTCCATGTTATTACTGTTTTATGATTCATAACAGCAATGCCATAGTAGTTATTAGCTTTTGGCTGCCCTGCTGTCGCTGTACAGCTTTTCTCCAATCTTGTCAAATTTTAATCTTGCGAGATCTTGTGAATAACATTAACTTGATTATGTATTACTATGGCCAAATGTATTAGTCGTGCTTGTCTATCACGTTCTTTAGAGAGGTGCAAAAAAACCAAAACAGACAGCGACCCAATGAGCCAGCCATGTGTACAGCAGTAGTGAGTGGCGATCTCTGACATAAAGGACAATGCAGTCTCTATAAACCTTATGTAAAGCTATAAAAATGTTTCAGTATGGCAATGACGATGACAAAAAACTGCATGTGTATGATTTGGTACAGGTTGTACACACAAGCTGTGAAAAATAATGATGACCTTAATTAAACCTCCTGCTTATCGTGGAAATATGACCTCAAACTTTTTTTTTCATTTCTTTCTTCTTTTTGGCCTTCAGCACCTGGTTTCATAAATAAATCCAAAACTGAAAACGGTGTGAAAAATATTGCTACACTAAAAAAGCAAAGCAGTTCACAACAGCCTGCCAACATACGCAGAGCTGCTAAAGAGTGACTCATCAGTGCTAATTTTAAATGTGTCGGCTTGAGAAAGTTTGGCACAGCAGTGTGAGGATTTTGCGCCAACATGACAAAGAACTGCTATGTTGTGTGTGCAGTAAAATGTCAACACTCCTTATGTAGAGGATATCTTCGGAAAACCGCAACATTTTCATTAAACGATATGACTAATGCCTTGATTAATATCAAGTGTGAAAATTTTGAAATATCTTGTTAAATAAATTTCAGATACAGTATTTGGTTCCAGACCCAACCAGCATGAGTGAATTTCACACCAGTACGAGTTTTATTTACGTCTTAAATGGTTTATTTTCTCTTACTATATTTTGTAATGAGTGTAAACGTGACCATGGGGTGTTAGTTGATCTCTAGATGGCTTTAATAATGTTAAAACTGTATTTGTAAAAAGGTTTTCTATGCAGTAACTAAAAAATGTATAAATAATGAATCCTACTTGCAGAAAATCACTTACCACAGTCAGGTCTGGAACCAATTAGGCACAATTACTTGGCCAGGTTTACTGTACTTACTACGGTCGCTATTATCTCAACAATGTAACATTACTGAAACCAGTGAAGAATACTATATATCAACATCTCTAAATGCTGTATATTTGTGTTTTAGCTCATTCGGCCATTTTTGGGCGTAAAAATGATTAATAGTGTATGTATATGTAAAATTTGCTTACATGAGCATTTTTTTTTTACTTAAAATAGGCCACATTAAACCATAAAACAGCAATGATTAGTATATTTTTTTTAATTTGAAGCGTGAAATGAAAAGCACGCAAGCAAGATTACTACAGCAACATCATCATCAGTAGGGTAAAACTAGAGGCCTAGTCGCTAGAAAAGTTGTTGCTCCCCCCCTTTGGAAATACTATTGGCAACTGTTAATATCTATTTATTTATCTGAAACAAACTCATTCATTCATTCATTTTCTATACCGCTTATCCTCATTAGGGTCACGGGGATGCTGGAGCCTATCCCAGCAGACTTTGGGCGAGAGGCGGGGTACACCCTGGACTGGTCGCCAGTCAATCGCAGGGCACATATAGACAAACAAACATTCACACTCACAATTTAGGGTCGCCAATTAACCTAACATGCATGTTTTTGGAATGTGGGAGGAAACCGGAGTACCCGGAGAAAACCCACACACGCACGGGGAGAACATGCAAACTCCACACAGAGATGCCCAACGGAGATTTGAACCCAGGTCTTCCAGATCTCCTGACTGTGTGGCCAATGTGCTAACCACTCAGCCACCGTGCGGCCTATCTGAAACAAACTGAACTTGAAATTCAAACCAGGAGAATGCAACAGAATGGAGAGCTGTGAAGTGTATTTCAGAGTCAAATGGCATGTAGAGTATAATAAATTTGGACATACTGGCAAGTTTACACTGACATTCAAACTACTTCCTGCCTCTAGCTCCCCTCTCCCAGAGGGGCCTGCCCCACTATTTGAGAACCACTGGTCCAAACTCAGCTCACACTCTCTATTAGTGGGTGAACAATCCAACGCTTGGTTAATTCTTAAATGCGTGAAATATATAGCGAACTCTGTTGCTCATGTTGTATACACAGGAAAGGTAACTCATGCTGACATAGCACACACACACACACCTCGGACTTGGCAGCTTAGAATAACATGGATATAGCAACAGGAAGTCAAGAATAACAAAAATACAAGTACAGTATATACACCAGTCAAGGTTTATTTTCTCAGTGTGAAGAGTCTGTAATTAATGTGCCCCAATGTGTTTCCCATAACGTTGTCACTAGGGCGAGTACACAATTTGTTACAATTCAATACAGTCAGTTGTTTTCACACTTGTCAGTTAAGAATGTTGTACACGCAAGTTGACTCGCCTTCAGCAACCCACTTCCGTTTGCCGCTATGCGTGTTCTGTCATTTCGCCGATGAGCTTTCCTCACCCAGATTCTCCATGTGAAACATATTGTGAATTTGACATTTATTTAATTATCTGCACAAACGACTGTGTGTGTTGCTGGCACCAGCATTCTGCATACAATGACCTAATAATCAAAACAGCAAAATAACATGGTTTGAGATATATATCTGCACTAATTTCACATAATAACAAAACTGCTCAGTCTACGATTCTCAAAAAAGGGGGAAAAAGTGCAAATGATTCACAGGGATGTGTACTGTTAACGACTTTCACAGATTCCTCGAGCAATTTCAGTTCTGCATTTAGTTCTTGCAAGAAAGTGTGTGTCTCATTTTTATGGTTGATGCATCAAATATTCTAATGTGTTCCACTACTGTAAGTGTCCTCGTTTTAGTTTGAACAAAGCTAAAACTCAAAATATTATTTAAAAATATATTTGTGTCATGTTGTGCTCGTCGCGGCATGGTGTAACGACCCAGAGGATGCAGAGAGCTGGACGTCAGGCAGGTAAGGTTTGCAGGAATCTTTTAATAAATATGCTGCGAAGCAGCGGCCGGAACAAAGCAACGATCCAGGAAGAGGGAAAAAGTAACAATGAACCGACAACTAAGGGTGCACACACCAGAACTTAAATAGCAAGACTGTAACGAGAGGCAGGTGTGTGTAATTCAACTAGGGAGACAACTCAAAGGAGGCAAGAAAAAACATGAAACTTGAACAACTGTCACGAATAAAACACCGATCGTGCCAATTTGTCGTCTTTCCATCTCTGTTTAGCGTTCGTAAAGGCAAACCCATCAACATACTGTAATGTGTTATTTACTCTCAGCAATGTCAATTCACTTTTCCAGTAAGTCATAACAGTCTCAGACAGACATGTCTTCATGTGCCATTATGTGGTCCCGAGCAAGCAGCTGAGCTAAGAAATAGCATTTTAAACATGATCCAGTCCAAGACATGCGCACACTAAACATAGAAGACAAATACACTTTGTTCAGTACTAATTAAAACTGTTAATTATGTCAAATATTAACCCAATGGGTTGTTATCTTGTTTTCATTTGTGTAATTATAATTGCTCTTTAACCAAGCAAAAATGTTTGATATATGTTTGCAGCCTCAGACTTAACAGTATCATTAAAAACTTTTTACACCTGCAAACATTGGTCACTCGTCATCTTCAAAGCTTTTCAAAAAGGTATAATGTTTAGCATTAGGTTAGCATTAGTATTATATTACATGAATCTCTTTTGCAAGTATGCATTTCTGTTTTGTTCATGATGAGTGTTGTCGTTGTCAGGGAGTTGCTAGTGTCAGTGGGACGTGCAGTGTGCCAGACAAGTCTCACGGTGAGCCGTAGAGAATGTTGCATGCTTATTATGCATGAGCTGATAAAGTGGAATGTACATTTAAATGTATAATTATTTGTTATTAGGAATCACCATTGAAAATTGCTAACGCTCATCGCTAGAGCGTACATGGGATTCCCAATGTAAATTAGAATTTGTTTTACTGCATGTTTGTTTAGGTTGGATGTCATAGTGAAATTATTTGTATTTGGCATGTTTAATTTAGTAGATTCAGTTTTACAGTGCTTCAAAATAAAGGCTCTGAAATGGAACTCAATTGGAGTCTTTGTTGAGAACCTGTTATACGAGTAACACTGGTAGGGAAAGACCCCTCACCCCACTATTTGGGAAGCACTGCCCTATGTTATACACTGAGTCACAAAAATTCCAAACATCTTAAAATCTGGTGTAATTCTTCAAGGCTACTTACACTTGCTTTGGGCAGATCGCCTCGGCTCCTAGGTCAAGGTTCATTTACAGATTTTATCCTTTCAAAGTAATGCTCACTTGAGGGAATTCATTAAGAAAATGATTCAGACGGGGGGTGAGACTTCAGAGCATGGAGCACCTATGGCATAAAGACCAGGTTGTCAAATAAAAGATGGGCCCTACTTCAAACAATCTATTGCATGGGATGTGAATGCCATGAGTGCATTTAAGTCATGTCCACCTCAGGAGTGCAAATTTAGTTGGAAAGGTCAAGAGTGTCTATTAAAATCATAGCTGCCTTTCTGGGTTAAGTTGACTTTAACCATTGTTTTATCACACCTCACACCTTGGCTCATTCCTCTTTAAATGATGTATCCATTGACTTGGATAAAGCACTACATATAACCTGAGCAGTAAAATTTAACTTCAGTGGGGGCAGTTATTATGTTTCTTATTATAAGCTGGTTGGTTATCTGGGCATAATCAGATCTCTTGAAGAAAAATGAGCATACAGCTGCTTCTAGTGGGAGTGAGCTGGAAATGGAGAAGAAGAAAGCGAACTGGGCCACCCTCATGTTCAAGTAGCAGGAATATTACACCTGGCACCGGGATTATCCAAGTTTAAACATAACAGTCGTGATACCATCCATCCTGCTCAGCTACCCTTGCTTGCTGCGGTTTGTTGAGAGCACAAAAATACCTCACGCGTGCACAAGGACTGACACACACTATATTGCTATTAATATTTAAAACACTGCAGTTCAATGTCTTACCACCCTTTTCACACTCAACACCATGAGTCATGATTGAATTTGTCATCATCCTTTAGCAAATGCTTTCCATGAGTGCCTGAGTGGCAAATTATTAAGACCCGTTTCTCTCCACAACTCTAGGTTGTAATGTGTTTCATATAATGAGAGCATGTGTACACATCGTCACAGGTTACAAAAGCACAGCTACTATGCAAATGAGTTGCATTGCGACTACATACAAAAAAAAAAAAGTACCATGTATAAGGGCACAATTATTTCCATGTTAACGGAATCGCAAAATTGGCCAATAAAAACTCAATCTACTGTTAAACATGGAATCTCACAGATACTGACAGATTAAGAATGAAAAGCAAAGGAATGTTTGTGCAGGGAAATATTTGTGGGGAACAACACTTCCTCATTGTTACTGGACGACTGCTAGATGCATTCGGGAACACTCCAAGCATCAAAAGAATGCCTTTATTATGTGTGTATGTGTGCTCTAAATAAACAGAAAGTCAGAGAAAAACAATTAGTGGATATTCTTATCACTTACTGTACTCCATAACGCTTAATGTCAAAGTAAAATTTGCTGCATTTATGTATGCTTGGAAATCCCAGTAAATGAAACTCACACATTCAATGATGTGGTGTTACTGAACGCAACCCCACATTGCTCATAACATGGTTATCGTGTACTTTTTAATGTTACCATTTTTAAAAAGTGTTAGGCATATTTCAGCCATAGTTGCTTATAGTGATTATTCATTCATTCATCCATTTTCTATGCCGCTTATCCTCATTAGGGTCGCGGGTATGCTGGAGCCTATCCCAGCTGGCTTTGGGCGAGAGGCAGGGTACACCGTGGACTGGTCGCCAGTCAATTGCAGGGCACATATACTGTAGACAAACAAACATTCACACTCACATTCATACCTATGGACAATTTAGAGTCGCCAATTAACCTAACATGCATGTTTTTGGAATGTGGGAGGAAACCGGACTACCCGGAGAAAACCCACGCACGCACGGGGAGAATATGCAAACTCCACACAGAGATGCCCAATGGAGATTCGAACCCTGAACCTCCTGACTGTGAAGCCAATGTGCTACCCACTACTAAACCTAAAGAAATAACAAATTGTTTTATCATTTAACAGCCCTAATTACAATACAATATAAAGGAAAGAAGGGCCGAGTGCTTAGTATGTTGGCCACACAGTCAGCATCAATCTCCTTTAGGCATCTCTGTGTGGAGTTTGCATGTTCTCTCCCTGTGCGTGCGTGGGTTTACACGTGGATACTTCTTCCACATTGCAAAAACAGTGCAGTTAATTGGTGACTCTATATTGTCCATAGGTATGAAAGTTTGCCCTACAATTGACTGGCGACCAGTCCAGGGTGTACCCTGCCTCTCGACCAAAGTTAGTTGGGATAGGCTCCAGCATACCCCCGCAAGTCTAATGAGGACATATAGATACTTTATTAATCTCCAAGAGAAATTTAGGTTTTAAGCACCTCTCCAAGAATGCCATAGATAAGCGGCATCGAAAATGGATTAATAAAAAGGAAAGAAATTGACACTTTCATTTTTATTCCCTGCGACAGAATAATTTAACTATTTTTATGTTATTATATTCAAGAAACCATTTCCAGTAATTATTATTTACAATTCTTCAACACAAAGCCACACAGGAATAATGTCTCTCATGAAAACACACAGCAAATCACTTTTTCTCTAGCTTCTATCTTTTCTCTAGCTTCCTTTCTTCTTTCAGAACCGTTTCAGTGGCTGACTGTCACAGTCCTGTTCAACTTTTCAACACAACAGAGGGGGAGCAATAAAAACACACACAAATGAACTTATTAACTTAATATGTAGTATTGCGTATTATTATTATTTATTATGTGTAATTGCACAAATTTATAGTGATTTGTTCCATTTTTATTTATTTAGTTATTATTGTTCTATTTTCTTATTTTTCCTATCTCTCCTGTCTTGCCTTGGCTGTTTTTTTGTGTGATTAAGTGAAGTTTATTATTATAGTTTTGGAGAGCTGCTGGAAATGTGAATTTCTCTTGAAGATCAATAAAGTCTCTCTCTACTTCCCACACACATGCACACACACACGTACAAACACGCACACACTTCCCCTGTATCCAACGGTCTAATTATAGCCTGCCCATTAATAAGCAAAAGCTGTAATTATACTAATTCCAATGCGTAATCTGATCAAGGTAAAAAAGATCAAATTACAACCTTTTTCCTCTTCTACTGGCCTGAAGGAACAGGGAGGAGGAGGGGTGTGCATTAATAGTGGTGACATTGTGGAGGTTGTTAGAAAAATTGTGTGTGTTAGTTCATTAGTAGGTTAAGTACAAGTATGTGAAGACAAAATATTTCCAGAAAAATACTTGCATAAATTCAGCCCTTAAACCAGTTTAAAATAATTTACTATACTCTAGAGATTAAATATATACTATACTATCTTAGGATATTATATAACATTTGGCTGATTTTATCTAAAGATACATGTTATAGGAATGTGTTATTCAATTGACAAATAGGTTGTATAAACTGTAGTTAAATTAAAAAAAAAAAAAAAGGACTGTTTTGCCAAAATGTTTGAACTTTAGATAAGGATCTATTATTCTAACCTGGACAATGTCCATTTAAAGCCAGAGTTCCAAGAGATGGAACATTTTGTGGCTTGTGTTGGTTGTGGAGGTATTTGCTGTTACTGTTATAGCAACAGCTATGTCTTCTTTGGGCGGTAAACTGAGGAGAATCTTCCATCTACACGATAACTGGAACATTCCAAAACACAGACTGCCATGCAATTATTTTTATTATAATGGTCTACACAACATGCCAGCACTAAAATGTTGTGATTTATTTAAGAAAGATTAAGAAGCATAATTAAAATAGATACTTTACTATTGTTTTGATACAATGACTAATCAGTATACAGACTCTGCAGTTAAAATAGATGCCATGGAAACAGTAAGTAGACTGACTCTACTGGGAATAAATCTACACAGTCACTGACAGAAGGCTGAAACACGGCTTCGCCTGAATGACGACATTGTTTTTGCATCTGGCCACCACTCCCACCTCCAGGTTCCAAAACAAATGTGGGCTTTGATAGTGGATCCATCTGTGTCCTTTCTGGTCACTGGGATGGCTTGATGGATGAGTGGATGGAACCAAGGAACTTGCTGTGGCAGATAGTGCTGATAAAAAAATAAGGTAGCGCAGAGGAGTGTGCATGCCAAGCGTGCAATAACATACACATTCCATAAATACAAACTCTGTGTGCTGCCAGTACTGTGAACAATGCTGACTGGGTGGTGACACAAAACATAAGCTGCTCAAAACCTGAAAAGAGGCGCCAAGAAACATGACAGATTTTGCCAATGATTCTCACTTTAACGCCTTCAATCAACTGCTAAATGAACCAGAACCAGAATACTTCTTGTCAAAAGAAAATGGTTGTGTCTCAAATCAAATACGGTCATACCTCGGTTTTCATAGGCTCTGGTTTTCATAGGATTTGTTTTTCAACAAAAATATTAAAACAAATACATTTGGGTTTTCATACGGCCAAACAGTATGCATAAAAAATATTCATTTTTGAGAAGGACAACAAATGCTGGAAGACACAGCACATCACTTTATTCTGGTTTTATAATCCAGTGTGACTCGAAGCAACAGTTCCGCTTCATCGCCGGTTCAGTTCGGCCACTCGTACTTGCCGCAAAGTTTTCCGTTTACAAGACGCCTGCGCAACTGCGCATGCCCCGTGTATGCCTGTCTGTCACATGTTTCCGCTTTCAGAGTGTCACAGCGCCACTAAGAGGTTTGCATATGTATTACATCATTTTTACTCATTTTTAGTACTTTCACATGGACGCACATAGTTTCTGAACTAATAACTCCATCTTTACAGAAAACGTTTGGGAAATGATGAGTGTTTTGTTTTCGTGTGGATATAGCCTTAGTCTCTGTGAAGAATGAACAGTGGATCTTTTTGAGTTGGGACACGACAGAGAGTCCGGCCAGGGAATCCTTTGATCATCCTAATTATGTGTGTGTGGGTAGTTTATTTGTTCATAGAACACACACAGAATGATAAATAACTGTACCCGTCTGCTTCTTCTTCATTTTAAGCGCTGCACGGTGCGGTGATGAGGTCTTCAAGTGCACTCTGTATTTCTGAAGAATCTGTGCTTTTTAAAATCTTACTTAGGATGGGAATTTTTTTTAAAGAAGAGAAACACTATTGAATTAAAGGAAGAATTCACATCAAAGCACAAAAATAGTGTGCCTTACTTAACACAAGTTGTAGGAGCAATGGTTTAACTGAGACACATAACTGATAGGGATTCGGGTCATTGTGTGGAATGATAGTTGTACCCGCTGTTGAAGCTTACAATAAAGGAGAAGTGAGTAAGTTTACAGTTCTGTCAACTCAAAAAAAGATAAGGTCATTAAATATACTGTAAGTCTGACTCACGGTGACATCTTGGAAAGAACACTAAAATCATCACACAGCAACTTAACATACAAAAGGTAGGTAAGAAATATACAAGTCAAGTACCAATACAAGTTTGAAATAGAAAACAACTATATGAAGTGCATCCCATCATACACTGCTTCCCATAAAATCATAATTCAGCTGCAATGATTTCCTCACTGATTTGCGAACCCTACAGTATTTACACAATTAGTAGTAGTTTAGGAGACGTCACAAGATTAGAACAGGACCATAGATTTGCGGAACCACTGCATAAGCCGCAGGGTTCAAAGTTTAACTAAGTACCAGCTTATACACCGGAAATTACGGTACTTTCCACCACAGGTTTTTCCTCAGCTGCCGCTACTTTAACTTAGTTCCTCCACTTCTAAGGTAGCAACTATTAACAATGGTAAGTGTCTATCACTGCATTTTGGCCACGAGTGCAACAGTCAAGCGCACTTATGCACCCAGAATAAATGTACGTTTGAAAGTGGGCCAAATAAGACAGCCAAAAATTCCCATATATCAAAGTAACAGAAAAGAGTCCCTGCCCCAGTCCTGTCGATGGCAAGTAATGTCAAGTTTAAACGCTCAATTGAACACCGCAAATCTCATAAACCGAAAATCTCATAATATTATGCCTGGGGACCAATATATCTTTAGGAAATCTATACTCTATATACAGTATATCTAATGTATCAAGAAGTAAATGGGCCAGTTTTTCCTTATATCCTCTATTGCAGACTATTGTTTTAGGTTTGAGTATTATCATTTGACCAAGCATTTGCTAACATAACTCAACACTCCAATAAAGATTTGTATGATGTGAACTAATATCGAATTGACATTGGTATCGGCTAATATTCCATCCATCCATTTTTTATACCGCTTATCCTCATTAGGGTCGTGGGTATGCTGGAACCTATTCCAGATGACTTTGGGTGGGAGGCGGGGTACACCCTGGACTGGTCGCCAGTCAATCGCAAGGCACATACAAACAAACAAAGACATACAACCAATCACACTCAAATTCATACTTATGGACAATTTAGAGACGCCAATTAACCTAACATGCATGTTTTTGGAATGTGGGAGGAAACCGGAGGAGTACCCGGAGAAAACCCACGCACGCACGGGGAGAACATGCAAACTCCACACAGAGATGCCCAACGGAGATTCGAACCCCGAACCTCCTGACTGTGAGGCCACCCATTCAGCCACCTTGCGGCCCTGGCTGATATTCAACGATGGCAATAATATCGGCTTAGTATCAGAGGTGAAAATGTTGTATCGGGACATCCCTAACAACTTTGTCATAGATGTTAGGTAGGTAACGCAAACACTGCATCACAAATTCCTACAAAAACTGCAGAGGGGTGACACAATTGCCAAGGCACTTGTGCATATCCGGATAAACTGGCAAAAGTGTTTTGTTTTATTTCCCCACCGTTTGTATCGGGACTGTGTGGGGCAGTGACCCACCAGAGAAACGATTGCTGTTTGTGGCACAACTAGCTTTGCTCGAGAATAGTATCACACAGCATGTCATAATTTTAAAATAAACTGTAAGTCCGGTTCCAAAGCTCAAGTCCTTACAAACTAAACAACTTCTAAAAAATGTTTGGTTTTCACAAAACATACTACCGACCCCAGTTGACTGCAGTTGGAGACTCATATAACCCAAAAACTCGTTTTTTTCCCCACTTGGTAGCAAGACCACTTTTACAGTATGTGTTCATAAATAGCTAGACTCAAGTAATAAGCCATCAATCAGTATGAGATGTAATGAAATCATCTTTAGTTGATTTACTTTATCTTAGTTCTTAACACCACCACCTGTAAAAGCCTTAATCTATCTAGATGGGTACATTTCATAACTCTGCTTCAGCAAGGTTATTTTTAGAATGGCTAATATATCAAGGGACCCTCAGGCTTCCCCATCCCTTTTTGCCACTCTTCGCTTTGTGGCTCACTTGAATTCCAAAACCTTGACTCTATTTTACCAGGATGAATTCTGCACAGTGGGAATGCATTTGTCCATTTACTGTATGTAATCGTGTCACCATTTTTTACACTTGCTTTTGATTTATTTACTTAGTTATTTGAGCAGGCTATTTAATGGATACTTAGTGCACACCCGGTAAACACAAGAACAGTTCACACACCACTTGGTCTTACAACCTGTGAAAAACACCTTTGCAGCCTGCTGCTCTGGAATAGCTTTAAAAACATTCATTGAATAATTGTTGCAGCTCTAAAATTTGTAATCAGCTTAATCAGTTTTCACCATTTGAAACTACGCCTTGAATATGCCCATTTATGTAACAGGACGGCATTACACATATCTGCATGCATTCAAAGCTGCAAATTCAATTTTAAATCAACCTAAAAATATATATGTATTAGTATAATATAATAGTATAATATAATAATGCAATAGCCAAACATTTGAACCGAAGCTTGCATAAGCAATAAGGGCTTTCATTCAAAGACACCAAATAATTTAACTTTTAAAATGTTTTTGTTGTTTAATGTTTGTTTTCAATGTGTTTTATTTGACTTTCAAGCACACCTAAATGCTGATAAGTATATGCACTTACTGTTTTTCTTTGTATTTTCTATTTATTCATCAGAAGTGTGGACTCAAATGTGGAGACACAATTTTGACCTTTGGAGTCTACCGGAAAGTATCATCAAGGACTTGCAACTCAACTTAGACTTTGAAATTGAAAGTAAATAACAAGATTATTATGTCATATCCAGCAAAACAATATATTTTTCCACAGAATCTGCCTCAATTATTAACATTCAGTCAGTTTTAAATCAAACAATGGCGTATGATGTGGCTTACATTTCTGTGCAATGACTAAATACTACTGTTTGTTGGCACTCTTTTTGACTAACTCTTGTCCCATTGGTCCTATTTAAAACAATCTGGCAAACACTGAGCAGTACCTATGACTTGTAAGAAATTGAAAAGGTCAAGTCTATGACATGAAAGTTAACTCGACCAGTCTTGTCTTGACTGGAGACTTGACTTGGTCTGTGTTCACATACTGCAAGATATGATGCCAAACTTGGATTTTTTGCTAAAATCCAATCGTTTATGTGGTCGATCACCTTACCAAACCCAAAAGCACTCAGAGAGCGCAGACCTCCGCAAAGTGCCATAGTTACCCCCATATGGTGATTCACACCAAAATTATAATACTACATTTTCATTATTTAATCTTATACAGTATCTGTACACCCAACATATGTACAAGCTGCCATCCATGCATCCATTTTCTATGCCGCTTATCCTCACTAAAAACTTTAAAAAAATCTTAAAAAGTGAATCCAAAAGACAGACGTGCTTTTTATGGAGGGAAAAAAGTACCAATGCAGCTCACAAACACAATTAATTAATTAGTTTTTCTTTTGCATTTTTATTACATCATTCAATATTATGAATGCCCAAAACCTAGCCATTAAACCTTAAAACCTAAAAACCTTAAACATTTGCCGACTATAGCAAAAAACAGTCTTTAAAAAGCCTAATATAAGTACTAAAATAAGACTTAATCATTTTTCTCTTGATGTCCAGTGAGTATAAAAAATACAGTGAATTAAAAATGACCCATATCTGCAACAACACTACAAACAAACCCTGCAGTACTTTTTTTTTTTTTACAGTTTTTGTTTTGGCACTCATTAGTCGTTTCTGTCGTCTCATACATGGCAACAGCCCCAAATATATCCCAAGTCATGCGAGTTATCTGAGCTGCTCATTATCCCACTGCTTCATTTGTAAGTCGTATTGTGTGGACACATTCTGCATAAAAATAACATTTGAAACATGGACATTCTGAACTCACTGTTGCGTAGTTGGGTAGACAGCGGTTTGGTTTTCCAATCCGTTGTCAACCTGTGAAAAAAAAAAAAAAAAAATTACAAACCATTATGCTCATACAATTATTATTAATATAACTGTATTATTATTAGAATAATTATTATATAACGGGGTGTCCAAACTTATACCACTATTCAATTCGGGCCCCTTTCTTTTCTAAACCAACATACGTACAGTGGTGTTCAAAAGAATAGCAGTGCAATGTGACTAATCAGATTAAGTACTGTTATTAGTATAATTTTATTGCTACATGGCAAACAAGTTACCATTAGGAGCAGTAGATTCTCAGACCCAGCATCCATCATATGCAAGCTCTTACGGTTATGCAATTGGGCAATTAGTTGAAAGGGGTAAAGGTGTTCGAAAATAGCAGTGTAGCATTCAATCAGTGATCAGTGATCAATTTTGTGAAAAAACAGGTGTGAATCAGGTGGCCCCTATTTACGTTATTTGCAATAATCCCCCACAATCCCTCTGTTAATAAAAGGCTTGTGCAAAAGAAGTTACAATTTGTCAAAGAACACATCAGCTGTATTAAAGAGAAATGGAAGAACATTTTGTGGACTGATGAGAGTAAAATTGTTCTTTTTGTCCAAGGGCCGCACACAGTTTGTGAGACGACCCCCAAACTTTGAATTCAAGCAACAGTCAAAGACAATGAAGCATGGTGGTGCAAGCATCATGATGCGGGCATGTTTCTACTACTATGGTGTTGGGCCTATTTATCGCATAACCGGGATCATGGATCAGTTCGCATATGTCAAATACTCGAAGAGGTCATGTTGCCTTATGCTGAAGAGGACATGCCCTTGAATTGGGTGTTTCAACAAGACAACAACCCCAAACACACTAGTAAACCAGCAAAATATTGTTATGTTGTTATGTTATGGAGTGGCCAGCCCAAACCCCGGACCTTAATCCAATGGAGAACGTGTGGGGTGACATCAAAAATGCGGTTTCTGAAGCAAAACAAAGAAATGTTAATGAAATGTGAAATGTTGTTAAATAATCTTGGAGTGGAATAAGTTGGAGTGGTCACAAGTTGGTTGCCTCCATGCCACACAGATGTGAAGCAGTTATAAAAAACTGCGGTCATACAACTAAATATTACTTTAGTGATTCACAGGACTGCCAAATCCAAGAAACAAAAAAAAAATTACAAAATAGTTTTATATATATAATAATTATAATATATAATATATAATATTTTTACTTTTGTTTCACAGAATTACAGATGGGTTTTTTTGCTATCTTTTTAAACTATTTCAACTTTCTTCACGTAATTATGACTTTGTTTCAATAATACTGTGACTTCATTCTCCTTTTCTGCAACCTAATTTTCCCAAAAATTACAACTTTGTTTTGTTTTTCATAATATTGCGACTTAAAAAAAAACTTTTTTTTAATCTTTCAACTTTATGCTACTAAAATGACATTATTGCCTCAAAATATTTTACAGTGCAGTACTTGTAAAATTATGACTTTTTCGTTGGATAATACAACTTTTCATCTTAATACTTTGACTTCATTTTTGTAAGTTTATTGCAGATTTTTTCAATTTTGCTGCTGTTGGGTTATTTTAGTTTTCAAGTAAAATTATATTTTTAGAATGTGCTTAAGGCCAATAAAAAAAAAACCTTCTTACATACAGTAGCATATATATGACTTCATTTTATTGAGTAAGTTGAATTAATAGAGCAATGAAGTAGTGCTGAAACATGGCTTCATCTCAAATACACGGTGTAGGGATGGATTCAAAAGAGTTTTATAGAGATTTTATTAAAACTGGCCCAAAGAACCAAGCCCGAGAACAAATCATTAAATCTTCTTGGATCCCTACAGCATTAGAGCAAAGTACTGGTCGACTTCCTGCTCAGCCCCAGGCATCTCAACTCTATCCAGCATCAACAGCAATAACGCTGCACAACTGCAGCTCTGATGACAAAGAGGCAGTAAATAGTAAAACGTCATCATTATCCAATCACGGGAGTCACTGGGGTTCAACATTTACAGGGACAAAACAGATGGCGATTTGGAAAATAAAGAAATATCACCAACTGGGTCTGGCCGTGCTTTGACAGCAGGCGTTCAAATTAAATGTGAGAGATTCATTCATTCATTTTCTATGCCGCTTTTCCTCATTAGGGTCGCTGGTATGCTGGAGCCTATACCAGCTGGCTTTGGACGAGAGGCGGGGTAAACCCTCGACTGATCGCCAGTCAATCACAGGGCACATATAGACAAACAAACATTTGCAATCACATTCATACCTATGGACAATTTAGAGTCGCCAATTAACCTAACATGCATGTTTTTGGAATGTGGGAGGAAACCGGAGTACCCCGGGGGAAAACCCAAGCACGCACTGGGAGAACATGCAAACTCCACACAGAGATGCCCAAAAGATATTCGACCCCTCAACCTCCTGACTGTGAGACCAATGTGCTACCCACTCAGCCACCGTGCGGCCTTAAATGTGAGAGATTCAACAGCAATTAGATTGACACCAAAAGCTACTAGAAATGATCATTTACATTAAAAAATTAATGTTGATAATGGAGTCACGTACTATACAACTGGCGTCTTCTGCGTGTTCTGACCTGTCTGGAGTGTCTTCATCTATATTCATGACCTCCACAGAGGTCCATCTATAATATTCAAGCAATTATATGCAGCTGGCTAAAGATTACATTTTCTTTTACCCAAAAATATAAAAACGCCACCACCAGCTTACATACTGTATGTTATCAATAGTGGTTTATAAGAACAGACTGTACAAAAAAAAATGTCTATTTTTTCACTAAATGATATAAGCTAAGATGATTGGCCACTCAGGGCACTCGTGGGTCGTCACCCTGGACATTCATGTATTATCTCACTTCATCCTGATGAAAAGTGATTAATTGTGTCAAGGGAATTGGGACCAGAGTCACTAGCAAAACCTAACATAACTAACATACCTTGCTGTAACGGTTCGAGATTTTGAGGTGCCCACAAGGTCCACCTGCTCAAAAACAGAGAACGCTTAGGAGAGTGTCATGTGGTCGGAGCTCGTTGACATCAACTTTGACGGACAAATACTAAACATGACCCCAGGAACAGGATCCACACACTCAAACATGGGGGGAAAACATTCCCTGTTCAGGGTGCAAGAACAATTCACAGTATGGAGGGGTCAATGAATGGGTCCATGTACCATAGAAACTTGGACGAGATCCTGCTGGCCTCTATCAGAACACTTAAGATGGGTTGTAAATGGGTCTTCCAGCATAACCAAATAGCCAAAAACATATTAAATGTTAATCTTCTCATGGGACAATATTATGAATGAAATGAAACCAGGGTGTGTTGTAACTTAGTGTGTGTACAGCTTGGAAAGTAGTATGGATTTTCTGTCCTCCAAAAATAACAACACACAGCCATTGTTAGCTGACAAGTGAGTGTACGTCACAGTGAACATGTCCAAATTGTGCCTAACTGTCAATATTTTCTGTGAGCACCATTCCATTTACTTCCGCTTATCCAGGGCCAGGTCGTGGAGTAGGAATGTCCAGACTTTCCGGTGCCTTTCAGGGAGGACACCAAGGCACCAGGTCAGTTGTGAGACATAATCCTAGGGCCCTATGAAATTTGTTGTATTTTTTTCAAAATTGTTTGATTTTTTTCCTCCAAATTCAGTTTTCGTTTTAATTTTCTAGTTAATTTCTTTTAGCAAAGCTAAGAGGACGTTCCGCCAACTTTCCCCAGTGTTTATCGTGGTTTTCTGGAGTGGGCGGTTTAGTGTCTGTAATGAGATTGCGCCACCATTTAGCCGTCAACGGGTATTTAATGACCAATAACAGCATTAAAGTTACATGATGCCAAATTCCTCCAAACAGTAAAATTATTTTTGATTGGCCACTTTCCACAATTCAGTTAATGCAGAAATCATAGGGCCCTATAATCTCTCCAGCGTGTCCTAGGTTTGACCCGGTGCCTTCTCCTAGCAGGGCATGCCCGGAACACCGGCCCAGGGAGGCTCCGGGAGGCATCCGGACTAGATACCCAAGCCACCTCAACTGGCGCCTCTATATGTTAAGGAGCAGTGGCTCAACTCTGAGCTCCTCCTGGATGACCATGCTCATCACCCTATCACTTCCAGCCACCATACGGAGGAAACTCATTTCAGCCATCTGTATGCACGACTAGAATCAACTAGAATTCGAGTAGAATCCTTGTTCACACCTTCATGATGACATCATAGACGCAGTTATCTGGCAATGCACTTGCATTGACAACTATTTTGCTTACAATACCTAACTTCCTGTTTATGACACCCACGCTAAGAGCCACATTTAATGCTGGGTGGATGGGGCATGGTGGGTGGTGGGGGGCCGTCCCTCACCTTTCATACGTTCTCAGTGACAATTACGTATGCTTGCAGGCATGTACACCTACAGCGATACCGGTACATGCATGCATACACACACTCACAGTACTCACATAACTCACTGATTTATCCATGGTGTTATGTGGTTGGCTTTATTACAGTGATGGTGATGTCAGCAATATGCTAAAAATGTGTGAGTGTCTTATTTATGTCTACAACAAATTATTTTTCTTTTAATATGTGAACTATATTGGGTAATACACGTGTAAATGTGACTATGGGGGTGTTACTTCATGGCTAAGCTGCTGTAATAATGGTTAAAAATCGTATTTAGAAGGTCCTTAATAGGTTTTCTATGTTCTAACTACAAAAATATTCAATTTATCAAAACAGAATCCTACTTCACGGAAATTCACTTATTGTGGTTGGGGCCGGAACCAATTAACAATGATAAAAAAGGAACAACCGTATTCCATAAATCTCAAGTTGCATACAGGACAAATGGGCATTCTTCTCCTCTTGGCCAACATGCTTACATTCTGCAATCTGCTCTTCCAACCATGTCTACTCTGTTGCGACTGATTACCACTCCGACTGATTAGAGGACGGAGTACATACATAACATTTGAAACATATACTGTACACAAGTCTCAAAAGTTGGAAATGTAGGATAGGACCCCCTTTAATGGTGGTGAATTTGAGTTGAACAACATTCAACAACCTACAGTATACTTTTTTTTTGCTTTTGGGGATTGTGCCACCTCTGCTCCAGCCTTGCCACAAAGGGGAATCACATTATAATCCTGCATTAGAAAGCACAGATTTGCAGAAATGAAGTGTAATGACCTGACCTAACCCTGAAACTCCTCCAAGCAGTAGCAAGGAATAGGCATTACAGTATGTGATTTATTCTGACATTTATTGTTACTGAAATGCTAAGTCTGTTACAAACCACCAGCTCTGAAAATTTTATTGAACATGGCTCCTGATTCTGTTGCTTTTGGCCAAAGGTTGCATTTTTAGGAGCAAACACTACAGTTGCACACGAGTAAGCCAAACTTCCAAACACATGTCAGTTGTGATTATTGATTATAATAACAACAAACGGTCAGCGATTCAATGCCAATGTATCAGCAAAGTACCTTAGGTTTCTAATTCCTTAATGAGTTTCAGACGGCTTCTGAAACAGTGAGAAAAGAACATCGCATAAATGGCACCATGTGTTAATGAAATGTGCCCTGAGCTAATTTAAAATTTAAACACTGTACAATTAGCCATATATTAAGTTCACTTGGCAGCTGACATTCCCAAGGCTAAATAGACTTGAAAATAAATACAAGCTGCCAAAAGAGATTCCATATATAAGAGTCTAATATTGGGAACTTACTAATATTTCAGTCGAGAAGTTTATTAAAATCTGGTAGAGTTTTGGTGAAACAAAATTGTCCACTATTGTCATAAAACAGGATAATAATGCAAGACAGCAGTATAACCTAGAAAATAGTATATATTGCTGTATTGTTATTGTAGGGCAACTGAGACCAAAAGTTATATTCTAATTATTCTAGTGAAGATGTGTCACTGACAGAGTACTGCAAAAGTAGCCGCCAAAAAAACACTTTCTAAGATAAATTACATGCAGATGTGTATGATAAGGATTGAGGATTTTCAAAGTATTTCAAATAGATCGATAGTGTCTGTGTTTATGGTATCTTGTTGCATGCTGGCTACAGCAGATATCAAAACCTCCCAAGTGACCTTGAAACAATGATATTGTGATATCAGGTGAGTCATCAAGGGAGGGAAAAAAGCAGCCTTCAGTCGCAGTTAACAACAGAGGATGGTGTTAGCAGACAAATGCGATCATTTTTGACTGCAAAAAGGTCAAACTATGTTGTTTGTTTTGTCTACTGCATTACTGCACTGTAAAACTGAATTGTACACTTCCTATTTTAAAATGATGGAAAATGAATGGGAGCAGGTGTAACCAACAGGTGAAATGATGCTGAGATGCTGATTGACAGCAGCATAAGTCTGCATCATTATGCAGATGTAATGACAGTTGACAGCTTTGGGAGTATGTTGGCTTCCAAAAAAGCTTTTGCTTCTGAAAATTTAAGTCAGGGATTGGAATGGGAGTCACATACACGAGAAGCAGTACAGAGATGAAATGAATGACTCACTCAAAGGGAATCT
Source organism: Oostethus manadensis (assembly GCA_024372805.1). Classification (NCBI taxonomy): domain Eukaryota; kingdom Metazoa; phylum Chordata; class Actinopteri; order Syngnathiformes; family Syngnathidae; genus Oostethus; species Oostethus manadensis. Next base: position 47,283 of record QODF01000018.1, read on the forward strand.
TTAGGGAATTAACATTCTTGCCAACTGAATGCCGCTAACACAGCTACCAGGTTGGAACCTGTACATTTTGTGTTGTATTGTAGAAAATGAGTTTCTGTGAAGTAAAAAGGATTACATTTTTAATCAGATTAATCGTGGTTTTCATGATTAACCACCGTGGCACATTATGTCTGAAATATGGCAATTATTACTATATTTTATTGAAAGAAAGATAAATGATAGGATTATCAATATTTGTATGTATTTACAGTGCCAAATTAACTGAAATTTGAAATCAAGTTGAGAGAAGCACACATGTCTGAAAAAAGAATATTTGAATCACACCGTTATTATGAGCAATGAGGTGTTGCGTTCAAAGACATTGTGTAATTTAAGTAATTTAAATTAAGCTGAATTCACATGCTTTGAGTACATTTTCTGGGATTTATGAGCATACTCAAATGCAGCATATTGTACTTCCGCATTCAGAGTTACAAAGTGAGTGATAAGAATATCTTGTGAATGTTTTTCTCTGTATTCCTGTTTATTTAGACCACACATACACACATAAGACGTAGTGCCCGTGAATGCATCTCACGGTCTGTCTCTTAACAATGAGGAAGTGTCGTTGCACTGACAAATGGACTAGACACGTGTTTGTTTAGCATTGGAGACATACAAGGGAGTGCAGAATTATTAGGAAAATGAGTATTTTGACCACATCATCCTCTTTATGCATGTTGTCTTACTCCAAGCTGTATGGGCTGGAAAGCCTACTACCAATTAAGCATATTAGGTGATGTGCATCTCTGTAATGAGAAGGGGTGTGGTCTAATGACATCAACACCCTATATCAGGTGTGCATAATTATTAAGCCACTTCCTTTCCTTTGGCAAAATGGGTCAAAAGATGGACTTGACAGGCTCTGAAAAGTCAAAAATAGTGAGATATCTTGCAGAGGGATGCAGCTCTCCTAAAATTGCCAAGCTTCGGAAGCGTGATCATTGAACAATCAAGTGTTTCATTCAAAATAGTCAACATAGTCGCAAGAAGCATGTGGAAAAACCAAGGCGCAAAATAACAGCTCCTTGAACTGAGAAAAGTCAAGCGTGCAGCTGCCAAGTTGCCACTTGCCACCAGTTTTGCCACATTTCAGCGCTGCAACATCACCGGAGTGCCCAAAAGCACAAGGTGTGCAATACTCAGAGACATGGCCAAGGTAAGAAAGGCTGAAAAACGACCACTACTGAACCAGACACACAAGCTGAAACGTCAAGACTGGGCCAAGAAATATCTGAAGACAGATTTTTCTAAGGATTTATGGACTGATGAAATGAGAGTGAGTCTTGATGGGCCTGATGGATGGGCTTGTGGCTGGATCGGTAACGGGCAGAGAGCTCCAGTCCGACTCAAACGCCGTGGAGGTGGAGTACTGGTTTGGGCTGGTATCATCAAAGATCAGCTTGTGGGGCCTTTTTGGGTTGAGGATGGAGTCAAGCTCAACTCCCAGTCCTACTGCCAGTTTCTGGAAGACACCTTCTTCAAGCAGTGGTACAGGAAGAAGTCTGCATCCTTCAAGAAAACCATGATTTCCATGCAGGACAATGCTCCCATCACACCCGTCGAAGTACTCCAGAGCGTGGCTGGCAAGAAAGGGTCTAAAAGAAGAAAAACTAATGTCATGGCCTCCTTGTTCACCTGATCTGAACCCCATAGAGAACCTGTGGTCCATCATCAGATGTGAGATTTACAAGGAGGGAAAACAGCGCACCTCTCTGAACAGTGTCTGGGAGGCTGTGGTTGCTGCTGCACGCAATGTTGATGGTGAACATATCAAAACACTGACAGAATCCATGGATGGCAGGCTTTTGAGTGTCCTTGCAAAGAAAGGTGGCTATATTGGTCACTGATTTGTTTTTGTTTTGTTTTGAATGTCAGAAATGTAAATTTGTGAATGTTGAGATGTTATATTGATTTTACTGGTGAAAATAATTGAAATTGTTATATATTTGTTTTTTGTGATTTGTTGCCATGTCTGTTCCAAGGTGCGTGTGAGTGAAGTGGCGAGACATTACAGAGAGCTGCTTCACAAATACCTTATAAAACTAATTTTCGGATGAGAAGAACTTTTGCCTACATCAGTCAGTACCTTTATTCAAGTCTTTCCATGACGGCCTACCATTAAAGTCTAGGTAAACATGGCAATAGACGCCTTTCAATGACGTATATGTCTGACATACTGTACGTATGCGACCTGGCCGTTCATACTGCAGTCGCATTGCATACATATCCGATTTATATCCACATACAAATGAGACCTGAGTCACATATGAGAAAAATTGATTTATCTCACTATTAGCGAGTGAAGTCGCAAAATTCTAAGCACGGCAAAGTGATGATGGATGATTGTATACGTGCTTATATTGTATGTAGTAATGGTATAATTTATTTTAACATGCATACAAGTTACAACGCAATACATCACATAATGCAACTCACAGTTCCACGTGTCCAAAAGGAGTAGGAAGAAGCAAAGCTTATTTAATCCTACCCTCCATTAATTTCCCATAAATTCTGATACATGTATCCACTTCCTGTTTTCCAAATGTTCTTTTTGCTAGTTTGAAATACATAGGAAAATGATAAGGTAAAATAACAATGTGGTAAAATAGTTTCTGTCACCGTAAATAATTTAATGACATGAAGGTTTTTAGCATTGCTCCAGCGCAAAAAGATATTAAGTTTATTTTTTCTCTGAAGTCATATTTCTGTGACACATTGAGGTAGCAGGTTATTGTCTGCTTCATGCATAATTTTAGTTGTTTAAAAACTACAAAGATCTGCAAATTTTAATAATTGGGATTTTAGAAATAAAGCATTTGTATTTTCTCTGTAGGCGGCATTATGGATTATCCTAATTGATCTTTTTTCTAGTATATTTAGAGAGTGAAATGTACTTTTATACTTATTTCAAAATAACTAACATTTTTAACCAACAATTCACAAATTTGCATGTATTTGCTGTCACTTGTTTAGCAACAGCACATGTTATTAAACCTAGAGGTGTAATATGATATTGAAAAACAACAACAACAAATGGCTTAACCACATAGGGCTAATTTTTCATTGCCAAAGGGAAAGCGGAAACATAAATAATTGGCCCCCATCAAACGTACACACCTAAATGACAATTAATTGTAACATGAGTGTAACATGCACACGCATTATGCCTTTACATGGCATCCAGCAGGGTGCGATGATAAGGGTTCCCTGATAGTTTCCCACAGGTCAAATGCCATGTATGCTTGGCTCTAGTCCTTAAAAACACTACACTTCTTTCTCTCTAAGCTCCCTAACAGAGTGACACATTGAATTTTATATATTTTTTTAATAGTAGTAGTAGTTGACAAGGGAAAGTGAAACCTGTAGAAGTAAGTAGAAAAGTGACTTTGAGAGTTGAGTTCTGACCTATTTGCACAGCTGGACATGTGGAAAATCAACATTGATGTCGAGTCCTGATTAACCCTCTGGCTTTAGTACACAGTATAGATTATGAGTCACAAGCACTCATTAGGGAAGAAATAAGCAGAGCAGCTACATTAAGAGGTCATTTGTGTCTGACTGCTCTCATCACATACATTGTGAGCCAATCCTGTCACCTTGGGCAACAATATGGATTTATGGAAGGGTGAGTTTTAAAAATGGTAATGGTTAATATGCTTTATGTGGTTAGATTTGCACACAACATTAGGGAAAGAAAATAAAGTAGAATGTGTAATGTAAACAGGCCCTAGATAACAAGTGACAAAAAAGACCTTCTAAACCTGCAGAAGAAGACCTTTAAGGACGGTGACACACTAGCAATTACAGGGTTACAGAAGGAACTAAGAGTCCAGCTAAGGGCAGCAAAGAGAAGTCCTGGGGGGAAGATAGAAAAGAGGATGCAGAACAATGACATGCAGGAGGGGTGGCAGGCCACGAAGACCATTACTAGCAGCAGCTCAAAGAGAAATGCCCACATTGAGGGGGATGTGAGAAGGGCAAACCATCTAAACCAGTATTTTTAACAGGTTTGACCAGCCCATCCCACACACAGCAGCCTCCACACAAGTCAAAAGCACAGAAGGGAACACCTTTTCTCACACTCTGGTCTCACACAACCCACAATAACAGCAGCTCAAGTAAATACGACGGTAAGGAGGCAGCGCCCCAGCAAAGCAGCAAGTCCAGCTGGAGTTTCACCTGGACTTCTGAAAGCCTCTATGTGGGAGCCCTCTACATCTTCAACCTAAGCTAGGGGTTGGAGAAGGTTTCAAGTGTGGAAGACATTTATGGAGTTATATTGCATTGCATTTATTAATTTAAGGGTGTTTTGTCTTTTTCTTCTACAATTGAGCTACTGTAACCAAGCAATTTCCTTTGTAGTTCAATTAAGCTTTGGGATTCTTTCTTTTCTTTTATTTGCGCGACACAAGACACACTGTACACACTGCATATCCAGTAGTGCTCAAAATAATAGCAGTCCAATGTGATTAACCAGATTAATCACTGTTATTAGTATATTTGTATTGTTACATGACAAACAAGTTACCAGTAGGTGCAGTAGATTCTCAGAAAACAAACAAGACCCAGAATTCATGATATGCACACTCTTAAAGTTGTGCAATTGGGCAATTAGTTGAGAAGTTGTGTCCAAAAACAACTGTGTCTTCCGTCTACTATACAGTTACACAGAGTTTTAACAACAAGGTACATTCACAGGCCATTACGTCATAATGTTATACAGTCATAATGAATAATAAGTATAAAATGAACAAAACAGAACATAGTTAATGAGTGCGTATGAGTAAGTACTGACAAAGACTCGCAAGAATGATGAGTTAATGTGTGTAGTGAGTAGACATGGCATTGATGTACACAGTAGTTCAGGACTCTTCCTCCTTGTATTTTGCAAACAAAACTGCTTGTATGGTTTCTTGAAATCACTAATTTTAGTGCACTGTTTTAGTCCCTTACTCAATCCATTCCATAATTTGATTCTACATATGACGTGCTTAAGGTTCTTAGAGTTGTTTTCGTGTATAAGTGTTTTCAATTTTATATTTCCCTGAGGTCATAATTCTAATCTCTTTTTGCATAATTTTAGCTGTTTACCAGATCAACAAAATTTAATAACTATGATTTTAGAAGTAGAGGGTTTGTATGTTCTGATCTAACTGATCTTTTTTGCAGTACATTTATTAAGTAAAGTGTACTTTTACAGTTATTTCCTCACATCTCCACACAATAAGTTAGATATGGTAATACCAGAGAGCACTTGAGGGTACGGAGTGACTTTTGGTCAAGGACAAATTTTGCTTTGTTCCATACTGAGGAAGCCGCACAGTGATCGAGTGGGTAGCACATTGGACTCACAGGAGGTTCAGGGTTCGAATCTCCGTTGGGCATCTCTGTGTGGAGTTTGCATGTTCTCCTCGTGCGTGCGTGGGTATTCTCCGGGTACTCCGGTTTCCTCACACATTCCAAAAACATGCATATTAGGTTAATTGGCTAAATTGTCCATAGGTATGAATGTGAGTGTGAATGTTTGTTTTTCTACAGTATATGTGCCCTGCGATTGACTGGCGACCAGTCCCACCTCTCGCCCAAAGCCAGCTGGGATAGGCTCCAGCAAACCCACGACCCTAAAGAGGATAAGCGGCATAGAAAATGAATGAATCCATACTGAGGTATTTCTCACGACTTAATGTTATATATACTTTTATGTGAAATTTTGAGCTGATATTTTCATCACTTATGACCCCCTGAAATGTAATTCCATTCACTTTTTCAATGTCCACACCATCAATTTGTATTTCTGCCAAAGTATCTGCTGTTACCAATTAGTGTTATTTCAGTTTTGCTTAGGTTCAGGGAGAATTATGTTCGGATTCCGGGGTACCGCTGTATTTAAGTAACTCTTCACTTACTTGTTACCTACTGTACCTTATTCTATACCATTCTGATTTATTGATTAAGATATCTTGATGAATTGTATGGAATGCTTGTCTGTTCTATACTCCAATGCACACTGTTTGCAATCTATTGCGCGACCTATTACGCTGGTGACCTTGATCATGATAACCTTTTTTATAATAACCTTGTCAATTTAATTACAGTTTGTTCATGATATCACTATTTTCTCTCCTGTTACTGCAGCAGTGAACATCAAAACACAAAAGAAAGAAAACACACAATTACTTCAGCAATGTTAAATTTAGGGCTGTCAATCGATCAAAGTATATGATCACAATTAATCGCCCCTTGTCCATAGTTAACTCATAATTAACAATGTTTAATTGCAGGTACTTTACTTGTAGTGCCATTTACTTGCCATCTTTTTAGCACACTATTTGCAAATATGCTAATATTGTTTATCTCATTCTCTTTATTACTTATTTGTATTTTATTTTTTTTATTATATTATACAATAACATTTTTCTAATATATAGATATCTATATAAATAATACAAATATTTCATTATTATTGTATTGGATTTTTTAATTTAAGGGTGTTTTGACTTTTTCTTCTAAACTTGAGATACTGTAACCAAGCAATTTTCATTGTAGTTCAATAAAGTCTGTCTAAGTCTAAAATAATATCTATAATAAGTAGGGATGTAAATCTCTTTGTGGTAAAGTATTTGATATGAAACTACATTAAATTGTATTTAAAAGAATATAAATATTGGAAATGTGGGCTATTATTTTATTCAAAAATAATATACAGTTAGAAATCTCCCAATTTTTTCATGTTTTTCACGTTTGATGCGAGCGGCGATTTATCCCACAGTTTGAACGCACCTTCGATGTTCTTACAAGCTGCAGGACTACTATACTCGAACTTTGTCTTTCACCTCATACTTGCTCCCACATGCTGATACTGCATGGGAATGCATAAAGGTAAGATTTGATGACTTTATTGAGTGCTGAAGTGCATACTTGTGGTACACAACCTATCTGAAAAACAAACTTCAGGTGGGTGGTGGTTTTGTATTCATTTAGTGCTTTAAATTTGATGTTGTTGAAGGTTCATTACATCGCTACCATGTGTGTACGACCGCTATAATGCTAGTGTCCAAGTCATTATGCGTCATGTCATTAGCCAGCGCCCCAACTGCACTAGTTATATTACAATTGGGTTGACAGTTACACAGGCCAGTCTGCTAAACACAGCAGTTAGCACACATCCTTTGTAACCTGAAGGGTTTAGCACTCGCTCCTCCTGCACTGTTGGCAACATCTCTACACTGTGCACAGACAAAGGAGGCCCCGTCTCCAACCCTGCTTACTAAATCTAAAAAGACCAACAGTTCAGGCTCAGGCTGTCCGTGTGTCTGACAGAATTATTACTATACTTCCATGTAACCGGAGAATCGTAGTACACTGTTTAACCTTCCAAGTGGTCAGTCGTGGCCTCTCACGCCATGGGCAGATGGTGTGATGGTTTGTACAAGGCAGGTAAAAATACATTTTACAACAAAACGTGTTTTTCTTCATTGCAGTTGCATACAGTGGGTTGTTTTTATTGGAATTCTTATTTTTTGGCTGGCAACCAGTACAGGTTTTACCTCGCCTCTCACCCTATGTCAGCTGGGATAGGCTCCAGCATACCACCGAGACCCTAATGAGGATAAGCGGCATTGAAGATAGTTGGATGCCAAACAAATGTTGCCTTGGTTTATGTGTATTTCCTAGTTAGCGTATGATATCATTTCGGGGGCTGCATCCTTCATCGGACCCAGCCTATGTGGTCAACGAACCACAAGAGCAACATGAAATGGGACGGCCTATCCTTTGGAAAACACTTCCTGGTTGTTCACACCCTCTCGCTTTTGCCATACGCTGTAGAGTCCGCAGAGACAAAAGTTGGACACTAAACAAATAATGAATTAATATCGCCAAAGTCGTTTTTACATTATTTTTGGGATTATGAGTTGCTTGAAATTTAGAAGATTTATTTTCAGATCAGAGAGAAATCTTGTATTTTTAATCATAATAATAAATAATTAACTACTTTATGACTTCTTGCGAGTTGGCCCGTTTGTACAGCACTTGGTCAAGGTGTTTTTTTAAATCACCTTTACATATAGATTTTAGCATCAAGATGGCACATCCACAAGTCATGTTTCAATTCAGTTTATTAATTTAATTCATTATTGTATTACTCAATTATATCTTACATGGATGAGTCTTGATTCTCTTTATTATAAGTCAGAACATTTTAAAACATTTTATTTAATAGTTTATGGAAGATTTCAACTGTACTTAGTTTGTGAATTATTACTTTGTCTTTTTAGTTTGTGTTTATACAATATAAAATTCTTAGAAGCGTACTGACAGCCAATCAGCTTTGCAAACTTACTTGGTCCTAACAGCAATATCACACACTCCTACTGAGATATTGCGCTTATATTTTTAAAATATGTTGTAACCTGTTAATAATTTTTCTATAAATGCACAGACAGAATTTTTAATAATTAATCTATTTTTCATACAATATGGCACTTGACCGTTTTTAAAACTCAATCTTTACAATTATGCACATTATTTATGAAAGAAAAATTTTTTTTAAAGCTCTGCAGACAAATGACCCTCCAAAGCTGTAGTGTATATATGTTTTTATTGATTATCCACTGTTTGTGCATGCTCTGTTGTCCTACAATTTGTCTTCCGAGTCCATTTACTCCTGGAATGTTCTGAACAGAAAACACAAGATAACATTAACAACAGTGATGTAAACATTCATAAAAGTAAACATTTGCCAATAAAATAAAATATACATGTTGTCCACAAACAATACTAAGTAACCCCATCCTGTCCATTTACGCACGTAATCATTTATACTACAAATTATAAACTATCTCACAAGCACATATGTTAACAAGACATGGGTCATATTAACACAAAAGCAAGTGATGTAAAAGAATTACGTCTTTGCGGCCAATGGAAAAAAAGATCCATAAATGTGGCTGTCTGCATACCTGCTCTACCCGGGTATGAGCTTTGCTGTCTGGGTAGAAGGAGCGCGAGCGGCACGGCAAGTGTGGTAGTTGAGGTCTCGTAATTTAACACAAATTTCCTTTCAAATGTCACAATAAGCAACCGCATGGTGGTCGAGTGGGTACCACATTGGCCTTACAGTCAGGAGGTTCAAGGTTCGAATCTCCGTTGGCACCTCTGTGTGGAGTTTTCAAGTTCTCCTTGTGCGTGCGTGGGTGGGTTTTCTCCGGGTACTCCAGTTTCCTCCCATATTCCAAAAACATGCAAGTTAGGTTAATTGGTGACTCTAAATTGTCTATCAGTATGAATGTGAGTGTGAATGTTTGTTTGTCTGTATATCTGCGATTGACTGGCGACCAGTCCAGGGTGTACCCCGCCTCTCGCCAAAATCCAGCTGGGATAGGCTCCAGCATACCCGCGACCTTAATGAGGATAAGCGGCATAGAAAATGAATGAATGAATGTCACAATAAGATTCATATATATGGTGTTATATGATGTAGGGACTAAATAAAGCTATACTTATGTTACAAGTCACTACGTTTTCCCCCGTGTAGTGCCGCCATGTTTAAATATTTTTCCAGACCTGGGCGCGCAAAGGATCTTGGGATGTGGAAGGCCGGTAAGGATGGTCGCAATCATCACTTGGAGCTAATGGCAGAGAAGGACACGTTCGTCGGCCGCATTTTAAGAACACTTGGGGCTTTTTCTAATTGTCCGTTGGCTTTGTCACCAGTCTATGACTTCATCAACTCTGTAGTTCAACAGATACGCCACAGGTCTCTGCTTTTTTTATTGATTGATGGAGCAAAAAGAAAGTCACACATGCAGGCATTTTGATAAAGATGGGAAAGGTGAGAAACTCGACTGAATTCAGAAAATAACTTGTAGCAAAACATTGGTGTCTGGAAGAATATCAGTTTGTCACTTCTGCCTTAGTTGTCTGTCAACAATCAAGACTTCAACCAAAGTAGGAGTGCTGTTAGGTGTTCATTCATCCCTTTCGTGCCTCTATAATATACATTTCAATTTGTTTTCTGCTTGCAAAACTATATTAAAAACTGCTTTGTGTTAATATTTTTGGGCGTCCGGAATGCATCAATTGGATTTGCATTACTTGTTCGCAAAAAAATGATTTGGTTTGAGTATGTTTAAGTTTTGAGTCAGCAACATAAATTTATTCCAGAATGTCTAACTAAAGTTACACACTGAACGCTGGTTTTAAAACAACCTTGAAAAACTGTTAAGCTAGGCGACAACAACCTTCCGTAGTATCAGCACAAGTCACAGGACAACACCGGAGAATAACGTGAACGATGACGGGACAGTGAGTGAGCTGTGTGCAAAAGACTCTGAGTAATAATTCTAATGTAATGTTTTAAATGCTGTATCATTAATAACATGCCAATTTCTGCCTTTAGATTGCAAATGTCGTATTCTCAGGTTACTGCAAGATGGACACTTATGAGTGGAAAGCTCAGTGGAAAAAAACGGTTTCCCAATTGAGGGGTTCTTTCAATAGTTTTATTTCAGAAATAATTACATCACGACCAGTCCAGGGTGTACCCCGCCTCCTGCCCAAAGTCAGCTGGGATAGGCTCCAGCATACCCGCGACCCTAATGAGGATAAGCGGTATAGAAAATGGATGGATGGATGATTACATCACAGCAGTATAATAACTCATTTTTGAGGCTCTTTCTTCAGTAGCTGACTAACGCAGCCTTCTTTTTTTGTAAAACTACATAACCTCAATGGTTCTCAATGGCCTATGCCAAAATAGGTTTTGTACGAATACAAAGCAGCACTGCTTGGGGAGTCATATCAAAGCAAAACTAGTTTAATTTCTGTTGTTTAAAATATAACTACCACACAGGGGTGTAACGGTACATTAAAATGTAACTTCGGTTCGGTTCCGTTTTTTTGAAGTGCTTGGTTCGGTTAATTTTTGGTACAAAAAATGACTTCAATTTTTTGTTTTTTCATCCATACAATCTTTATATTTAAAAAATACAAGCGACCCATTTTGGTGATATTTCAAAAACACTCTGACTTTTTTTTTTCAAGAAAATTAATAAAACTGTTGCATTTTTTAAAAAAAATTAGTTAACCAGTTAAAATTTTAAACTCTGAACACTTAGCAACAGCAATAGATCTGACAAGTGTAAACTTCAAGTTTTGGGCTAAAAACAAAATTATCCACCTTTAGTGCAGAAAGTACAGTGTACAGTGGTTGCAGGGACAATATCTCCAGCAGTGGAGAAAAGCCGCTCACTAGCAACAGAGGTAGTGAGCTGAATATACCGGTGTTTGCACTAAAGTGCTTTTCTTTCTTGTAGATGTAACATTCAATGCCAGATGATAACGTTTTAAGTGCACTAACATGTTAGAGGTGTTTCCTGCACTAGACCCGATCTCTGTGGAACAATGTCGACACACAACTTTGGATTTATCCACTTGCCTTTGTCCAGCCGTAATTTTAACAGGGATGAGATGGGAGGTTCTTCCAGCTCCGCCTTCTTGCTGGCATTTGCTATGATTGAGCTATTAACGTTCCTCCCACTCAGGGAGTTGTGTCCGACACTTAGAAGAGTCCATGCGGAAAATCGCCCAGGACCTTTGTTTTGCACAGAGCGCTTAGATCACTCTAGTAATAAATTTGATGAGAAAAATAGCATAAAATATAACCGACTGAACCGAACATGTTAACATCCATGTTAACCGTTACACCCCTGCTACCGCGGAATTGAAATAGGATTTTTAAAGTGTAATGCATTAATAGAATAATTATAATATGAGATGTCGGCATACAGTGCAAATCCTCAAACCCCCTTTTTTTGTTTGTTTTTTTTTAATTAGAGCAGCTTTGATATTGTACACTGGAAGTTATCATGACTTACTCCACTCACTTCAATGGTGTCCCAGTGCTTTAGTCTAAAGTTAAACAGTATAGTGGAACCTTGGATTCGTCACTAACTATCTAAAAGGTCCAACAAAAACGAAAACATACAATCAATTTTGAAATCATGTAAATCCAAGTAATTCCTTCCAAGCGCCAAAAATATTAACACACAATATAATCCTATTGTAACACGCTAGCGTCATACTTGACTACGACTCTTGTTTGAATTAAATAGTGTTGCTCACCATTTTTTAATCAAAGTACAGGCACTCACAACTTTTTTGAAGCTGTATTAAAATAAAAATAAAAAGCAGAAAATACTCAAACTCTCGGCGTGTTCTTGAATGCCTCTTTGGCGCACCGCACATTGCATGAAAGGAAGAAAGAGGGAGGCAAACACAGAGTTGTTCATTGCGTTTATCCACTTGTATATGTCCAGTAGAAAAACGTGTACATTTATGCATAACTCTTACAATGCATACACACAAAACCAAGTGGTAGAACAGTGAAAATACAGTACTACCCAGAAAATTGCAATACCCTAAAAAGGTTGTTGTGTTTGGATTTTGCTGATCGGGTCTTGCAGCTTAAAAAAAAAATTCAAATTTTCTGCACAAATAGCAACGGCTGTGCCTTTCTAGCGCAGGCCATATCATACATGCTTCACAACGTCACTATCAACCAAGGCACCGCCCATCCCCCAGAGCAGACAAGACGATGGCAAACGCCTGCCCGTGAGGTTTATTCATTTGTTATTTCCTATTTATTTATTATCCTTAATTTCAGATGTACCACCGATCCTTACATATGAAAAAAATAATTGTTTAAAAAACTAAAAAGCCAATTGTATTGGAAAACCTGCCATTTTTTGGTCACTGTGCACTTTACAGTATTGTTTCCTGAGACTGCAGGTTTGTGGATTTTTTTTTGTTTTTTTTAATGTAGAAAATAAGACTAAATGATATAACTCAGTAGCTTGCACATTTTCTAAACTTATCATTTATATTTGAGAGAACTGCCTCATTTGCATAGTTAAAAACATCAGTTTGTATTGTTTCACGAGTACTGCTCAATGTTTTTCAACAAAATAAAATTGGAACATGGAAAGTGCATGCTGTTAGTTATTTAAAAAAGCCACAATCGAAAATGGCAGGTCAAGAGTTTAAAAGATTGATGATTGTCCAAAAAACTTTACTTACATGAATTAATCAAGTTTACATAAAACATTGCTTGTGCAGGTCATTGAAGTTTTATAATGCCAACAGTTTTGAATCTCTATTTACTGTATTTACTTTCTAATTATAAAGTATGTTTTTCCAATGTGTACTTTCTTTTGTAAAAATCACATTTCCAGCTTCCCCTTGCTGTTCCTTTGGTCTTTTTTTTTTTACTGAATGGCTGACTGAGTAAAAGCAGTAATGAGCACTTGCTCGTTATTCCAATTAAGAAACATATGTTGACCCATTGAGGTACCTTTAGTACAATCTTTCCAAGAATATTGTGCATTGTGCCAGAACAAGATGTAGAATTTGATTAACAACACATTAATCTGCTTTGGTGATTTGAATGGGAATCGTACTATTTTAAATAAACAATTTAAAGTATAACCCGATGCCTAACCTAAGCAAAATTTTAAATTATACAGTACATCCATATGGCTCAAGCCCCACACTCAGCCAACTACAGGCCTTTTTATCTCAAATAAATGGCGGTCGGTAAAATTATAACCTGTGCATGTTGGCCACGCCAGGGGTGTGCCAAAGTACCGCCTGATAATGAATAATGGAGAAACACCACTACAAAAATAAACACATAATGTCAGAGGGGATGAAGAGGGGGAATGGGGAGGGAGGCGATCCAGCGGCAATGAAAAGATCAGGTGATCTGACTGATTTGAATTTAATGAGTGATTTGGGCCTGAAGATATTTCGCATGTCTATTCACTGAAGTATCATTATAAGCCTTTTACTTAAAGCAAGCAGAATGCAGCAAGTTTTCTTCCAATGCTTTCCTCTTTTCTTCCTTTTTCATTCATTTGATGTTCTTCCGTCTAATCCTCTTTGGGCTGTCGACCTCACAGAAACAGGACACACTTAACCATTCAGCCGTAGATACTCATTCACAAAGCAGAGAAAGCTTCCCTTGTTCAGTGAACATAAGAGCGTGTGCATGTGTGTTACGTACTGCAGCATGATATCAGTGTTGCCAGCTGCTGAGAGAGGATTGTGCGCATCCACTACGTTGTGGTAGTCAATCAAGTATTGCACGTGTTGTGCTTGACTCGGTTATTATCTTTTACTAATGAATTGGCGCTGAAGTGACTCGAAGAGGGTGGATTATTCCAAGATGTAAAAGCAAATGTCATCCATATTTCATAGAAAATAATGTGTTTACAACAAGCCCTTTAGATAGTGCTATACCCATCTAAACCAGGTCACACAAGTGCATTTAGCCTTAAGTCTTTTAATGGTCCACTGAGCGAGACCTTTTTTTTTTTTTGAAGAAGAAAACTTTATTTTTAACTGTGCAAAAGAGACTACAGTATTTCCCCAAACATTACATTGGGAGGGAAGGTTTACGCCATGTTGATTTTATTTTATTTTCTGCATCGTTCCAGATCACAATTGAAGTCATTTAACGGCCTTTCCAACAAAACATGAACTGTATACTTATAAAAATGTATATACACACACGTATATATATATATATACATACTTAAATACACACACACATACTGTATATACATTTTTATACTATATACATATATATATATATACATATATACTTATAAAATTATAAATTTGGCTTTAACATGAATTCATACTTGAGTGATTCAGTGGGCATCATGTTATTGGGCGATTATTCAGCCTGGCCCATGTCTTCTTTGTTCTCCCATGACTTGATAAAAATATGTCCATGTGTTCCCATGATTCTAAATGTGGTTTGGGTGATGAAATATAAGTTGATCATCAGTATCAGTATTATCGATACATTTACAGCACATTCACAAGTGTTATATTGTCAGGTCTAAACAGGCACACTTATTCAACGTCTGGAGGGAAGTAGGTGTTAAATGCACTGCACTGTTCAAACAGACAGCTCTTTTTCCACTTTTCTGTATCTACTAACTGCAATTATGAAAACAATTCAAATGTCAAAAGTGTGAAGTAATGGAGCAACACACCTCTAGGTTGAACACTGGTATCATGGTAGAAAGTAGAGAAGGGATGAGCGAGTACACCACTATCTGTATATGTTCACCCATCTAAGTTATCTGTATCCATATCTGTACTAGGGGTGAGCGAGGCATAAACCAGAAGTGGGCATGGTTTAATTGGAAATGGGTGGGGCTTAAATCAGTACATTATTATTATGATTATGATTATTATTATTATTATTATTATTATTATTATCATCATCATCAGAAGTTGGTATGTTTGGTTATTTAAAAACTATTTACAGAACAGCCTCAAATTTGAGCTTCAAATTGTGCATGTGTGTAAGTGATCTGTAAGACTTTATAATTTAAATATTTTTTAATGATAAGTTGGTGATTCATGCAAACATCCATTATGACAAAGAGGAAACTAGTCAGCTTTGTTTACTGTATTTTTGTCAAAAGCACCGCGTTCAGTACTACAAGCAAAGTTTGCCAACTGACTCTATATCACCAGCCAAATCAGAAGCAGGCACATGGGAAAAAAAAACAGGCAGTGACCAACGCAACACACGAGCCCTTTACAGTTCTGTCTTCTCAAATGCAGAGTGTGCGTTATGAAACAGATTTACCAAGCAACCTTAGATACAAACTGAAAGAGGCGAGCGGAGGAAAAAAAAAAAAAACATCTGGAGTGGAGGCAGTGACCAACGCGTTTTCAATTTCTTGCCAAATGCATCGCGTACGTTACAAAACCAGTTTACCGACTAACTTTAAATATCATAGAAAAACAAATAGAGCCAGCTGAGGAAAACTGAGTACTGATTCGAGCAAGCGGAGCTAGAGTCAAGCCAAGCAAGTACACAGAGATCATAAGTTACTGTCTGTGTGTGAAAAAGTGAAGCACGGCGTAGCACTCAGTCAAGGGAGTGGCAGTCGCTGTGAGTGACTGGCCAATCACAAAGCGTCAAGAGTCAATACATAAGTAGTTACCCATTGAAGGTTTTCATTCAGAAGAGCTTGGACAACGACAGGCTGCACTCATTTTATGCAAAAATGCATTATCCATAGAGGATACACATCTAAAATTGGTACCCGGCTCAGCCCTAATATAAAGCATTTCTACAAATTTTATTATATATAATTCAATTTACAGTATATTTCTGTCACAGCAGTGCACAGCAGGTCAATATAATTGCAAAATGGCAGCTAAGAAAAATGGGCTATAACACTAATCCTTATGTGAGTAGTATTGTTTTAGTTAAACTGATTTCAAATATGGCCACAAAAACAGGAAGACACATTAAAAACACAATTTTATGTGAACGTAGGCAAAACTAAGCTTTTATAAAAAGTCAACCCACGATGAAGACTGGAAACTCTGGTTCCAGTTTTTATGTACGGACAAGTAGTTTTTTGGTATATACATTGTCGTTGTAAACACACACCCCAGCCTTCCCTAACTCGTGAGCAAGATCCAGTCATGCTTGAATGCCTCCCTACCAGGGGAAAAACCTCACTCCCAACCCAAACGGCGCAATCTACCCTTTTCCAGCTGAGAACCATGGGCCTCATATTTGGAGGTGCTGAGTCTCCTCCCAGAAGCGTCGTACTCTGCTGCAAATCACACACATAAACGCTAAATATTCACAGCCTGATGAGGCCATCAAGCCCTTGTTCTTCTTTTCCTTTCGGCCTATCCCATCAGGGGTCGCCACAGCGAATCGTTTTCTTCTGTTTGACTCGCATGTTTTGATTTGGCAAAAGTTTTACGTCGGATGCCCTTCCTGACACAACCCTCTGTATGAGGGACATGATCTAATAGTGGTAATAAAAATGAATAAAAATAGCTTACTCTTAATTGTTTTACCTAAATCATCGCAAATATCAAAGATGACATCCTAAGGCCTTGCTGTGCCTAAAAATTCTGTCCATAGAAATAATGAACTGCACCGATGACAAAAGGAAAACCTTGGCGGAGGCCACCATTCACAATGAACAGGCTTGACTTAATGCTAGCAATGCAAACCAGCCTCCTGCTACGGTTGTACAAGAACCAAATGACACATGGTAGCATGCCACCAACCCTGAAGGACACAGTCAAATGTCTTTGAACCCGTTGATATTCTTCCAAGGGTGTAGAGCTGACCCAATGTTCGACAACCGGAATGAAACCAATATGCACCACCTGTAGCCGAGGTTTGATGGTTTTACGCTTCTTTCTAGCACTATGCAATAGACCTTCCAAGGGGGGCTGAGGATGCCCCTGTAATTGGTACACAAATTCTGGTCAACTCTCTTGAAAGAGGGCCCACAACCTCAGTCTGCCAATTCAGAAGAACTTCTCCGACTTTCACACAATGTTGAAGAAATGTGTCAGTCAAGACAGTCCCAGGCGTTTTTTCACTAGCTCAGCGACCTCACCCACAATAATGGACATGTCCGCGTTCATGCCCTCAGAAACTGCATCCTGCAAACCTCCATACCCACTGTAAACAGCGCAGACCGGGCACTGTTTCCCCTTTCTGAGGTGTTAGACCATTTCCCCAAACCTCTTCGAAGCCGACCAAAACTGTGCGCTTCACTGAAATCCTCCCACATCCAGGTTTCTGCTGGGTGGCCTGCCTGTACCTGTCAGCTGCTTCATGAGTCGCACAAGCCAAAATTCTTCATCTGCTGAAGTATTTTCACCTATAAAACAGGAGCTATAACCTAAACACGTCTTCACTGTGCATGCGCTAATTATTGTATAATTGACAGACAGACAGAATGTATAAAACAGACAGAATTGCATGACTTCAATGTGGAGCTACTTGTATTGTAAGCACAGAAATTGACCAAATATATACACAAAGTTGTTTTAAGGCTCCCGAAGGATCTCCTTGACATCTATATAAGGACTCGGGCTTCATGTGAAGAGGTATAATTTACAGGGTGGGAAAGTTTGTATATAAACTTGCTAGGCAACAATAAACACATGAAGTAAAAATACAACAGGCGATATTTCTACTAGTAGAAATGAATGTCACAGGAGTGGTCTTTGCCAAACTAATGTTGTGGACCTTTAAGTCAAAATATGTATCCAAAGATAGAAAAAATTCCGATGTTCATTAACATGACAGTTTACAGAAAAGTTTACCATTTCATACACACAAGAGGTGGAGAATTTCCCCAGGTTGTTTGTCATTATGGCTCCTGACATTTGTGTTATTGTTGTAGTTGACTTAGATCATTCACTCAACATGGAATAGACCACTTACCATGTATATTATGAGGACTGCCGAGATAACCATAAAAAAAGCTCCATTTGGTTGTGTTTACATGACACGATTTGCAGCAGTTACCACTGACAAGAACAGCCTGTTTTCCCAAGTCATACTGGTAAGTACCAAGACCAAAAATCTGTGGCTACTTAAGGAATCGGATATAAGCTTCTTCCTAATTGCTTTAAAAAGGAAATATGATCAGATTTGGGGCATATCATTAGAGATGGAATGCTGTTCATGCAGCCCATGTCTCCATTCTTAATGGATCTTCATTTCACATCCGCTAGACAACCATCCCGGGAATTTTGATGTGGTGTAATTTATATTGTAATTTTTCCCTTTTTTTAAAGACATGGTCAGATTTCAAACATTGGGTGTTTTCCTTTAGATACAAATAGTAAAAAAATGGCTGAAATTATTTGAAAAACATGTTTCTACAGTGAGAATGAGCGGATGAGCAGGACAATTTTCCCATTCTGGTGGGATTTCCCAGCCTCATGTCAGCAAAGCTGTGAGGGAAAGAGCTTTAGAAACCTACCAAATGTTCAGACTCATTCCAGATTTGCTATAACCCACATAAGGTCCCAAAAAGGAACATATGCTTTTGATACATGGGTTATTGGATATTTATTATCAATTTGTCAAACTATAAGTGGAACACTTATGGGCAGAAAGAGACATTTTTGAATGGCAAAACATAATTCATCCTTACTATGTACTATAACATCTTTGTGTTGAGCCGTACGATCTAGGAGAGGCACTTCATCCTATCCAATGGTTGAAATAATTTCAAGTGCTTTGCACGTGCAGTGCTTAAATGCAAGAGCCAGCTCTGATTTGGAACTTGCCAGAATTTACAAATCTTAGTGTCCTGAGAGACGCTGCTGCTGCAACGCATTTGAAATTCAATGATACAAGGCAGCCGTCACAGTCCAAACTGTGCATACTTGCTCTTTGATCACAAGTCATCATTGCAAGTACACAGAAAATTAACAAATACGTATTTCCTTCACTTTGTGGAATATTTCCACTAAATACAAAGTTACAGTTCAGGCTGTCTTAAATGTCTTATTAATCTTGAGCCTTTAATTATTTACCTAAATAGTTATTATTCCTCATCTCCTTCAACACAACAAAATTGCCTGTTTGGAATTTGCATGAAAGCACCAAACTTGGGGTATTGAAAGGTGAAGAGTTTTAATTCGATGGGGAAAATGTAACCTTGATGGTCCTGATGTCTTTATGAACTGGCATGACTTGGAGATACAACCCAAGATGTTTTCCACATGGCACAATGGTGGGGGCCGCACGGTGGATGAATGGGTAGCATGTTAGCCTCACAGTTAGGAGGTTCTGGGTTCGAATCTCTGTTGGGCATCTCTGTGTGAAGTTTGCATGTTCTACCCGTGCGTGCGCGGGCTTTCTCCAGGTACTCCGGTTTCCTCCCACATCCCAAAAACATGCATGTTAGGTTAATTGGCGGCTCTAAATTGTCCATAGGTATGAATGTGAGTGTGAATGCCTGTATGTCTGCCCTGCGATTGACTGGCCTCCCACCCAAAGTCAGGTGGTCCAGCATACCCTCGACCCTAATGAGGATAAGCGGTATAGATGGATGGACAATGGTGGGGACACTATCCTTGTTTTGGGGTGATTTTCAATGAAACAAAAGCGCTTAAGGTTGGCAGTGGCATCAAACAGCAGGTTCCAGACAGTGGATAACATCTAGGAAGCCATCTTCTCCACCTGGAGCAACATTCCGACTAGTCTCCTGGAAACACTGGCATCAAAAGGATGCCATTTTTGTGGCGATTAACAAACATAGCACAGAAAAACATTACTGAGTCCTTTTTTGGAATGTATTTCTATTTTAGGAACGTTTCAGGGTTTTTTGCACAATGGTCTAAAATTTGGATCAGCTGATGAACAACCTATTTCAGTTTAATGGTGGTTTGCAATAAACTGCTTAGTGAAAAAAAATGTCTCACTCCCATTTCTTCTTTTTGCATTTTGAAGTTCTACTTAGAACCTCCTTAAGGAAGTGGTCCATCCATCAGCGTTGAAGTGGTCTTAATTGTTTTGATTAGGAGAGTACTTACTGTATATACAGTCACCTAAACCTTATAATTAGTGGTGCTGAAAGTTCCAGGATGTCTTAACTTGACAAGGCCAAGCTCTACATTGACTACAAACACGCACAAACATGCACGATTGTTTGTATTGTCATTGCTCCTTGACACTTACATTTGATTACCACCATCTTTTTTAATAGTATCCAAAAGAATACGCCCAAAATAAGGGTTGTCAAATTTAACAGACATTTCCTAGTGTTAACACTACATGATGGTGCAGCATCGCACATTGCTTTGCATGATGGCGCTGTGCTGCTTTGTTTATTATTCTACACTAATATTGGCCATTGTCTTGTATATTTATTTGTTACCTACCAGTTACATGTTAAGTAGTAGTTGTATGATGAGTTTAGCAATCTTTTAGGAGACCGTGAGTCACACCGTGTTGTTGACTAATGACCTACTGCGATTTTCAATGGGTTTACAAGCTTAATGTGAGTTCCCTGGTAGCTCATGATCGGTTCCTGTCAAATAACTTTCTCTTTTTGATGGACTTGTGTGTGCCACAATATCACATTTTAGCCTGCAGCTTATGTACAAATCTTTTTTTCTCTCTAAATTGAGTGGGTGCGTCTTACACACCAGAAACGACAGTAGTTATTTACAAATTACTTTTTTTTCATTTTGTTGTTTTAATCATTGCACTTGAACATTTCCCGCAGCCCGGTGGTTGGGGACCCCGGCCTTACAGCATGCCTGGAGACACCATGTGCTCTTTTACACATTTGAAAATACTACAAGTATGCCACTTTTATAGAATTGACTTCTTTATTTTATAATGTAAGAGTGATGTCTAGATCAACAAAGTTTTTAATCGTATTAAATCTAATAGTATTGTTTGTACATTGTATCAAATTATATGAAACTGTCCTGTTGTTAAAAAATATCGTTGTTGAATCTCATTTTAACCCGTGAATCTAGTTGCGTTTCAAATCATTTACCAAAAAAAAGATTTACATCCCTACTCGATAATTGATAAAAACTTAGTAAAATCTGCGATTAATTATGAGTTAAGTATAGACAAAATGTGATAACTCATTATTACATTTTTATAGACTGACAGCACTAGTCTAAAATAATCAACAAAGTCAACCAACAATTGTTTTCTTAGTCAATTAATCTGATGGTTGTAGTTTCATAGGCCCTAGACAGACCAGGTGAACCACATCAGGTTCACCAAGGGTCTTAATCCAGCCCGCCGGGCATTTCCAAATATTTTTTTAAAAACCTTTAACATCAAAACTGTAGTAAGTAACATGACTGGCAGGGCTATTTTGGGACACTTGAGTCACCAAAATAGTCAGCTGCAATCTGTAGCTAGTACAAAATAGCCATCCAAACAACAAACAACACACACACAAAGCAGAAAGTAACCTACCTACTACTATCCTTCCTGAGAATACAATAGCTGGATGTTCCTAATGATGTTTATACTTGTATTATACTCTATCTGAACAGATGAACTTGGCACCTGAAGGCATCTGGAAATTGCACCCAAGGATGAACCAGATGGTGCAAATCCACAATTCTCTTTCTGATTTCTTGACTGATTTCTTTTGATTTTCCCATGATGTTTCACAAACAAGCAGCGTGCTTCAAATGTGCCCTAAAATACATCAAATGCCAAATGCTGTCTATTAACCTATTAGAAGCTTCCAAAGAGATGACATCATCATCTGGGCTACACCCTGGACCGATCGCCAGTCAATCAGATGGCAGACATACAACCAATCACACTCACATTCACACTCTAATGGACAATTTTTAGAGTCGCCAATTAACCTAACATGCATGTTTTTGGAATGTGGGAGGAAACCGGAGTACCCGGAGAAAAACCACGCATGCACGGGGAGAACATGCAAACTCCACACAGAGATGCCCAACGGAGATTCAAACCCTGACCCTCCTGAGTGTGAGGCCAACATGCTACCCACTCATCAATCGTGCGGCCCATTATGCACTATTATTATAAAAGTATTATGTAATAAAGAGTAATAGTATTTATTATGTTTTATTCACGATTGACTGGCGACCAGTCCAGGTTGTACCCCGCCCCCCGCCCAAAGTCAGCTAGAATAGATTCCAGCATACCCGCAACCCTAATGAGGATAAGCGGTATAGAAAATGAATGAATGAATGAATTGCACTAGGGATTTGAAGTAAACAATTATGTATTATTCATTTATCCCTCTTTTCTATTCTCATATTTTTCTCTTTATATCGTTCCCGTCCTGCTTGCAGTAATTGTGTTATTCTGTGATCAGTGATTACGTTTATTATGACATATTTGGAGAGCTGCTTGAAACCTACATTTCTGTTAGATCGATCCTGTACTAATATCCATTTCTATTTAAGTTTTTAAATAAATAAAATGATTAATCCAATCTGATCATTGTTGTAAATTATTGAATAATCAATTAATTGTTGCAGCCCTAAAACTTTTTTTAAACAGACATATCTGCAAAGTTTTGAATGGTGAAACTGACAATAAAAATGAAGAGAATCTATTGGCGTCTGAAGCCTTTATCTTTGACTTAACACTCATATTCTGTGTTTAACATGAAGTAATGCACATGGTCTGAATACTTCACATATTGTAGGTTAGTCACATGGATCAGCAGACCCTAGCTACATAAAAGGAAGTGTCCGGATTTGCAAGGTTATCTAAAGGACAAGAAGACAAATTAGAAGGCATCAAAAATAAAACCGCGCAAGGTCAACCGGAATAGAAGCCGACTGCAAAAGACGAGAGAACTAGTAGAAGAGGGGGTATGAATCAACAAAACTGTGCTGTCAGCATCCCTGAGGCCAGCAGGGAGCGTTAAGTGAGTTGACATGGGTCGCAGTCTCCCTCCCCTCCTTCTTAGTTGGCCTTCTCATCTCTTCCATTTCTCCTTTTGTCTTTCTCATCCATATGGCAGATTCCACCTCTTACCCTCCCCCCTGCCCTGATGCACACTCCAGTGAAATGGCCTCTCTCCCACACACAAACCCACACTTGCTTGCACAAGCATCCCGCATGAGCCATGTCTTATTTACGGTTCGATTACAGCCAAGCGCCCTCCAGGACAGTGTTCCTCTTGCACCTCCCTTTTGCCTTGTGCCCAGATGTTGCTTAAATAATTGGGGGAAAAACCTGTTTTGTTCACTGGCATCATCACCATAAAACGTGTGTTTGTTGCAACAAGAACACTGCAGCATGGCATCACAGCAGTACTGCCGGGGCAGGAGGAATATATGCATAAATGACCCCTTGGCAAAAAACGATTTATTTTAAACAGCTGCAATTCTCAAAGTTTATACACAAAAAATGCACCTCCTACAGCGGACTAGCTGCAGGTAGAATTCTCCATGCAACACATCAGTTAAGAGCTGAAGGCTCTGCAGCATGTGCGCACACACACACACCTCCACGGAACAAGGTCACAATATGTGCGCCGATGAGTGAACAGAACCCCTGGGAGGCGTAACGCAGAACTATCCCTTCAAAAGAGGTGAGTAATAGGCTTGCTTTATCTTCCTTCCAAAATACACTAGTACTGCTGGATGCTGCCGCATTTCACTGGAGTCTGCAATACCGTGCTTGGCTGCTGGTCGTAAACAGTCAGGATGCGAGGATCCTCTGGGATATGAACACTTCCTTCAACAGGATTGCTGAATGGAGCCAGACTTCATTTGTCATGCTTTTGATGAATAATAAAATGTCTTTTATCCAGCAGGCACATGGCGTTGAATGCTCTTTTTACAGGTGCATTTAAGTTTCATAATGGGGCAGCTGAGACACAGACCAGGTTTCCCACTCACAGGGTTGTCACTTCATTCATGCTGTCCATCCAGATGAGATTTAAGTGCTTAACCCACCACCCTGCAAGGAAGTGCCCTGTCATCACTTTGTGTGTGTGTATGGCTGAACAGGTAACACTATATAAAAGTGGCTTGAACAGTGGAACCTTGGATAGTGTCATTGGCTCGTTCCAGAAAACTGAAATGGATGCCAATCACATACATTTTTCCAAAAAAAAGGCACTTACATATATATATATATATGTGTGTGTGTGTGTGTTTGTGTGTGTGCGTGTAGTATGTGTATATATTTATATATATGTGTGTGTGTCATATATACATCATACATACATACATACACACACACACACACACAAACAAACACACATATATACATATGATACTATACATATATATTACATACATATATAAAAAAGTTTGAGGAACACTTTGAAAACACATCAGATCTAAACAGGGGAAAAAACAATCTTGAATATTTTTCCTGGTAATAAGTAGGTGATGTATTAGTAACAAAATGATGCCACATAATTTGATTGAAATGAAATTGATCACCCTATAGAGAGGGGGAAAAGCAAAGACGCCCCAAAAATGAAAGTGAAAAATGATGCAGCAGACTGGTCCATTTTGCCAAAATGTCATTGTAGCAACTCAAAATGATTCTCAGTAGTTTGTGTGGCCCCCACGTGCTTGTACGCATGCCTGACAACGTTGGGGCATGCTCCTAATGAGACGACGGATGATGTCCTGGGGGATCTCCTCCCAGATCTGGACCAGGGCATCACTGAGCTCCTGGACAGTCTGAGGAGCAACCTGGCAGCGCCGGATGGACCTAAACATAATGTCCCAAAGGTGTTCTATTGGGTTTAGGTTAGGTGACCGTGGGGGCCAGTCAATGGTATCAATTCCTTCATCCTCCAGGAACTGCCGGCATACTCTAGCCACATGAGGTTGGGCATTGTCATGGACCAGGAGGAACCCAGGTCCCACTGCACCAGTGTAGGTTCTGACAATGGGTCCAAGGATTTCATCCCGATACCTAATAGCAGTCAGGGTCCCATTATCTAACCTGTAGCGGTCTGTGCGTCCTTCCAGGGATGTGCCTCCCCAGACTATCACTGACCCACCACCCAACCGGTCATGCTGAATGACGTTGCAGGCAGTATAACCTTCTCCACAGCATCTCCAAACCCTTCCACGTCTGTCGCATGTACTCAGGTAGATCCTGCTCTCATCGGTGAATAGCACAGGGCGCCAGTGGCGTAGTTGCCAATTTTGGTGGTCTATGGCAAATGCCAATCGAGATCTACGGTGCTGGGCAGTGAGCACAGGGCATACGCTAAACAAGGTTCCACTGTGACTGCATTTACATTGATTCTAATGGGAAAATTTTATTTGGTTATTGTACATTTCAGTTTGAGTCTGACCTTCTGGAGAGGATTAATGATGCTGACCAAGTCTCCACAGTACTATTAAGTATGAATTATTTCATTAAATGCATTGCTGTAGCTAGAAAACACAGTCAGTCAGACTGCGATATTGAGTAATGACCTAGCTCATTATTGGCTACCTGGTCCTAATTACGGTACATCCCTAGTGCCAACCTTGTCTGATGATCTGCAACTACTTATACGTCCCGTGCCAAGACAGACTTGTGCTATTACACATCTTTCAAAATAGCACATTTCCAAAAGTTCAAAAATTCATACCTGATTTAATTGAGTACTGCAAACACAAAATTCTTAAAAATATATCACTTAAAATGATTAATAAACATGTTCCTGGTAAAATAAATCCAATCACTTTATCCTGATTCATATTCCACTTATACCAAAACCTCTGAAGTGAACTATTATTTACTAAATACGAATAAACAATTCCAAACACAAAGCACATTCTGACATTTGTTACTGTAACACTTCTGTCAACAACCAAAGTGGCTTCTGTATAATCAAATGGCCCAGGGGTAGAACAAATCTGGACCTGTTTTATAGAAACATAGGGATTAAATTAAAATGTTCCCAGTGAGTGAGCACAGTACACAAATATTCCCCCATAAACCTGCAGCATCTGCCCCACTCTGCTCCCAATAACTCTGAATGATAATTAGCTTCAGTGCAGCCTCCCTATAAGCACTGCAAATACCTGGCCGAGATGACGCAAATGTCCCCAGTCAATGAGCATTGTTGGCACAATTGGAAAAACAAATGTCAATAGTAGTAAGCATCAGCCACAACTGGTTAACTATATCCATGGAGACGATCACTCTTTGAACGGTGCAAGAATACCATAATTGACAAACGGCAACATTAGTTACCGCTGAAATTCCTACACAGGTAAAAGGCAGCATCCATTATTTTTGCAATTAGCAGAGATCAAATACATATTTACCTACAAAACTACAAAATGCATAAGATGAAGCATGTAGTTTTCAAGCAAATTGTTTAAAAAGATGCAAGTGTAGAAAATGGCATGCTGCAAATGACATTGACGGGTGATCTTTTGGAAATAACATCATTTGACTTTGATGATATTAATATGCATGGTCCTTTACCCTGATCTTTACCTTGACCCCAGTACATTGGTGAAACTAGTTTCAGCCGGAATGAATAGAGTTCTTTTCAAGATCACAAGTTAGTCATTTCACAAAAATGGGACTAAAGTGAGTTCAATTTGCGTAGACGTTTGACCGGGAAAGCTGAATCTAATTCTTCAATCATACACATAAGAGTTTTAGAAAATGTTCCACTCATCAGTATTAAAATACCAAGGCCACAAAAAAAAGAAAAGGAGGGTCGTATGTGTAGAAAAATTGATGGCCAAAAAAAAATTAAAAAATACAGCCATAAAAGAAAACATAATTTAGGTATAGGTTGTGATGTAATAGAAACCTAAAATAACAAATGCACATGCAAATTCCTTACCGTTTAGACTGAAAGCATTGCGTACCTTAAGAAATTCCAACGCAGACAAAACAAGCTATGGACTAGATGTGAAACACGAGCTCCGACCGTATAGACAGAAATACATTTGTCTAAATATGCACCACTGTTTTGCATTTTTGTAGCTGTACCAGAACAGGTTCAGTGCAAACTTTCGGACTACTTCACACTTCAGATGTAATATCTGAAAGTAGAAGATGGGATAGTAGTTAAGGTTCAATACTTCATTCATTCAGCTTTAGAAGAGGCTCTTTCAAAAGTTTTCAGAAAAAAAAAAAATCTGTCATCAGTTCATGGTCTGACGCTACATTTTGGAACAACTCAGGAAGCAAGAGTTGATCTTACTAAATGAGAGACATGTTTTCACAACTTACTCCATGCCGCCTGTATAATTGATGGGCTTACTCTAATCCACAGTGAATGCGTCTGCAGTCACATCATGACAAATTCCATGTTATTGGGGTGATTTATGAGCTGCTACAACATGGAGCTTCTGGGCATGTTTGCTCAAGTGCATACGTTCACAAAGGCTGTCTGAAACAGGTACAGGGATAGACATATAAAGTTGAATCTCATGACATTCATCAGTACCTTTAGAATTGCATAAGCCCCACATTTTCAGTTTGAAAAGTGCACAGTTGGTTTTCTCACCAGTAAGGCTGACAGCCAATTTAGTTTTTATTGCTACCATCACACATGGGCCAAGCACAAACAATTGATAAAATGATTGTTTCCTTAGAATTTTGTTGTTTGTGCCGACGTTTGCTGGCTGCAGAAAAAAAGAATTGCAACAAAATCCGGCGCAACCACTGTGCTGCAGTATTTTTTAGAGCAACCTTACTCTATACAGAAATGGCTTTGAAACAAAGGTTCTCTGGTCTCATTTATAAAGGTTGTACATGCACAAAACCGGGCCTGAAAGTGGCGTACTACATTTTCTTACGCCATCGCTGCGATTTATAAATAACAACTTGGCAGGAGAATATGCATACCTGCATGCTAGCTTTGTAGAGCTGGCCTACGCACATTTTGGAGGCAGTGAGAACTGACGACTCAAAAGGAGACATGATGAAATGAACCCAGATGACACACACACATTTCATTCCACTTTGTACCGAAACAAAATTATAGATTTACATCATTGCAATACCAGTCACATGACTCTTGTTTTAATAAAGTCAACCGTTTTTATTTGTAGCTACAGTTTTTCCTTTTTCAAATATATATTAATTAATAAATCATGTTGTTTCGTCATTGATTATTACCATGTTTACAGTATATTATTAGTTAAAAATATATAAATATTGAGCAAATTTTATATATTGTCATCCTAACTTGGGCTAATTTTGAAGCATAAAAATAGCTAAAAATACAAACATGACAATACAAACACCAGACTTGATTGCCAGAGCAACAGGCTGTTGCAGGTTTTAATTATCTTAGGCAGAACAATCTCTGATAGAAACACAGGCTACTGTTGCGGGCATAACCCACAGCAAGGCAAAACTCAACTCTGAATCCCAGATGTCAATAGTGATCACATTTATGGCAACACGTTAGGTTTTAAATGGCCTATTTAGAATCAGAATCAGATTCTCCTGATACTCCTATTATGTCCACTATATTTGGTAATACGAGTGTAAAGGTAACTATAGGGGTGTTATTTCATGTCTAGGGTGCTCCAATAAAGTTTAGCACCATATTTAGAAAGTGAAAAAACAGGTTTTCTGTGTTCTAACTACAAAAAAATTCAATTTATAAATAAGGAATCCTACTTTGTGGAAATTCACTTCTCGCAGTCGGGACTGGAACCATTTAACCGCCATGAACAAGGGATTGCGTACAGCCCTTTTCATACAAAATGCACACTTTTGTACTGTAACTACTCCACTCCTGTTTCAATCATACAAGATAAACCCCAATTGATGATAGGTATGTTGGTGTTTCGACACACGTTTTTTTACAGTCAATCGGAATATTGTGTGTGTGACATTTCCATGTGCTTGCAATGTTTTACTCCTGTGCGTACACACAGTTTAAGTAAAGCAAAGATTACTTAGCTGGTTGCTCATTTTCCTTGTGGTTGCTGCCATCTGCATCTTTTTGACTTATAATAGGCTGCATTCAACCAAAGAAATGTGATGATTTATTAATTAATATATGACAAATCGTGATCCAGTGAAGCCATGAAATTCAAAACACAAAGTGGCAAGGAAAGACTATAATACATATACAGTACACTACACTGTGACGGTGTCGGCGTGCCTCATCACTGTACAACACTGACTCCACTGTCACATCTGTGCTGTGATGCTGACATCGTCTGGCATGTGTGTTTGCCCTCTCGTGTGTTTTCACTGAGAACTCCATATTTCTTAAAAAAAGGTGTAGACTGCCGCTTTATTTGAATGGGGTGAATTGATGTTCACACGCTTACCATATATACAAGACTCCTTTGTTTTGTTGCAGGTTTTCCCTAAAATAAGAGTGATGCATTACGCATGAGCAAGTGTGTCACAATCTTTACGTACAGGGCATGAATAATGCCCACAACCTGCGGCTCACTCTTCTCCATAATTTGGTGGGAGGGGTGATGCAGCAACATTGATGTGGCAACCCTTAGGGAGGCAAAGAATGTTTCAGTCACGCAAGCTGGGGTCATGTAGCTTTATTTGTGCTAACTCTAACCCTTGCTCTCGTCCAAATTCATAGTTCATTGTCCAAACTACTCTCATCACTGCGAAGGACAACTGCGGACTCGAAGTATCCCGACTTCTTACCCAACAGTATAAATAAAATGTAGGCTTCCTTAGCTCTTGCTTCTTGCTTGCATGGCTTAGTTTTTTAGTTTGATGAAGCCCTTTCAGCATTTTCAGCAGTAAATGGCACGCATACAAATAGGTCTTGTTCCCTTGTGCTACACAAAAGCTGAGAGTGCATGAATTGGTAAAATAGGGCAGGTAAAATGCATTCTGAGCTTGTTTTTTTGGTTTGTTTATTTTGTATTTCTTGAAGCTTGTTTTTGGATGCCACACTTAATATAGCAAGCCTTGAATGGGACAATTTGTTCTCATGGCCTGTACCCGCAAATTGTTACATTGTTTATTACCGACGTTAAGTACCAGCTGCAACATCTGCACGTAACCAGACGCCGTTTACACTTAGCCAGAGAGCATTAAACATGGGACATTGAAAGAATGGAAAAAATGTAACCTTGATGCAGATGGCTTCCAACGTTACTGGCATGACCACCTGAGATGTTTTCTACCCGGCACAGTGGAGGGGGGTCCATCATGATCAGGGGTGCTTTTTCATTCAGTGGAACACTGGATCTTCAGGTGGTGCAGGGTCATCAGACGGCGGTTGGTTATGTGCAGATGTTGCAGCGGGTATCCATCATGACTGAGGGAACGTATCTGTGTGTTTTTTTTCAACAGCTGGGTTTTTCAACAGGACTACGCTGCAGTTCACAATGCTTGCTTGACGAAGAAGAATAACATCAGTCTTTTGGACCATCCTTCATGTTCCCCTGATTTAAATCCCGACGAGAACATTTGGGGATGGATGGCAAGAGAAATTTATAACAATGGCCATCAGTTCCAGACAGTTAATGCCCTTCATAAAGCCATCTTCACCACTTAGAGCAATGTTCCCACTAGCTTCCTGGAAACATTCGCATCAAGCATGTCCAAACCAATTTTGCAAGTATTTAACAAGAATGGTGGAGCTACTCATTACTGAGTGCTACTGAGAAAATTTTTGGATCAGGTTTGGAGAGTTTTTTGTCATTTGTTTGAGCGATGGTCTTTTGATCAGCTAATAAACAGCCTACTGTGTGTGTGTGTGCGTGTGTTTGTAGGTGCCCAGCCACCCTGTGGAGAAAACTCATTTCGGCCGCTTGTACCCGCAATCTTGTCCTTTCGGTCACTACCCAAAGCTCATGACCATAGGTGAGGGTAGGAACGTAGATCGACCGGTAAATCGAGAGCTTTGCCTTTTGGCTCAGCTCTCTTTTCAGCACGACAGATCGATGCAGAGTCCGCATTACTGCAGACGTCGCACCAATCCGCATGTCCATCTCGCGTTCCAACCTTCCATCACTCGTGAACAAGACCCCGAGGTACTGAAACTTCTCCACTTGAGGCAGGACCTCATCCCCGACCCGGAGATGGCACTCCACCCTTTCCCGGGCGAGAACCATGGACTCGGACTTGGTGGTGCTGATTCTCATTCCAGCCACTTCACACTCAGCTGCGAACCGATCCAGTAAGAGTTGAAGGTCACTGCTTGATGAAGCCAACAGGACCACATCATCTGCAAAAAGCAGAGATTGAATCCTGCTGCCACCAAACTGGAACCCCTCAACGCCTTGGCTGCGCATAGAAATTCTGTCCATGAAAGTAGTGAACAGAATCGGTGACAAACGGCAGCCCTGGCGGAATCCAACGCTCACTGGAAACGGGTCCGATTTATTGCCGGCAATGCGAACCAAACTCTGACACCGGTCATACAGGGAACGAACCGCCTGGATTAGGTGGTCCGATACCCCATATTCTCGGAGCACTCCCCACAGTATTACACCGTCGAATGCCTTCTCCAAGTCCACAAAACACATGTAGACTGGTTGGGCAAACTCCCATGCACCCTCAAGGACCCTGCCGAGAGTATAGAGTTGGTCCACAGTTCGACGACCAGGACGAAAACCACACTGCTCCTCCTGAATCCGAGATTCGACTATCCGGCGGATCCTCCTCTTCAGAACCCCTGAAAAGACCTTACCGGGAAGGCTGAGGAGTGTGATCCCACGATAGTTAGAACACACCCTCCAGTCCCCCTTCTTGAAAAGCGGGACCACCACCCTGGTCTGCCAGTCCAGGGGCACCGACCCTAACATCCACGCAATGCTGCAGAGTCGTGTCAACCAAGACACGCCCACAGCAACCAGGGCCTTAAGGAACTTCGGGTGGATCTTATCCACCCCCGGGGCCTTGCCACCAAGGAGCTTTTTGACTACCTCGGTGTCCTCAGCCCCAGAGATAGGTGAACCCGACTCAGCGTCCCCAGGCACTGCTTCCATGTTGGAAGGCATGTCGGTGGGATTGAGGAGGTCTTCAAAGTATTCCCTCCACCGGTCCACAACATCTCGAGTCGAGTTCAGCAGCACACCGTCCCCACCATACACGGTGTTGACTGTGCACTGCTTCCCCCGCCGAAGACGGCGGATGATGGTCCAGAATCTCTTTGAAGCCATCCGGAAGTCGTTTTCCATAGCCTCTCCGAACTCCTCCCATGTCCGGGTTGTTGCCTCAGCGACCGCCAGAGCTGCAGACCGCTTGGCCTTCCGGTACCTGTCAGCTGCCTCCGGAGTCCAATGGGCCAAGACGGCCTGATAGGACTTTTTCTTCAGCTTGACGGCATCCCTCACCACTGGTGTCCACCAACGAGTTCTGGGATTACCGCCACGACAGGCACCGACCACAGCTCCGATCGGCCGCATCAACATAGGAGACACGAAACATCGCCCACTCGGATTCAATGTCCGCTGCCTCCCTGGACTCTGCCAGGCGTTCCCAGCAGACCCTCACAATGCGTTTGGGTCTGCCAGGTCTAACCGGCATCCTCCCCCACCATCGGAACCAACTCACCACCAGGTGGTGATCAGTTGACAACTCCGCCCCTCTCCTCCCCCGAGTGTCCAAAACATGTGGTCGCAAGTCTGACGACACAACCACAAAGTCAATCATCGAACTGCGGCCAAGGGTGTCCTGGTGCCAAGTGCACATGTGGACACCCTTATGCTTGAACATGGTGTTTGTTATAGACAATCCGTAACGAGCACAGAAGTCTTATAACAAGACACCGCTCGGGTTAAGATCAGGGGGGCCGTTCCTCCCAATCACACCTTTCCAAGTCTCACTGTCGCTGCCAACCTGAGCGTTGAAGTTACCCAGCAGAACAAGGGAATCCCCCACTCTCTAGTACTTCCTCTAAGGACTCCAAAAAGGGCGGGTATTCTGAACTGCCGTTTGGCGCATGAGCGCAAACAACAGTCAGGACCCGTCCCCCCACCCGAAGGCGTAGGGAAACTACCCTCTCGTTTACTGGGTTAAACTCCAACGTGCAGGCTTGGAGCCAGGGGGCAACAAGAATTGCCACCCCTGCTCGTCGCCTCTCATTGCCGGCAACAACACAGTGGAATGAAGTCCAGCCCCTCTCGAGAGAACTGGTTCCAGAGCCCTTCCGTGCGTTGAGGTGAGTCCGACTATATCTATTTCTCTCTCTGTAGAATTTCTCCACCTTACCCACCAGCTCAGGCTCCTTCCCCGCCAGAGAGGTGACATTCCACGTACCGACAACTAGCTTCTGTAGCCGAGGATCGGACTGCCAAGGCCTCTGCCTCCGGCCACCACCCAGCTCTCTTTGCACCCGACCCCTTTGGCCTCTCCCACGAGTGGTGAGCTCATGGGAGGGGGGACCCACGTTACCTTTTTGGGCTGTGCCCAACCGGGCCCCATGGGTGCAGGCCCGGCCACCAGACGCTCACCATCGTGCCCCGCCTCCGGGCCTGGCTCCAGAGGGGGGCCCCGGTGATACGAGTGACCCGCGTCCGGGCGAGGAAAAACGAAGTCCAATTGTATCATTCATCATTAGGGTCTTTTGAGCCACTCTTTGTCTGGTCCCTCCCCTAGGACCTGTTTGTCATGGGTGACCCTACCAGCGGCATGACAGCCCCCGACAACTTAGCTCCAAGGATCATTGGGACACGCAAACTCGTCCACCACGATAAGGTGGTGACTCAGGGAGGAGAAATATATATATATATATATATATATATATATATATNTAACATTGTTACAGCCCTCTAAACATGAAATTATTATATATATATATATAATAATTTCATGTTTAGAGGGCTGTAACAATGTTAAAAACTTATTTTCTATGCTGCACCAACAAAAACATCCCATTAATTAAAATAAAGAATCCTACTTTGCAGAAAGTCACTTACCACAGTCTGCTCAGGAACTAATTAACCGCGATAAAATGAGGTATTACCGTAGCCACAAGATCTATTGCAGATCTAATGTGTACAACATGTACTTAGATGTTCATTTGTCCATTTCAGCGTTCGTCGCTACCAATTTGTTGGGCGTACTCTAGCTTCTAAGGTGCCTTGTTTTCATGTAAACGCAATAGGTTAACTGGAAAGGCCATACATTTACCCGCAATGAAGGGAGCATAATCATCATCTACCATTTCAAAGTCACACGTGTACGGTGAAAGATTGAATCACAAAAGTGCATGTAAACAGGGACTTCACATACATCCGTTAAAAAAAAAAAAGGGGAAAATTATGGAATTTTAAATGTAAATTTATAACATTTGTAATATTTACTTGGTAAATCAATTACTTGTCCAGTAAAATGTTCTTCAATAACTCTACAAAATAATTTAACTATAAAATCTGCATAAGGGAGCCAGGTTTTTTAATAGGTATTGAGCAGCTGTGTTCTTGTCACAATAATAATTGACACCAATTCCCTATGGTTTTCTTTGTACATGTAATCTCATCTGCACCCATCAGCCCGCAAACGGTGAAGAAATGGATTAGGTTTCAACTGAGGTTTAACTAGCAATGGTGCATCCATCAGGGCTAAAACAACAATGTCCGCAAGGCAAGGAGCATATGGATGGACGATGATGTTGGTCTGTTTACATGGGGCTGAGTGAAGGTGATGGCTACTATTCCTGTTGCCTCCAGTTATGCATTATGGTCACATAACAAGATACCTCCACTTACAGACAGCAGCAATAGTGTATATTATCCTCAGGAAGAGCAGGAGCTGCCTTTTTACTACCGCTGCATGGAATCACCAACATAACGCCAGTGGACCTTAATGGCCGCATGCAGCTTTCTTGGCAGCGGGAAGTTCAGCTGCATTTGACAAAAGTTTTCATGAAGAAAACACACACACACATGAACACACCCCTTGACCTGCCCTCATCTGTTTAGTCCACTAAAAATGTGGCATGTTTGGATATACAGTCATCCCATGCCACTTTGCGCAGAGTAGTTTCACTCTGTTTTTCAAAAATATATGAATAAATAATGCTGTTTCGTGGTTTATTATTAAGTCATAAATGATGCATAATTAAACCTCCAGGGCCCAAAGGTATTTGTGACATTCCTAAAATAAATTCAGGCAGCATACAGTTTTTTTGGACACAAATGAACACATTTATGGCATGAATTTTTTGGGGGGGCAAAATGAGTGATTTTGGACAATGTAATGTATGTAACATCGGGCTTTTATTGATGTAACCTTAGATAGAAACAACGTTAAATAAAACAGTGTCTGAGTGTCTTATTTGAAGCTTTTCCTGCCCAAAGAGTCCTCCTACATCATGTTACGTATATGTAACACCAGGCCTGAAAGGGTTAAGCAAATGTTACATATTTTATGACTAATTCAAGCATAAAAGTGGCTAAATTAAGTAAAATACAAATGTAAGACTCTGAAACAACCCACTTTTATTGCAGGTTTGAATTATTACAAAAATCCCAAACAAAAACACTGGCTACTTTTGCGTCCGTTACCCACGCAAAGCTGAAATTCCACTCGGAACCCCCAAAACACTTCCCGCCTGCCTCTATTTCAAGTCTTGTGGGGAACACATGGACAGTAACTCGGGGTGTCACAAGATCTCATGAGATTCAAACGTGCCAAAAGCCGTTTTGAGGGCACTAAACCTTGGACGATAATAAATAAATTAATTAATGAATTATTGGCCATCATTGAATGATAGTATATTGGAACACTTCCAAGCTCTTTCCATCAATCACAAGGTAAAACTGACAGGTAAGACAGCTCCAACAACACCCTGGCTCTGTGGGGCGACTCAATTAATTAAAACACAATCATGGCTGCAAGCTTTTGCTTTTACTGAAAATCCCCTTCATAAAAATAATGTTTACTGCTTTGGCCGCTTTAAATGTGCTTATTTAGGTGTGCAAATAAACCGGAAATATGAAACATTTAAAAACACGTAAAAGGACGATAAAGTTCAGTTCAATGTTAAGTTCATGAAAAATCATGACAAATAGTGGCTTTCATTCATTGCAATATTACGCCAGTGATAACAGCTGTGATGATTGGACACTACATGATTTTTAGAAACATACATAATTAACGTTTCATTCACATGGAGTAATTGGGCCCCCAAAACTATAACCAAGCTCCTTGCTTTGCGGCTGGTGTGCGTTAGAAGCAAAAAACAAAAGGCATTCCAGGCGCTTCCCATCTTAATAAAAGCACACGATGGCGACAAACATGAAAGGTAATGACTCTTATTAGATTTCTTAAGTTCCAGTACTTTATCAATATTATCTGTTTGGCAGGAATGGTAAGTGTATTTGGAAAACAGCACATCAATAATGACGTCCACTGGAAATTATTTTATATAATGCAAATCATGATATAATTGTTGGTTTGGTGGGTAACCTAACAATTCAAACAATTTTACATATTACTAACAATTTCTCACAGATACACATAAAGTAGAACAGCCTTACACGGCTCTCTGCAGGGTCGGAGCACGAGTCATAGTCTAAACCACATGTGTCAAACGGATGCCGTGGCGGGCCGAGACACTGCAGGTTTTCTCTCTGTAAGTTTGATTTCATTGATGAGCTCCTTCCCTCAAATCGAAGGAGGTGCTGATCATTAAAAATCGCCTACTTGGGTGACAGACTGGAAATAAAGCCTGCTGTCTCGGCCCTCCGTGACACGACTTTAACACACCTGTTGTAAACCACTAAGACAACAAAACATGTCATTTTAAACTAAATTAAATGTAGTGCTTTGCTCAAGTCTCCCTCAACAGTATTCAGGGGGCAGAATAGTGCCCCCGCCCCCAACAACTAGTTGCAATTTCCTTTTTTCTCCCTGTGGTTCAGAAGCCAGAGTCCTTAGCGACTGGAGGTACAACCGCCCCAAATGGGGCCCACAATCATGTTTTTCCATGGGACCCCCAACCCCAAGCTTGCACCCCAGCATGCAGTACTGAATGTTCTCCCAGGCCTCCAGAACCCAATGATATGTGATGTTGCATATGCAAGGAGACATCATCTCCCACCTGTACAACACACCAAGGTGCTGCAACCACAACACAAGGTTAATGCTTGAGTGCGAGGATTCATTAGCTGAGTGATGCAGAATCCCTGGCGGACCT
The DNA here is from genome assembly GCA_024372805.1 of Oostethus manadensis. NCBI lineage: Eukaryota > Metazoa > Chordata > Actinopteri > Syngnathiformes > Syngnathidae > Oostethus > Oostethus manadensis. The sequence goes on from QODF01000018.1 coordinate 84,734, forward strand.
CAGCAGGCAGCACTGTCAGGGTAAAGCTGAGGTGACATGACAGCCACAAAGCCGAACGTCTCGTTTTATGTTTTTTTTTTACCCACGCACCGCCATTCCACTGCCAAATGGCACATATAATATTCGGCAATGCGGAATTTAACCACTCCGCCTGGACATTCGCTCTCTTCAATATAACTCCGCGTGTGATCTTACATAAAGACAGAGACACTATTAGCAGGCATTTCTATCACCATTCGCAGCCCCCAACAGAAACATGGCAGCTTACTCACAGATCGCCAAATCTCCACGGCGTTACGGCCCCTTCTACACCCTTGATGCCCGCCCGGCTGCGGTGGCCCGATGGCGGCGTGGAAGGAAACAGAATAGATGAAGCAGATGTAAGCTCGCATGTATGTGCTGCAGTGTCCACACGGCTGACGGCCTTCTTCTGGATGCCGTGTGAGGCTTGCCGGAGGCTGCAGTACACCAGCGCCACCTGGCGAGCTGGAGTGCGCTCTAAACGGCCCGTGTTAAGTCAAAGCGAGTTCCACACAGAAGGTACTGGCACAAAATAACTCAATGAGAATAAGTAGCCTCTAAATTTGAAATGCATTGAATATATTGATTGTTTTGATCATAAACCAAAAAATATCCCTCAATTCAAAACGGAACAACAAGCATTGAGTCATGGTTTCATTTATTTTGAACATGCTTACAAAAAAAGGTATATTCAAGTAAATTGCATGTCCGAAAAGGCGTAAAAGTAGTTTATTCAATCTTACCACTTCTTTTAAATAATTTACATCCATATCAAATGCCAGGTTGCATTTTTTAATGGTAAAAAAAAGCATAACAATAAATGTGTAGTAATAAAGTTTGTAGACAGCTGAGTTCGCATGGAGTAAAGAAAAAAGTTTTGCAGACCTTGTACCATGTGTTTATTGAGAGTAAAGTAACTTAAATTTATCTCATGCTTTTATTCAGGTACTCTTCAGAGATTGCTCGGACACCCTGTTGGAGCTCCATCTTTGTATTGCAACCAGCAATTAACCTGTACCGCTCACAGGATTCTACAGGACCCGTCACACGCTCCACACTCTGTGTTTAGGTGGCTTCCATCAGGTTGTAGGTTAAGCTGTCCACCTTGCAGAACGCAAAGGAGAAGCACAGCAGTCCAGCTTTTAAACTCTGAACCCTCCCTTTCCCGATACTGCACAACCTCAGTTTTAATTCCATTCATTCATTCATCCATTCATTTTCTATGCCGCTTATCCTCATTAGGGTCGCGGGGATGCTGGAGCCTATCCCAGCTGACTTTGGGCGAGAGGCGGGGTACACCCTGGACTGGTCGCCAGTCAATCACATATAGACAAACAAACATTCACACTCACATTCATACCGATCGCCGATGGACAATTTAGAGTCACCAATTAACCTAACATGCATGTTTTTTTGGAATGTGGGAGGAAACCGGAGTACACGGAGAAAACCCACACACGCACGGGGAGAACGTGCATACTCCACACAGAGATGCCCAACGGAGATTCAAACCCTGAACCTCATGACTGTAAGGCCAACGTGCTACCCGCTCACACACCATGCGGCCCCCAATTTAAATTTAAATCTTTTTTTTTTGCAGTACCTTGTGTCTTTTATTGTTTAATGTTTTTGTCCTGTTTCCTGTATGCTGCCACTTGTGTCTTTTATATTGCCCCTTCGGCATAAATACAGTGTTTTGAATTGAATTGAATTGATAAAATTCAATAATAAAATCCATAAAATAGCAAACAAAAAAAGTTAAACAAATGATAAATAATTTAGTAAAAGTTGACAGCAACATTAACAATTAATATCAACATGCGGTAATCGCTAATAATGATTAAAAAAAACCTTGATTGTTAGCCGAGTAAAACAAATTTACAATTGATGTAGGACTGCGTCAAAAATGGAAATTTTGCCTTTTCAGACAGAACTTTAGAGAATTATTTAGATGTCTACAAAACAAATGATATAACGAACTAATATCCATCCATCTATTTTCTATGACGGACGGTGGAATGTATACCTTTGACGTGCAAGTCAGTGTAACAGGTACATTCATGATGAAAACAAAGTCTTCCGTTCTTCATGACGGAATTGCCTCCTAACTTTCACTCTGGTAAAGACATAATTGACAAACCATACAATATCATATACAGTAAAATATACAAATTGCAAGGCTAGAGACACAAAGCAGAATCTAATTTGACCAGCTATTTAAACATTAAATTGAAAACATAATTCTGAAACTTCATGTCCAACCTGGTCACATTTCGGGTTTACACAAGGCCTTTTCCAGCACTACTGCTTACATTTCAAACATACCCATTTTTTTGTTTTTAATATGCAAAACACTCAACAGCTTATTGCGAATGCTTGTAAGGTTCAAACCATAGATGAGTGGATTCACAACCGGAGTAACAAGTAGAAATGCCATTGACATTACATTTTGCAGATGTTGAGATAACACAGCTGAACCAAATCTCATGTAGAACAGATCCAAAAGCACAGTCAATGTAAATGTGATGAGGCAGATTAAATGTGGCAAACATGTCTGCATGAACTTCCTGCACATTTCCATGGATGACATGCACGTTTTCACCAGATACAAATAAGTCCAACAAATGAACAAAAAATGGCCAAAATAAAGCCCGATATTGAACGCTGTAACAAAACTGATGCCACTGGGAGGGGAGCAGGCCAGATTAGCCACCATCCAGTTGACACAGTAGATCTTGTTTATGTGAGAGCCACATAACTTGCTTCCTAACAGGGAGGCGCTGTTCATAAACATACAAAATAAAGGTATGAACCAGGAGAAGAACACAAAGAGGGAAACTCTCCACTTGTTCATAAAGGAGTGATAAACCAGAGGTCGACATATAGCAACATACCTGTCATAAGCCATCAGAGCTAAGATGGACAAATCACAGCAAGATGAGGAGTGTATTACATAACCCTGCAGCATACAGCCAGCATAAGAGATGACATGAGATGAACAAAGGTCCACAAGGAATTTGGGGTAAAAGCCAACAGATCCATATACAGCATTCATGCACAAATTACACAAGAATATATACATTGGCTTATGCAGGTTTTTGTCGATAAGAACGACAATAATCATGGTGAAATTGCTCAGTAGAAGTACAAGGTACCATAGTAATGTGAGCAGAAAAATGATCATCCTTTGCACATATGTCAACCTTAAACCAGAGAGAGTAAACATTGTGACAACAGAAACATTTTCCATCATATAAAACATACATTTACAAAAGATCACACTATAAAAAATTACCTTCAGCACTAATATTCTAGTGAGACGTGCACGCTCCTCACAGAGCACGCATGTGACCAGACAGCAAGTTGCAGTAAAGCCTTTTTCAACAAAGCAGAATGACCTTTGGGATTCAAACAGACCAATCAGAAGATGTTGACGTAAAATGACATGACAGATGTTGGCCTCAGTCAAGGCTTGGCTTAACCCAGTCTTACATCAGCTTCTCCACTGAAAGCCCAAAACGGACACGGTGGTGCCCGTCAAATAAAAATCATGCTTTATGCTTTAAATCTCGGTTGCAAGACAAAAATGAGGAAGACCATTCACATAAATTGTACGTGGAGATTGATGAAAATGGGTTTGCAACAGCAAATTAAAAGAGCAACTCGTGATAGTTATCATATACGCCAGGGGTGTCTAAACTTTTTCCACTGAGGGCCACATAATGAAAAAGGGCCACTTTGATATTTTGGAAAGCAAAACATGTATATAGTTATATACTATACAGTATATGTCTGTGTTTCAAGACAAAGCTTAGTTTTGTGATGTAGGTTAAAAATGTCTTTGCTCTTTATTTACCCGTTTATGCTGTTAATGTTTTTTTTTTCAAAATATTTCAGCTTTCTTCTTAAATAATCTTTGTAATAAAAAATAGTGTCATATTATGACTTTACTTCTGTAATATTTGCACTTTATTCCCATATCATTGTCACGTTTTGCTCGTGGTGAAACGACCCCGGGGATGAAGCGAGCAGGACGTCAGGCAGGTAAGTGTGGGAAAAAAGTGTCTTTTATTAATGAAGCTGCGAGGCAGTGGCAGGAACAAAACCAGGTCCACGGGAAAGCGAAGCACACACGACAATGACCCGACAAATGACTGGCGCACACACCTGAACATAAATAGCGGGGCGAACAAACGAAGAACAGGTGCATGTAATTAACAGAAAAAAAACATGAAACTAGGAAAATAACAACACAGGAAAAAACCCACTCGAACAAAACCCAATACTGTCACGAGAACAACACCCGGATCGTGACAATTATAACTTTTCGCCTACATAATATTGCAAAAGTTACAGCTTTTGTCTCATAAAATTACAACTTTACAACTTAAAAAAAATCAACACTGCTAAAATAACATTATAATTCCAAATAATATCACAAGTCTATTCTCATAAAAATTCAATTATTTTTTCTTGTTAAAATACAACTTTTTTCTTAATATTTTGACTTTATTCTCGTAAAATTACAGCTGTTTTTTCCACTTCTGCTGTTGTTACTATTTAACTATTTAAACTTTGCAATATTTGTAACATAATATTTTGACTTTGTTCTCATTTTCAAAAGTTCTTTGTTTCTGTTCATATTGCAACTTAACTGTATGTTACTTCTTCTTCTTCTTTTCCTTTCGGCTTATCTCGTTAGGGGTCGCCACAGCGAATCAATTGCCTCCATCTAGCTCTGTCTTCTGTATCCTCTTCTCTTGCGCCAACTACCTTCATGTCCTCTTTCACTACATCCATAAACCTCCTCTTTGGTCTTCCTCTAGGCCTCCTGCCTGGCAATTCAAAACTCAGCATCCTTCTACCAACATATTCACTATCTCTCCTCTGGACATGTCC
>QODF01000018.1:91960-186317 GCA_024372805.1 Oostethus manadensis
TCTTTCTCCTCCATCTTACATCCTACCTGTGGAGCATACCCACTAACCACATTGAACATCACACCTTCGATTTCTAGCTTCAGGCTCATCACTCTATCTGACACTCTTTTTACCTCCAGGACGTTGCTAGCAAACTCCTCCTTCAAAATCACCCCTACTCCATTTCTCTTCCTATCTACACCATGATAGAACAGCTTGAACCTTGCTCCTAAGCTTCTAGCCTTGCTACCGTTCCACCTGGTCTCCTGGACACACAATATGTCTCCCTTCCTTCTCTGCATCATGTCAACTAATTCTCTACCTTTTCCTGTCATAGTTCCAACATTCAAAGTCCCAACTCTTAGTTCTAACTTAACTGTATGTTACTAAAAGGTTGATTTTTACAATTTTGCTGCTTTTTTGGTTTTCTTTTTTTTCTTGTTGTTGCACACAAAACGTTCATACCCATCGTCCTTACATCAGAAACATATATAATTACATATTACATATATACTTCCCATGAGCACAACACCTGCCATTTAGCTCAAATGTAGTTATGACTCTGGCCAGTATTGAATCACACATGCTGGTGCGATTTGTTGATAGTTTTTGAATATTATTTCATAAGTTTGCCATCCATCCGTTATCTCTCATCAATGTCGCAGGGTATATTATGGAGCCAATCCGGGCTGGCTTCGGGTGAGAGGTGGGGTACACCTTGGACTGGGTTATGATAGAGGCTATACATTAAATGATAGCAAACCCCTATCATTAGCTGACAACAAACATAACCTAAATTTTAATAAATAGAATATTTTTATAGTTGGGGCCGCACGGTGGCTGAGTGGTTAGCACATTGGCCACACAGTCAGGAGATCTGGAAGACCTGGGTTCAAATCTCCGTTGGGCATCTCTGTGTGGAGTTTGCGTGTTCTCCCCGTGCGTGCGTGGGTTTTCTCCGGGTACTCCGGTTTCCTCCCACATTCCAAAAATCATGCATGTTAGGTTAATTGGTGACTCTAAATTGTCCATTAGAGTATGAATGTGAGTGTGAATGTTTGTTTGTCTAAATGTGCCCTGCGATTGAGTGGCGACCAGTCCAGGGTGTACCCCGCCTCTCGCCCAAAGTCTGCTGGGATAGGCTCCAGCATCCCCGTGACCCTAATGAGGATAAGCGGTATGGAAAATGGATGGATGGATGGATTTTTATAGTTAGAGCATAGAAAACCTGTTTGTAATGTTCTAAATATGTTCTAAATATGTTTTTCATCATTTTTAGAGCTCTGCAGACATAAAATAACACCACTATAGTCACCTTTACACTTGCATGATACCCAGAAAACTAGTTAGCCTCCAATTTATTTATTCTAAACTTAAGGGTCTCAAACTGAGTGGGGAAGATTGACAAAATAAGAAGCCAAAACTTTACCACTTCCACGTGGAATAGGAGGAGATAATCTGTTTACTATGTCATGTCGGACATGCCATTGCTCACTGTATGTAAGTAAAATTAATTATGTCTCATCAATGAAACAACAGTGACTCCTACATATAACTTGTCTTTCAATATTTTTTGACTGATCATAGGCCAGCCACAAAACAGCGATTAGGAGCCATTTTTTTACAACAACACGGTGAGTAGCTCGTCCATCAGAAATTCTGGCATAGTGACTTTGCTATGGTGAAATTCACCATTTGCTCTGTTTTTAGGACCTGGGCACGGACCTGGTTCTGGTTTGTAATGAGAGTGCTATTTAGCTCGGCTGGGGCTACTGATAGTTTTGTTACTGCTTCATTGTTTTTTCTCTGTGGACTCTTGCTTCCCGTGTGCTTAATACATCCTGTTTGCTTCTCTCTTAGCACTTTTCCTTTTTCCTGAAATTATTCTCCATCTGTGTACTTTTTATTCCTGTTTTCCACCATTCATGGTGTATGTTACGTTAGCTTGGGCAGACTTCCTAATTTTAGAAATTTGCATTTTTGTGTATCATGTCATGTCATATCTGTCAGCCTATCTTATGTTAAATTGGCGGTGTCCAAAATGTGGCCCATTGTGGTTCGAACATCACTTCCTTACTCTAGTGCAGTTTTTCAAAAATTAATCAAGTCTTAAGTCAAAAAATATTGAAAGAGAAGTTATATGTAGTATTCTGGCCACAAAGTGTCAGTAACGTTACACTGATTACATGACATTAGATTAGATTACTTTTACACTGGAACGAGATATGGCATGTCCGACATGACATAGTGAAAAAATATTTTGGTTATGAATGTGATTTTTATTCAAGTGCAATTTTTGATAAGAGACTGACTGTCCATTTTATTTTCATTGTTTTTTGGGGGGGTCTTTTTTTGTTTGTGTACTTTATTATGTTGTTTAATTTGTTTGATTTAGAAGCTCTTGACATTGTAATTACAATGTTAAATACTCTAGAGGATTTACAGTGTATTGCTTTTCACACAATGAACTTTTGGCATTATTATGCCATGTAATTCATGAAAAAAATTGTCTCAAAAATGTTGTCAATAATATTGATTATCGTCAATAATTTGTAGGACCAATATCATCCAGCATAATTTGATACCATGATAGGCCTGTTTGTGTCCGTAGCCTGTGATTCAGTAACCTGTGCACATTACTGTGTCAGATCAGTCTAAGATGCCGACATTATGTGTTTTTATATGAATCAATTTGCAAGACACACCGTGATGCAATTGCAATATTTGTATAAACTAAAAAGAAGCCAGTCTTCGTATAAAATGTAAAATTAAGCATTGCATATATTGTGCTCTGCAAGATAGATGGTCAACAGGTCATTATCTCTGCTCTCCCTTGAGAACAATTAATAGCACTGGAGTCTCAGGGGCCACCCAGGATAACAAACATGTTTTTCTGTCTGTAACAAATTGTTGAGATGAATGAGCAACAAACCTCGACAAACAATTAACAGTAGTGGTTTGGATGAACAAAGATTATTGCCCTTGAGTTGACTGGGGCTCCTGGGATGCATGCATTCACAAACTGTATCCATGAAGATATTTTGATCCTGTGAGATTTCATCTTTGGAATTACAAATCTTCTTCAGCTTCACATTCATCCATCCTTCCAAGAGTAAAGTCAAAATATTATGGCAATTAAGTCATACTAGCTATACTAGCATTTGTAGGGTGCATTTGCAGCTCATTGCAGTGCGCAAAGGTTGCCCCAATTCAAAGAAGCTCCAAGGGTCATTCATTTCGACCATCCTTTCCAGTCCTCCATGTTCCAAGATCCTTTTCAACATCAAATTTTCAACATGGTGGCTCTACACGGAGGAAAAAGGAGCGACTTTTAAAGTAAGTGCAGCTTTATTTACTCATTACAGCATATAACGTTTAGTGTGACATTTCACACGTAAATTTGTGTTAAAATACAAGACCTTGACTGTGTAATTAGGACCGACCATTGTGCTGTTCGCTCCCCTTCTACCTGGACAGCAAAGCTCATACCTGGGCTGTGCAAGTGTGCAGGCAGCCTCCTTCATGGAGCTTTTTCCTTTGGAAGTAAAGCCGTAACTCTCTTAGTTCAATTGTTAGACTTTGTGAATTTGACTTATGTCTTATCAATATACTGTATGTGACTGTGGGATAGCAAATGTTAACTTTTATGAATGTTTCCATCACTGTTGTTAATGTGTTTTTTTTGTTTTGTTTTGTTTTTTATTTGACAGGGACAGTGCAGTCAAACATAGTTTTAATTTTAAGCTTGCAACTGATGGGATGCATAGAGTGTTTGGATTGTGCTAATTCTCTGGTCTTTGGTTGGGTTCTTCCACAACATTGCAGTACAATTTAAAAAATACAACACAATATAAAACACCTTAAAATTAAAAAATATATGCATACAGACATATACATATACGTATACATATACTCACTCACTCACTCTACACAGAATTAAAAAATGAGTGCAGTTTTGTTTTTTTTTCAACCAGGTTTTTGTTCTGCAGGTGAACAACATAGGTCAACAGAGTTTACAACTCTTATAGGAGAAGGTTGACTGTCCGAAAGTTGTCCTGAAGAATGGGATTTTGCAATTATGATTTGAGGAGCTTCTGGTGATTCTGTTGCTGTTTCGTCTCTCAACAAATCGACTGTTCTGTTCAGAACATTCCAGGAGTAAACTGACTCACAAGACAAATGGAAGGAGAACAGACCCTGCACAAAGAAGTGGGTAATAAATAAAAACATACACACACTACAGATTTGGAAGATCATTTGTAAGCAGAATGATTGTTTTTACCCGTGTATGTGAATAAATAATGTGCTGAAACTACAGTTCATGCCACAAATTTTCTGATGCCGTAAATGCAAAGGTTCAGGATTATATTTTTGAAAAATATTCTTAGAAAACTATCAAGTGGTATATTGTAGGGACAAGGGATTATTTAAACAATTCAGTATGTGCATTTATAGAAAAAAAATATTTACAGATTACAACTCTAAAAAAATACATGTTATGTATTAGTTAAGTAGGAGTTTGTGGTGACCCACCACCCGCAGACCCACCGCCTGCAGGGGCAAGCATAAGGGTCCGGTGCAATGCGATTTAGGCAGTGGTCGAGGACGGGTGTCCGCGCGACCTGGTCTTCGGCGGCCAAATCTGGTTCTTGGGACATGGAATGTCACTTCTCTGGTGGGGAACGAGCCCGAGCTTTAAGGAAGAGGCGGAGACATTCCGACTAGATATAGTTGGACTCACCTCAACCCACAATTTGGGCTCTGGAACCAAATTCCTTGAGAGGGGCTGGACCTTGTTCTTCTCTGGAGTTGCTGCAGGGGAGTGGCGGCGAGCTGGTGTGGGCTTATTATTAGCCCCCCGGTTTGGTGCCTCTGTGTTGGAGTCAGCCCCGGTGAACGTTCCCTACGCCTTAGGGCTGGGGAAAGGGTCCTGACTGTGGTTTGTGAGTATGCACCGAACGGCAGTTCAAAGTACCCAGCGTTCTTGGAGTCCATTAGAGGGGTTCTGGAGAGCACCCCAGCTGGTGACTCCATAGTTCTACTGGGAGACTTCAACGCCCATGTGGGCAATGACAGTGTGACTTGGAGGGGCGTGGTTGGGAGGAACGGCCTCCCTGATCTAAACCTTTGTGGTGGTTCCATAACAAACACCATGTTCGAACAAAAAGATGTCCATAAGTGCACTTGGCACCAGGACACCCTAGGTCGCAGGTCTATGATCGACGTTGTGGCCGTATCATCAGATCTGCGTCCGCATGTTCTGGACACGCGGGTGAAGAGAGGGGCTTAGCTGTCAAATGACCACCACCTGCTAATTCTAAATTGGATTAGATGGCGGGGAAGGATGCCGGACAGACCTGGTAGACCCAAACGCGTAGTAAGGGGGTGCTGGGAACGTCTGGCAGAGTCTCCCGTTCGTCGAGTCTTCAACTCTCATCTCCGGCAGAGCTTCGCCTGCATCTCGAGGGAGGACCAGGATATTGAATCCGAATGGGCCGTATTCCGTGCCTCCAATGCTGCCTCCATTACTCCACAGTCAGCCGTAGTTGCGGCCGCAAGGTGGTCGGTGCCAGTCGTGGTGGCAAGCCCCGAACCCGATAGTGGACACCGGGGGCTAGGGCTGCGGTCAAGATGAAGAAGGAGTCCTATCAAGCATGGATGGCTTGCGGGACTCCTGAAGCAGCTGACAGGTACCGGCAGGCCAAGCGGCACGCAGCTTTGGTGGTGGTCGAGGCAAAAACTCGGGTGTGGGAGGAGTTCGGTGAGGCTATGGAGCAGGACTTTCTGTCAGCCTTGAAGAGGTTCTGGCAAACCATTCGGCACCTCAGAAAGGGGAAGCAGCCCCCAGTTCACACTGTTTACAGTGCGGGCGGGGGCTTGCTGACCACGACTGTGGATATAGTTGGTTGGTGGAAGGATTACTTTGAGGCCCTTCTCAATTCCACAGATATACCTTCCGTAGAGGAAGCAGAGTCTGAGGATACGTACGTGGACAGTTCTATCACCGTGGTTGAGGTAATTGGGGTAGTTAAAACACTCCCCAATGGCAAGACTCTGGGAGTAGACGAGTTCCGCCCTGAATTCCTCAAGGCTCTGGATGTTGGGGGACTGTGTTAGTTGACACGCCTCTACCACATTGCATGAAAGTCGGGAACAGTACCTCAGGACTGGCAGCCGGGGTGGTGGTCCCCATTTTTAAAAAGGGTGACCGGAGGGTGTGTTCAAACTATAGGGGCATCACACTCCTCAGCCTCTCTGGGAAAGTCTACGCCAGGGTGCTGGAGAGAAGGGTACGACCGTTAGTCTAACCGCGGTTACAGGAGCTGCAATCTGGACCAGCTCTACACCCTTGCAAAGGTACCAAACGGTGCCCAAACGGTCTACATGTGCTTTGTAGACTTGGAAAAGGCATTCGACCGTGACCCTCGTGGTGTCCTGTGGGGGCTGCTCCGGGAGTACGGGATTGGTGGCCCGCTACTACGAGGCATTCGGTCCTTGTACAATCGAAGCAGGAGCCTGGTTTGCATTCCCAGCAGTAAGTCGAGCTTGTTTCCGGTGAACGTTGGCCTCCGCCAAGGCTGCCCTTTGTCACCGATTCTGTTCATAATCTTCATGGATAGAATTTGTAGGCATTGTCAAGGCGTTGAGGGAGTCCAGCTTGGTGACCTTAGGATCTCGTCTCTGCTATTTGCAGACGATGTGGTCCTTATGGCCTCATCAGGCTGTGACCTTCAGCGTTTACTGGAGCGGTTTGCAGCTGAGTGTGAAGCTTCTGGGATGAGACTCAGCACCTCCAAATCCGAGGCCATGGTTCTCAGTCGGAAACGGGTGGACTGTACCCTCCGGGTTGGGAGTGAGGTCTTGCCTCAGGTGGAGGAGTTCAAGTATCTCGGGTTCTTGTTCACGAGTGAGGGAAGGTTGGAGCGTGAGATCGACAGACGGATCGGTGCAGCATCTGCAGTAATGCGGTCGCTGTACCGGACCGTCGTGGTGAAGAGAGAGCTGAGCCGGAAGGCAAAGCTCTCTGTTTACCGATCGATCTACGTTCCCACCCTCACCTATGGTCATGAGTTATGGGTCATGACCGAAAGAATGAGATCGCGGATACAAGCGGCGGAAATGAGTTTCCTTCGTAGGGTGGCTGGACTCACCCTAAGAGATAGGGTGAGGAGCTCGGCCATCCGGGAGGAGCTCAGAGTAGAGCCGCTGCTCCTTCACATCGAGAGGAGCCAGTTGAGGTGGCTCGGGCATCTAGTCCGGATGCCTCCCGGGCGCCTCCCTGGTGAGGTGTTTCGGGCATGCCCGGTCGGGAGAAGGCCCCCGGGAAGACCTAGGACACGCTGGAGGGACTATGTCTCACAGCTGGCCTGGGAACGCCTTAGTGTCCTCCCGGTGGAGCTGGAAGAGGTCGCCGGAGACCGGGAAGTCTGGACTTCCCTACTGAAACTGCTGCCCCCACGACCCGGACCCGGATAAGCGGAAGAAAATGGAATGGAATGGAATGTAATGGAGTTTGTGGTGCTGCTGCATAAACTCAAACAACAGCAACCATGATGTCTTTTTGGGACATCTCCATGAGTGTAAGCAGTGTGTTTGTGAGGGTTTCTGTCCAGCACATCATCCATCAAGTAAGTCTGCAAACTGACTGAGTGTCAGTATGCTAATAAAGATGCTTATACAAACACAAACTATTGAGAAAAAGTAATCATTCACAAAATGCAAAATAAATCCTCTATAAACTAATGCATGAATATTAATAATTAATAACAGTTATGATTGATAATTATTAATTATTAATGTTATGAATAAAAATAGTTTTTAAATGACTTTCGCAATAAAGAGAATTGTGAACCCTGGAGTTAAGATATAAATACATAATATAATAATGATAAATTAAAGCAAAACATATCTTGTACATTATAAAATCTTCCTTGTATTTTGTAAACATCAACCGTTTTTAATGTTTCTTGAAGTCACATTGTAGAGCATTGTTTAACTTCTTTACTTAATCCATTCCACAGTTTGATTTGTTGCCTGTTCAAGACATCCGGTGAATACGATGACAAGACAAAACAGGAAAATAAACACTCAAATGGAAAAAAAACAAAGACAAAACAGAAAAAGCAAAGACAAAATGTAAAAAGAATATGACTGCCTTTATATATTTTAGTATTATTAATTATCTTTATATTCCCAAGTGCATTTTCTGTCCTTTTAATCTGGGCACTTCTGTGATTCCATAGTAGATATCCAAACACAATCTATATATAAAGGCAACTTTAAAAATAACCACATTGACCAAAGCGTGGGTTAACTACCTAGAAATAAATAAGTAGTTAATAACACTGTATTATGATTGACAATACAAGGTTCTCTAGATAGATGGATAAAAGGATAGATAGATAGATAGATAGATAGATAGATAGATAGATAGATAGATAGATAGATAGATAGATAGATAGATAGATAGATAGATAGATAGATAGATGGGACAAATGTACCCCCGTCTAGGCGGCTGGAGCATCCAACAGTAAAGTTTAAATCTATCGGGGGGGGGGTGAATATTTAAAAGTGTCTTATATTGCATATTTTATTTTTATGGCGTAATTCCTCACACAAATGGGTAAATCCACAGTAATCTTGATCCAGAAACACAGTCTGCATCCACTGTTAAATGACAAAGAAAAGGAATGCTGATCCATTGGTCTGTGATTGATTGCTCTTGTCTACTTTCCCACACTCAGGATACTCGTGTAGCTTCCTTCCTCATTCCACTGGAAATTGCGGCCAAGTACTCTGCTTGTAAGGTATTTTGGCCTTGTTTTTTCCATCTTATTCAACTTCCCTGTTGTTTCCGACTTGTTTTCAGAAAGCTGGCTGCTTGTTTATCTCAGAGGACACTGGTTCTGGAGTTCACGGTGGGAAACCTGTTGGGAAAACCCACCACGTCTTCTGTGTGATAGTCTCCAGTATGTTGTCATTGTTAAGGGAAGGTAAAATGACGGTAATGTGTAGCCATATGAAGAGTGTCAGGAGGGTATTTGAGTTGTATTTTGAGAGAAATAAGATTGATTTTAAGGAGCTTTGTAACTCTGTAGTCTGGATTTGAAAGTGGGGAAACAGCACAACATCCAGTCATTCCCATAGATGCATGCTTTGGTGGAGGCCGACCACAGATACATTTGGACCACCACAGATAGATGAGTCCTCTCTCTGTGTATGTATATGTAGAACACTCCAATTTCTCTGCAGGAAAACCTACATTTTTTCACATTTACATTTATCGGGGTGTCTGTCTTCCATTGTTAATTCCCCTTTTTCTTGCCATTTTCGTAGCAACAATTTACTTTCTCCAGTTCAATTCAACTGATGCGCACAAGGGTACAGTATAATAAAGAAGTGCAACGATTTGTTTGACATGATTCGATTCGTATCACGTTTCGTAGTTGCCGATTCGATTCAAGAACAATAGTGGTTCACTTAGAACGATCGTTCCGAAACAATTCAGTAACTTTATATCGATTCAGTAACTTTTTTTCCAATATTTCAAGCAGTCTGACGGTGAAATAAATAGCTGGATATTGGACAGTGCAGGTGAAGTTTCCTAAACTCCCTTTGCTATTTGTAAGAGAATCTGGTAAACATTATTTATGGTAATAAACAAAAAGTTAAACAACAATGTATGGCAAATACATTCACATTTTATTTGAATAAAGTGCAACCAACACTTCAGGTCGACTTAAGAATAAATTAACTGGTTGATTGATTCTATCTTTGTCAAAACATGACTAACTTTATTCGATACCTCATTCACTTCTCTAACCAAAGTATTAAAGAAGTTATTTCTTACCACCAGATTTTATTTACATTTCTAGATATTAAAGTGACGTTTGCACAGACGCTATTAAAGCTACACGGAGGCGTTTGATCAACCAGGACATCCACACAGACTTTCTAACAGAGCGTGCACGCTCAGCGCCACATGACGTCATCCGTGCGCCCAGACATGACTAATCAACTTACGACAAATGAAACTGTTTCAAGGGTGTCGTTTAACGTCTTTATCATTAAAAAAAGCTAAAAAACGCACATCCATACAAAACCTGCAATGCTTAAATCCAATACTTTATTTCCTAGTATTGATTAAATCGATTAATTACCATTCAAACGATGTTTAGATCAATATATGTTGTCTGAAATGGCAATATGGCGAACACAGATTGATGTAGTTGGATCATAGGAATATAAATCAATACATTGATCTAGTGAACGAATCGTTACACCCCTAGTATAGTACCATTGTGTGTTTCAAACACAATTTTTATGCAGACAGAGGAACACCTGCTTGAATTACTTGCACCAACTACCAGGGCTTGATCAACTTCCATTTCTGCAGAACAGTTTTTAATTGTTGATCCATTTTGTGGTCCCTCAAACAGGCATTTTTGAATAATTCTCCTCTGGCACTTCACCTGTTACCTTTGTAACAAACTTTTGACTGTAGTGTGCATACAGTATGTATGTAGGTGTGTGCGTGGGTGTGTGTGTGTATATGCATTACAGGCCAAAAGTTTCTATACATATTTTCATTCAATGTGTTTTCTTTTTTTAATGACTATTTACATTGTAAGATTCTCAAAGCTATAATTGAACACGTCTAGAATTATGTACTTAACAAAAAAGTGTGAAATAATTATGAATATGTCTTATATTGTAAAAACATATTTTATGCCTTATTATTTTTTTCTGATAGCCCTGCAAACCCTTGGTGTTCTGTCAATGAGCTACATGAAGTAGTCACCTAAAATGGTTTTCAACTCACAGGTGTGCCTTGTCAGGGTTACTTAGTGGAATTCCTTGCCCTGTTTATGTGGTTGGGACCATCAGTTGTGTTGTGTGTGTCCAAACTTTTAGGCTGTAGTGTATATACATTTGCGTGTATATGCTCTCAAAGGACACCTGTCCACATATACTTTAACAGACATCATTAATGCTTTTTTAAAATATAAGTTATAAGGTGCACACACATGCATCTCCCGCTGGACAAAATGAAACCAATACCTGTAAGTCAATATCATTATGTTCTGTTGTTAAGTAAGGTTTAAAAACAAAAGATAATGCCACACATTTTTGTGACACAAGCCAAAAAGCTCAGTTTTACTCATCCACGCAGTTTTTGACAGTTTCCACTCTGGCTAGAGTTCTCCAAAAGTTCCGTTTTTGGGGATAAAAACTTACATTTGAGTGTGGATGAGAGGCCAAAAAATAGCATTTTTAAAATAGCGGTAGTCATGTTGACATTGCCTTAGTTAAGCATGTGCATTTAGGTAATCCTTTTCTTGTATGTATTTAAATTTGTATTTTTTCAAAAATGGTCATAGAAATATAATAAAATACAAAAAAAATAAAATTCATTCATTCATTCATTTTCTAGGCCTCTTATCCTCATTAGGGTCGCGGGTATGCTGGAACCTAACCCAGCTAGCTGGCTTTGGGCGAGAGGTGGGGTACACCCTGGACAAGTCAATCAGCCAGTCATTCACAGGGCACATATAGACAAACAAACATTCACACTTACATTCATACCTATGGACAATTTAGAGTCGCCAATGAACCTAACTTGCATGTTTTTGGAATGTGGGAGGAAACCGGAGTACCCGGAGAAAACCCACACACGCACGGGGAGAACATGCAAATACATAGAAACAAAATGATGGTTCTCATTGCCAAACATTTCACTTCCCAACAAACATAAGACCTCGCCTCTCACAAGAGCCCCATTGTTTGTATCCCTCTTTATGTGTGTGTGTATGTGTGTGTGTGTGTGTGTGTGTGTTGGGGGGGAGGAGGATAGTGTCCAACATACTTTTTCAATGAAAAAGTACATTTAAAGGCAGTCATTTTTTATTTTGCATCTTTTTTCTGTTCAGGTGTGTATTGACTTCTACAGTAGTCATGGCTCACCGCTTGTTTGAAGGCAAAGAGCATGCTGCCTGCTATTGGAAGTACAGGATTTCTCCACCGGATCATCTGATAAAGCTCGTGATTGACTTTGTGGGAAAACAGGTAAAGCAAGAGAGTGCTCTCAACTGTACCCTTTCTACTCGCAAATAAAAAATGTTCTTGTTTTTGCTACACTGTAAATTTGCATAATAGAGTATTTTCAATATGTTGGACGATAAGGGCAGAATATTATAAACATCTTTTGAATCATAGAGAAGTTTTGATACTAATTTTGTGTTGTTTTTATAAGTTTGCCTACTCCTACAACATTTCTAATATTTTGGCAGAAAGGTGGTCCATTAGAGCTTGCAGTGGACGTGGGCTGCGGGTCAGGGCAAGGTACCGTAAAGCTGGCTAAACACTTCGCTTCTGTGGTGGGAACAGACATTAGCCCAGCCCAGCTACAAGTGGCTTTGGAGCATGCTAAAGAGCCACACATTACGTATAAGTAAGCATCAGCCTACTGAGAATTCTTTTTTCCTCCTGCATACTGTACATTTATTTGTGGCGGCCCATTACAAATACATTTGGACTGCCACAAATAGATTTGGCAATACTGTACTCGTTGGCCCTCATAAATGGATGTGACTGCAGGTTGTCTTTCCAACTTTGCACAGTAGATACTCGTCATACACAACTGGTCTGCCAGAGAATAAAAGAAGATGTAGCAGGAGGGATTGGAGTTGCCTTAGAGCAACTTAGATATATTCAGTGATATTTACTCCTGTAGATTTTGTTTTTCAAAGAACATGACCAGTCACAAGTACAGCTTTTATTGGACTCACTCAACTTATTTTGGAGACTTCCCTTTCGCTTCACGCTCTTCTCAACCCCATTCTCACAGGGCTCTCTGTCTTGTGACTAGAGCTGCAACCAATGTTCTTTCAGTTAATTGAGTAATTGGTTAGGCCAGGGGTGTCCAAACATTTTCCACTGAAGGCCCCTTATTGAAAAGTCAAAGGATGCAATTTTTTAGAACAACCCATGTAGATATGCGGAGACGTGTTTTATATTTACAGAAAAAAACAGCCTGCATCTCAGCTTTGTGTTATTGGTAACAAAGTGTATTATTAGTATAATGTTGTTAGTATGTTTTTTTTTTTTTTTTTTACAAATATTTTATTTTTCTTCTCAATCTTTTTAAAAATGATGTCTTTATTCTCATATTTCGACTTCATTATCATAATACTTAATTAGCGTTCATTATTGTATATGTAACTTTTACGCTACCCAATTGTCACAAAAATTGTCCTAAAATGCTATTGCTTATTGCCTATTGTTTTTTATTGCATATTTTTGTCATCTTGAAGCTATATTTTTCTCCCTCCTAGTATTATGACTTTATTATATTAAAATGAATCAAACGTTTGGTCCGAAAAGAGGCAAAACTGTTCCAAAGTCAAAGTTAATGTGTGTGAATGTCTTGTTTAGCATAAAACACGAGAATAACAATTAATTAAATACCGAGATAGTTGTCATTGAATTGGATAGTTGAAAATATGCATGTTAGCTTAATTGGCGACTCTAAATTGTCCATAGGTATGAATGTGAGTGTGAATGTTTGTTTGTCTATATGTGCCCTGCGATTGACTGGCGACCAGTCCAGGGTGTACCCGGCCTCCCGCCCAAAGTCAGCTGGGATAGGCTCCAGCATACCCGCGACCCAAATGAGGATAAGCGGCATGGAAAATGGATGGATGGATGGATTCAGCAGTTAATTATTGCAGCTCACATCAACACATCACATCAATCAAAAAGAAATGACTAGGGAGTTATTTTTCTTAGATGTTAAATAAAGTGCAGCTTGGAAAATATTTTACTCATCCTTGTGTTATTGTTGCACCTTTAGGCAGTGTATGGCTGAGGAGCTGCCGTTTCCTGACGGGTCAGTGGACCTGGTAACAGCCATGTCTGCTTTCCACTGGTTTGACAGGCCACGCTTTCTTCAGGAAGTCCACAGAGTCCTGAAGCCTGACGGCTGCTTGGCTCTACTCAACTATACAATTGAAATTGAACTCAGCTACCCTGATTGCTGCACGCAGTCACTCAACCAAGTGTGCAAAGAGGTGTTGAGGGTTTTTTTTGTTTGTTTAACATAGTTATAACTATAAATGGGAAGAAATCGTTTACAATTTCCAGTTACAACCAACTAGATGCTCTGTAGGTTACTTGAAAATCCATGTTTAAAAAAAATTATGTTTTCTTTTTTGTAATCTGCAGTTGTATGCAACCTTGCGTCCTTACCACAGTCCTCACCTTGGTGTCTGTTCTATTGAGTTGTACCGGGAGGCCTACACATCTATCCCTTATGCTACCAAAGAGTGGTAAGTAACAAAACGTTATTTTATGAAATACAGTTGTCCTTTGTCCAGGACTGTTTTTCAGAATATCAAAAAAAAATCGTGCTGTTTTGTGGTTGAATAAGAACTACATTAATAGAACTACAATTAGTTTGATTAATAAACTGAATATTTGTATTGTTAGAGAATGTAGCTGCAACGGGGCACAAGCCAGTGTCTTATTGTGCTGGTCCTAAGCCCAGAGAAATACAGAGGGTTGTGTCAGGAAGGGCATCCGACAAAACTTTGCCAAACCAGACCATGCGAATCAAACAAATGACTTCCATACCGGATCAGACGTGGCCCAGGTTAACAGCCCCCACCATCGGTGCTGTTCACCGACAGGGTGCCGGTGGAAACTGGATTACTGTTGACCGAAGAAGGAGAAGAGGAAGGTGTGTCCGTAGGAGGAAATAGAGGGGGGAATAGAACTAAGAGTTGGGAATTTGAATGTTGGAACTACGACAGGAAAAGGTAGAAAATTAGTTGACATGATGTGGACATGTTGGTGCAGGAAACAGAGATAATGAGGAGGGGATGGGCAAGTTTGGTATCCAGGAGAGGAACGCAGAAGGACAGATGGTGGTCGACTTTGTAAAAAGGATAGAAACAGCTGTAGTGAATACTTTCTTCCATAAGAGATAGGAACATAGGGTGACCTATAAGAGTGGAGGTAGGAGCACACAGGTAGACTACATCTTGTGTAGAAGGTGTAATCTGAAGGAGGTCAGTGACTGCAAAGCAGTGGTAGGTGAGAGTGTAACCAGACAGCATAGGATGGTGGTGTGTAGGATGACTCTAGTGGTGAGAAGGATGAAGAGGGTAAAGGCAGAGCAGAGGACGAAATGGTAGAAGCTGGAAAAGGAGGAGTGTTGCGTGACTTTTAGGAAGGAGTTGAAAAAGGCTATGGTGGCCAGGAAGTACTTCCAGATGACTGGAAGGCAAAAGCTACTGTGATCAGGGAGACAGGTAGGAGAGTACTTGGTGTGTCATCTGGAAGGAAAGTAGATAAGGAGACCTGGTAGAGGAATGAGGAGGTGCAGGAGTGTATACAGAGTAAGAGGGTAGCTACGAAGTGGGACACTGAGAGGACTGAAGAGAGTAGACAGGAGTACAGAGAGATGCAGTGTAAGGTGAAAGTAAAGGTAGCAAAGGACAAACAAGGGGCTTATCAGAATCAGATCAGAATCAGAAAAACTTTATTGCCATTGTAAGTGAACAATTCACAAACTAGGAACTTTCTTTGGCGACTCAGTGCAACGTAGAATTCTAAGTAAACATAGAGAATTAAATAAACATAGAACTAACTAAACATAGAACCCTGAGTAAAAAGGTGAAATCACTGATGAGTAAAGGCATGAGAGTGTTTTTAGTGCAGGTATTATAAGGTGCCAATAGTACTGGTTATAAAGTGACCATAGTGCAAATGTTATAAAGTGTTCATGAGTTCAACAGCAGCAGGAAAGAAACTGTTCTTGTGGCGAGAGGTTCTGGTCCGAATGGACCGTAACCTTCTGCCAGAGGGGAGTGGCTCAAATAGTCCATGTCCAGGGTGGGAAGGGTCAGCAAGTATCCGGCCTACTCGCCCCCGAGTTCTGGAGACGTACAGGTCCTGGAGAGATGGAAGGTTGCAGCCGATCACTTTCTCGGCAGAGCGTGGAAAAGAGGTGAAAAAGTATGTGCAGGCAGGCTGGAATGGGTGTAGAAAAGTATCGGGTGTGATGTGTGATAGAAGAGTTTTAACTAAAATGAAAGGAAAGGTGTACAAATGGTGGTGAGACCAGCAATGTTGTTTGTTTAGAGAGGGCCTCTGAGGAAAAGACAGGAAGCAGAGCTGGAGGTAGCAGAGATGAAGATGCTGAGGTTCTTTTTGGGTGTGACCAGGATGGACAGGTTTTAGGAATGAGCACATCAGAGGGACAGCACATGTTAGAGCTTTTGGAGATAAAGTCAGAGAGGCCAGATTGAGATGGTACAGACATGTCCAGAGAAGAGATAGTGAATAAATTGATAGAAGGTATGCTGAGTTTTAAATTGCCAGGCAGGAGGCTTAGAGGAAGACCAAAGAGGAGGTTTATGGATGTAGTGAAAGAGGACATGAACGTAGTTGGCGCAAGAGAAGAGGATACAGAAGACAGAGTTAGATGGAGGCAATTGATCCGCTGTGGCGACCCCTAAAAGCCGAAAGGAAAAGAAGGAGATTTGTAATGTTAGAGCATAACTTAAAATTTCTTTTTACCACTATTATAATCTTTTTTACACTCCCATTATTCTTTATTTACACAACATTGCACAGCACTAATGCACAGACTGTGGTATCACTATGGGGACACGGGAGATGGATGTCACTCTAGCATACTAAAAGCAGCAAGCTAACTAGTTAACCGCCAATTTATTTGCTCCAAACTTCAGAAAGTGTTTCAAACAGAGTGGAGAGGAAGGACAAAGTAAGAAGCCAAAAACTTACCACTTCCAAAACCCCATAGGCCGGTTTACACAATGTCAGGCACATTTGAATGCATTTAATAATCACAACAACCACTGTTTAAAGTAACTATCTGAATCAGCACATACATTTTGATCAATTTTGACTTTACCGTCTGCCTCTGTCGCGCTGTCTCCACCTCATCTGTCCCCAAATCGCTGGCCCCCTCCATCTCTTCCTCCTCATCGGTGGCCAATGGATCTGATATGGATGTGGTTCATTGTAAACAAACTCATTGTAAACAAACGGGTAATCAAACATATTGAAATCTTTGATTGTGTAACCGAGAATTGCAAAAATGATAATGAATTGGGTAATACAAGTTCATCTCACACGCAAACACAAGTGACTAGGGCCAGACCACGAGCTTGGCAATGCGTCTTTTACAAAGATTTGCTTCGGATTTCATCCCCATTATGCATAGTTTTTGTTTATTCATATCACATACACATATTATATTACATATTCATTTAACAAATATAGGTTACTGAATAGCTGCACGGTGTATGCGTGGGTAGCATGTTGGCCTCACATTTTGCAGGTTCAGGGTTCGAATCTCCGTTGGGCATCTCTGTGTGGAGTTTGCATGTTCTCCCCGTGCGTGCAAGGGTTTTCTCCGGGTACTCCGGTTTCCTCCCACATTTCTTAGGTTAATTGGCGACTCTAAATTGTCTATTAGAGTGTGAGTGTGAATGCTTGTATTTCTGCCCTGCGATTGATTGGTGACCAGTCCAGGGTGTACCCCGCCTCCTGCCTAAAGTCAGCTGAGATAGGCTCCAGCCTACCCACGACCCTAATGAGGATAAGCGGTATAGAAAA
This sequence comes from Oostethus manadensis, assembly GCA_024372805.1. Taxonomy (NCBI): domain Eukaryota; kingdom Metazoa; phylum Chordata; class Actinopteri; order Syngnathiformes; family Syngnathidae; genus Oostethus; species Oostethus manadensis. Next base: position 109,586 of record QODF01000018.1, read on the forward strand.
GGGGTGGATGGATGGAGGTTATTAAATACGAGTGTCTTCATTAGTGGGAAAAAATTGCTTACCTTACCGGTGGCCACCGTGTGCCTCCGGTGCTCTGATAGTTTTTGTTTTGTCCTTCTTCTGACATGATTGAGCTGTTTTTTTAATGGGGCAAAACAGTTCTCAGTACAACAGTGCAAACCTGATTTACGAAGGTCTGCTCGCGTGACCATATATTCGGCCACTGCGAGCTTGGACCTCCCGGACCAAACATCACTTTCCATCTGGGAGAAGTTTGGCCGTCTTCCGCTGCCTTCATCCATATTCAAAAAATCTTGCAATTAGCTTTTTCAGCAGCGCATTTAAAGGTGAAGAGAGGAGGTTATTTGATTGGTGAAGATTTGACCCGGATGTGATAAACCCAATCACGCCTTCTCTCCTACTTCTTTGACACTTGCGCCGGTAGGAGGGACGGAGGCGTACTTACGCCAGGGTGCACGTGGCACAAATTTGCAAAATGCGCCTAAAATGCGCCTCTGGTCCACGAAATTAGAGCCCATCATTTTAATGAAAAATCTATCAGATTCTGTCAACATATGTTGTAGTGTTGTCAACATCATCATTGCTTGTACGTTTTTGCAAAAGCAGATTTGTGGTTATGTCAAAAAGGTACTGCCACTTACCTGCAAAGCTTTAACATAGAACCCAGGGTCCTTTCCTCTTTCTTACTGTATTAGGGTCAACATTTCAACTTTTTTGCATTATGCCATTTTTTGCTGTTTTAATTTTCTTGTTCAGTTGTATATTTAGAATGTCCCACGGGTCAATAAAAAAGAGCTGTGGGCTGTGGCCCATCTTTATACTTCGTACTATGATAGTTACTATGTGAAAAAGTACATATTTGTGCTATTGGGGGGAAATAAAGTCTTGAAAGGGGTTGAAAAAGCTTTATTTATTATCTTGTATCACCCTTAAGAAACTACCATGAAATTAATTGACACTTTTGCACTTGTACTGTTGTTTTTTTCTTTGTGCATGTGTACATTGTGTTTTATTATTTTTGTACCCACTGCAGGCATGAATGTGTTTGGGTAAGAGAACCCATGCCCCTCTGCAGATACATTGGCTTGGTGGAGTCTTTCTCGAGCTATCAGGCTATGCTCAGAGATGATCCCCAGAAGGCCATGAAGCTCTTACAGGACATCTGTCAAAGGTACTTAAAGTACTTGCTTTTCTCCTATTATGCTGCATAAGAGTGAATTATACTGTAGAGCTACAACTAACAATTACTTTGTTAGTCGATTAATCGAGTAATTGGTTAGTGTCTAGAACAGGGGTGTCCAAACTTTTTCCAGTGAGGGCCACCCAAAAATACTTCCGTAAAAGTTCTGCTTTATGGATGTCTAAGTAAATTTAAAAAATATTCACAATTGAGAGGCCGAAATAGAGGATGGTTTTTAAATAAAAAAAGAATAATCAAATACCAAAACAGTTTAGATTAACTGGATAATCGAGTAATCATTTACTCATTTGTTAAGGCTGAATCCCAATTCCCCTTGTTTTACGCCTTCCCCTACCCCTTTACACCTATGGCTGAGGCAAAGAAGCCACTAAGAAATGGGACACCACAAAACATTTCTGTACACGGGGCGGCGTGACAGAAAATAACTGAGAACCACTGGTGTAAGGGGTAAAATGAGGGGTAGAATTAGGATTCAGCCTAATTATTGCAGCTCTTCCTCATTAGTATGCTTGCTTATCCCCTACCATGTATCATGTCATGTGATAAGTCTGCATGTCATTGTTACATGAGATTAAACAGTGTAACATGACATTTTCCTGCCTTCCTGACCGCAGGTTGATGTCTGTAATGAAGGTGACGTCTGCAGATACAGAAGTAATGGTGGGTGTGAAGTATTTTTACCTGCTAGCTGCAAAGGATTTGTAATGAAACAATGTTTTATAGCAAATTTACTTACTTAATCCATTTACAATTGTTGTCTCCAGAAAATGCATTCATTCCCCCTCTATAACTTATATAATAATATAATAATATAGTAAAATAGTAGTTTGTACTGCTACCAGCCTAGAGAGGGCGCCATTGTATCATTGTAGTTTTGTGAACGTCTCATAATTGCTACTGATATACTGTACATTGCAGAAAGAAATAAAAACTCTGTTGTACACATTCCACTGTGACTAAATTTGAATGGCACAGCCAGAGGTACAGTATAAACTTAGAAAATTGGAAAGAAAACTCTTTCCAATCAAGTTTAATCAATCTGGGCTTGGGCTCACCTCAAATCTTTCCCACACACACACTCCAACATCTTGTACTAGTGGTGGGTGATGCAGTACTACAAATTTTGGTATGATCAGATAGATACCAAGTAAATACTGTGCCAGTATTGAAGAACGCAATACTGATACAGATACTTTTTACTTAATTTTTCAATATCATTGTTTCAGCGTTGATCAATGTTCATGTGGTTCAGCCTTTGATTTGTTGATTATAATCAGGCTAACACACAGGACAATGAATTGAGGTGCATGTTTTTATCAACAACTTACCATATTTGTGAACAATGTAGCACTACACAATACAACTCAATAAGACAGGCATTTCCAACACTTTTTCTGAGGGCCACATTTTTTGCATTTTCCAAATATTTCAACTTTCTTCTAGTTGTTTTCCTTTTTTCATAATTATGATTTTATTCCCGTAATCGTATGAAGTTTTTCCCTAACCTAATTTTCAAAAAATTACAACATTTTTTTTTTCTCATATTACGTCTTTTCGACTTAGTATTTAAACACAGTGTTAATGGGGCCCGGTCGGGCACAGCCCGAAAAGGTAACGTGGGTCCTCCTTTCCATGAGCTCACCACTCGTGGGAGGGGCCAAAAGGGTCGGGTGCAAAGAGAGCTGGGTGGCGGTCGGAGGCAGAGGCCTTGGCGGTCCATTACTCGGCTACAGAAGCTAGTTGTCGGTACGTGGAATGTCAACTCTCTGGCGGGGAAGGAGCCTGAGCTGGTGCGTGAGGTGGAGAAATTCCGGCTAGATATAGTCAGACTCACCTCAACGCACGGCAAGGGCTCTGGAACCAGTCCTCTCGAGAGGGGCTGGACTTCATTCCACTCTGGTGTTTCCGGCAATGAGAGGCGACGAGCAGGGGTGGCAATTCTTGTTGCCCCTCGGCTCCAAGCCTGCACGTTGGAGTTTAACCCAGTAAACGAGAGAGTAGTTTCCCTACGCCTTTGGGTGGGGGGACAAGTCCTGACTGTTGTTTGCGCCTATGCGCCAAACGGCAGTTCAGAATACCCACCCTTTTTGGAGTCCTTAGAGGAAGTACTAGAGAGTGCTCCCTCGGGGGATTTCCTTGTTCTGCTGGGTGACTTCAACGCTCAGGTTGGAGATGGACAGGCGGATTGGTGATGCGGAGTCTGCACCGATATGTCGTGGTGAAAAGAGAGCTGAGCCAAAAGGCAAAGCTCTCGATTTACCGGTCGATCTACGTTCCTACCCTCACCTATGGTCATGACCTTTGGGTAGTGACCGAAAGGACAAGATCGCGGGTACAAGCGGCCGAAATGAGTTTTCTCCGCAAGGTGGCTGGGCTCTCCCATAGAGATAGGGTGAGAAGCACTGTCATCCGGGCGAGACTCGGAGTAGAACCGCTGCTCCTCCGCATTGAGAGGAGCCAGATGAGGTGGCTCGGGCATCTGGTTAGGATGCCTCCTGAACGCCTTCCTGGGGAGCTGTTCAGGGCACGTCCAACCGGTAGGAGGCCTCGGGGAAGACCCAGGACACGTTGGAGAGACTATGTCTCTCAGCTGGCCTGGGAACGCCTCGGCATTCGCTGGGAAGAGCTAGAGGAAGTGGCCGGGGAGAGGGACCTCTGGGCTTCCCTGCTTAGGTTGCTACCCTCGCGACCCGACCTCGGATAAGCGGAAGAAAATGGATGGATGGATAGAATACAGTGTTACTAAAATTTAAATTTTTTGCATACTATGAGGTTATTGTTGTAAAAGTTACTTTTTTCTCATTAGAATAAGACTTTTCTGTTAACATTAACACTATTTCAGTTTTTTTCTTTTCATAATTATGACTTTATACTCATAACATTTTCTCATACACCTCTTTTTTCAATTCCTGATGTTTTTATATTTATTGTTGTTTGTCTCTCATAATTAATTGTTTTTTTTTATATTTTCATCTTTATGCTTCTAAAATGACCGTATTTTTCCTAATAATTTTACAATATTATTTAAAAATAATAAGTGGCTTGGGCATCTAGTCGGGATCCCTCCCGGGCCCTAGTGAGGTGTTCTGGGCATGTCTAGCCGGGAGCAGACCCTGGGGAAGACCTAAGACACGCTGGAGGGACTGTCTGACAGCTGGCCTGGGAACACCTTGGTGTCCTTCCGATGGAGCTGGAAGAGGTCGCCGGAGACCAGGAAGTCTGGACTTTCCTACTGAAACTGCTGCCCCTGCGACACGATCCCGGATAAGCGGAAGAAAATGGAATGGAATTATTTTATTTTTAAAAATATGGTAAAAAGGACAGGACGCTGTAGTCCGTATTATTGTAAAATGTTTTCTTGTTAGATTACAACTTTTTTCGTAATATTTTGGCTTAACTTTTGTAAAATTGCTGTTGATTTTCTCATTTTAAACTACCATTGGTATTGATACTGTCAATATTTTTGATCAATTCTTTCACCACCAGTAATTACTCTCCCTTAATAGCATGCAGTGCAGTTTTACACCACTGCAAACTATAATAGCATCTGTCAAAATGAGGCTTTGTTGTCTTTGTGCAGGCTGGATCTTTTGATTCACTCTCGTTTTTGGATCTAACTGGCTTTGTGGAAACTTTCCAGTATGACTGTACCACAGTACACAAAGCCAAATCCATAAAGGCATGCTTTGATGTGTTTTGCTTGGAAGAACTTCAGAGCCCTGACCTCAAAGCCCTGAGCTCCCACATGATGCATGCTCAGCTATAGCAGTCTGAAAAGGTGGAGGCAAAAAGCAGGAGTCACCCAGGCAAGGCAAAAACTGAATGCTGGGATGTGACATGAATACAATAAACTGGCAAATGACTGCTAGAAACTAGCGGACATAATAAAAAGCAGGTAATAAACAGTCATGAGGCACACCTGTGCAGACAATGGCAGTGAAAAGGCTAACAAGAATGTGTTGGCATCATAAGTAACGCCACATCACACGTCTCATCTCCACCAGCTGAAGCTTGCGTGGCAAAGCCAGGAGGAGAGCAGGAGAACTACATCCTGTGGGCTTAACTTGATCGCCATATGGACGTTGATGGCTAACATCTTCTTATTATTTTGTTTTCATAAATATCTTGAAGGGCCGCATCTGCCACAAACAGGGGAGCCATTCAAATACAGGGCCTTTAGCAGGACGCTGTATCCACGCCTGTGGAAAGTGACTTCCAAATAGTGGTCTTCCAGCATTATCAGTACCATGTGAATACATATTTTCAAAAGCTGGATAATTAGTTGGAGTTCGAGGAGGAGCTGCCTGAACCCTTATGTTATGGAGAAATGATTCTTTTCCATTCCATTTTATTTTCCTCCGCTCATCTCTTTCTTCACCACGACGGTCTGCTACAGCGACTGCAATACTGCAGACGCTGTAGCAATCTGTCTGTCGACCTTGCGCTCCAACCGTCCCTCACTCGTAAATACAAGACCCCGAGATAGTTGAACTCCTCCACTTGAGGCAAGACCTCACTCCCAACCTGGAGGGACAGTCCACCCGTTTCTGACTGAGAACCATGGCCTCGGATTGGGAGTCTCATCCCAGAAGCTTCACACTCAGCTGCAAACCGCTCCAGTAAACGCTGAAGGTCACAGCCTGATGAGGCCATAAGGACCACATCGTCTGCAAATAGCAGAGACGAGATCCTAAGGTCGCCAAGCTGGACTCCCTCCCTTGACTGCACCTAGAAATTATGTCCATAAAAATATTAATACAATCGGTGACAAAGGACAGCCTTGGCGGAGGCCAACGTTCACCGGAAACAAGCTCGACTTACTGCTGGCAATCCGAACCAGGCTCCTGCTTCGATTGTAAAGTATTTTCAATCGTATTTATATAACATGATTTACAATATTTCAATTAACAGTCTTCTGTAAATAATACATCGTAGGTTGCTTTGACTTAACTCTTCCACCAGATGTCGCTAATGTTTCACTGAAGTGCCAAAGCTCCGAGCGCCTTTTTGAATTTAAAGAGTTGTTTTTTTGGTTGTTTTGGTTTTTTAACTCATAAAGCGTTTCCAAGGAAACTTTGACAATCAAAGTTTACCGTGCGTCGATCTGCGTCACTGGGACGCCAGTGGGAGAAAAAAGAACGTCAGCGTACGTGGCACAAAACAACCAATTTCCCGGCGGCGTCCTTTAATTGGCGCCGACGTAGGCTTTGTCACGTCCGCGCCACCATCGCGTGTAAGCCATGTAAAGAATGCAAAGAACTTCGAACGGTGACACGCCGGGACAAACAGTATATAAGGCGAGCATTTCTCAAAGCGCGGACTTTCTGTGTGCAAAGTCTTCACCTGCACGTAGCATAGTTGTTCAATCAGGTAAGGAAATCTGATCACAATATAGTATTTTCTGGCCTGAAATACATGTTAATACATGTAATACATGTAAGTTGCTTTTTCTATTTAATACCATCATTATCAGTAAGTGGTCATTTAGGCTCTTTGGGATTGAGCTTTGAAAAGTCATAAAGGTTGTGGTAGGTATGTTTCAGTGGTGTATAAATGTCAAATCGTGATGGGATTTGTATTTTTTCATTGGTTAGATTTTTATGTGTAATTATATTTTTCAAAATCCTTTTCAGATTTTGCCTTTTAGACATGATTAAAATCAGAATGAAACATAGGACAAATTAAAAGCAAAAACATGTTAAAGTTAATTGTGAACAAGTGAATGTATATGAATAAATAAAAAATATTCTTGTGGTTTTGCTTTTTTAATCATGGTCATTTTGTGAATTAACATGAAAAAGTAACAATGTACGACCAGTCCAGGGCGAACCCCCACAACTTTGATAAGCATCATAGGGTTGGAATCAACAATCTTAACGAAATAAAAATATAATCTTTTTGTGTTTTTGCCTTTAAATTGTTGCGTATGATCATTGAATGAAAATCAGAAATATTTTAGGGAAAGAAAACTCGAGCCACATTTGTAATAGTGTCCCTCATTTATAGTAGGTAACTCATGTGTAGTATTTTAAAGTGGTCACTTGGCATCAGTAATATTACTTTGATGAGACATTACATTACGTTACATCACCCTGAACTCTGCACATAGTGAGTGCAAGTGGTACATTTTACCCTGTCTTAAGCCTTTTTTTTTGCAATACATTGGACAAGCTAACTAGTTAGCTCGGTAACTTGCCTTGCTGAAAGCGGCAGCCGTTTGTTTTATGACCATACAGGCACCCCATATTAACAATTAACCACGATAAAGGAGGGATGGCAAGTTTGTACATTATGGTGGGTGTGCCAGGCAGGAAATGGGAAACTTGTATGTCAATTCACAATGTTTAAAAAAAAAAAAAAAAGCTACAATGGCATGCTTCACATGAATTGTGGTTAAAATGTTGCAATGCTATTTCTGTTATACGGCAGCATTCAAACCAATACTGACATTTTCTTTTAAAAGATGCACCATGGGAAAAAACTACCCTTAAACTGAATGTGTCTGAGGGCCAGCCCAAGGGTCATTTGAGGCTTCTCCACTGCATTTTTATTGATCCAGTGCTGACCTACATTGCATTGGTTTAACATCCTGGTTAAGTAAAACTTGAAAATCACAATGTGGCCCCTGCATACTTCCAATTTGTCCTGTATGCCGCATTTTGACAACTATGGGAAAGGTTTTCCCAATGCCTCCCATTCATTGATGGATGCTACCCCGCTTAGTTTTGAGGTATTTAGAAAATAACGTGATTAACACGGTCACGTCAGGGATGTTTTATGTGACTCGTGAGTATTAAGGGCATATTAGAAAGATGTCAGGGTCTGCTATAACAAGTGAATGTGTTTACCTCCTTCAGCAAAAGAATGGCCAATCGTAAGTTGAGGGGTCTGACAGCCGAGGATGAGTTTCCGGATCTCAGTCAGCATAAGAACCACATGGCCAAGTTCTTAACTCTGGACTTATACTCCACGTTAAAGGCGAGGTCTACCCGCAGTGGCTTCACCATCGATGGTGTCATTCAAACCGGGGTGGATAATCCTGGTGCAGTACTTTCTCCTATTGAGTCCTTGCACAGTGTACTTTGACTCGTGTTTTGTCCGATTTATTCCATCGACTGGCGTGTTTTGTCTGTCTTGATTGCATGCGCAGGGCACCCTTACATTATGACTGTGGGTTGCGTAGCTGGAGACGAGGAGTCCTATGAGGTCTTCAAAGAGCTGTTTGACCTTGTGATTGAGGACAGACACGGAGGATACAAACCCACAGACACGCACAAGACTGACCTCAACCCAAACAACCTCAAAGTACAGCCAATTCTGTTATATCGGATATTTAGATTTAAATCATGGAGAATACAATGCATGTTCTGCATGTTCTTAAGGGGGGCAATGACTTGGACCCAAGTTATGTTTTGAGTTCCCGTGTCCGAACAGGCCGCAGCCTGCGCGGCTTCTGCCTGCCTCCGCACTGCAGCAGAGGAGAAAGACGCGCTTTAGAGAAGATCGCTATTGAAGGTAAACCCATGACATGTGTTCAGGTTGCACTGTGAGTTAGGGCTGTTCACTGAAGTCATTTTGCATCACAAATTGCAGTGTAAGCGCTGTTATGCTGCCCTTGCGGACTCCTTTTTATCATTTTGGCTTTTTTGCCGATATTGACCAATTTGGACACCCCTTGTTTAAAGAGGGGCAGTCCAGCACATTAAGCTGCAATGGATCAATTCTACCAGTACAACTCAACATGTCTTGGGACAGTCACTTGGAGTCAGTGACTAACTTAGTGGAACAAAAATGAGGCCTTGTTACCGTAGAGTGAACCGACAGTGTCAGGCGAGACGTTTTTGAAGTTGAAGCTCGCTCAAATATTCAGGTCGTACTTCACCTCAAAATTGCAGACTACAACAATTGCTTAAAGTGATCTAAGTAAGCTAAACTTGTATTTAATTTAAATGTGATTTATAGTGTTAGTTTATAATTGTATTTTTTTAAATTTAATTACAGTACTACAACATAGGAATGGTTGGTGCTGTGGGAGGCACTGCCACTTGTAAAGTTTTTTCTTTCTGTAGCCCTGGGTTCCCTAACTGGAGAAATGACTGGAAAATACTACCCCCTGAAGACAATGTCTGACGCAGAGCAGCAGCAGCTGATAGACGACCACTTCCTGTTTGACAAGCCCGTGTCCCCTCTGCTGCTGGCTTCCAGGATGGCCCGTGACTGGCCCGATGGCAGAGGCATCTGGTGAGACGCAGCCTTTTGAATTTTCCATAAGCCTCAATACAAATGAAAATCTAATTCACTGCATATACCCATTTGAAAGGCACAATGAGAAGAAGACCTTCCTGGTGTGGGTGAACGAGGAGGATCATCTGCGCGTGATCTCCATGCAGCAGGGAGGCAACTTGAAGGAAGTATTTACTCGCTTCTGCACTGGACTTGCAGAGGTTTGTAGCCCGCTTTTTGTTGGTGAAGGAAAATATTACGGAAAATTGACATCAAAAATTTACATCAATATGATCCTGTGTAGCTTGAAGCCAGGTTCAAGGAGAAGGGTCATGTCTTCATGTGGAACGAGCACCTGGGCTACATCCTGACCTGCCCCTCCAACCTGGGCACCGGCTTGCGTGCAGGTGTACATGTCAAGCTGCCAAACATAAGCAAGCACCCTAATTTTGAGGAGATTCTCAAGAGGCTGCGTCTCCAAAAACGCGGCACCGGTATGGGCGACTTCTTTGGTCCTTAATTCATGTTTCTGACCTGAATGGTGGGTAATTATCCGGTTTGTCCACCAGGTGGTGTGGACACTGACGCTGTGGATGGAGTGTTTGACATTTCCAATGCTGATAGACTGGGCTTCTCTGAGGTGGAGCTGGTGCAGATGGTGGTTGATGGTGTCAAGCTGCTGGTGGAAATGGAAAAGAATTTGGAGAAGGAAAAGCCCATTGATGAGCTGATGCCCAGTCAGAAGTAGAATCACTTAATGTAAAACATTGAATAATGTTGTAAAGCTACCCCTACTGTCCTTAGCTATGCTATAAAGTTGAAATAAAATGTGGCGGGATTAGGGTTTGAGCTTTTTATGGTCTGAGATTAACCTAATTACTGAGAAATGCATTGCACCACTGATTTAAGGTTAGGTAATACAGTGGTGTGAAAGTGTATGCAAAAGGAAAAGTAGTCTATGACAACGCAACTGAAAAACCTTTTGGGAGAAAAAACCCAATCTACATGGTTCTGTGCGTGAAAGCCCTAAACCTAATAACTAGCTGGGCCACCATTAGCACCAACAACTGCAATCAAGTGTTCTTACAATGAGTCTCCTACAGCGCTGTGCAACAATTTGTGCCTTTATGGAGCCCCTGCCACCTTGCAGAAGCTAATGGGGTGGGCATACTTGGATGATATTTACAGTAACCCCTGGGAGGATCAATTAAGTATGGTTTTGTGTATGTGTAGATGCACGGGAAGACATTTGCGTGACCGGTCATTGTATTCCAGCCAAAGAACAATTTACACCCAATTTTTAGATTTTTTGTTGAAGCGGTTAATTGAGGCACTATTGGTAACACATGCAAGCCGGCGGTGTTGGTATATTTTTGGGTTGCAAAACATGGTCATTTCAACCAGCTGCATACTGTCCTAAATATCTGGGAGTTGATTTCATAATCATTACCAGTAAACAATTCACACCACTTTAATGCATTTAGAGCCATGTCAATTTTGGAATATTGTAATCCTTATTAAATGTAGATGAATTGAATTGGGTTTTTTTTTTAGTTTTGTGAAGAAAATGCAACATAAATGTTCTGTAATTAGATGGAGTAGATTTGGTGCTAGAACATACTGTAATCCTATAGACTGACTAGTAGAGGCAGAGAAAAACAGACTGGGAACAGGAACTGTTACGAGAAGCAGACATGAATGATGTTTGTAATAGTGACGTGGGATATCACTGATTTCATTTCTGATACAATATTGAGTAAAATTCAGGCTGGTATCGGCGATATTAATACTGATACTTAAAATTGTAAGCAATGTGTCTGGTAAATTTAAAAAAATAGTGTATTTCATATCATAGAATAAAGAATAAACATTAATTATTCATATTTAAATAAATAATTTCATAATTTAAGCCTTTTTTTAAACTTTAAACCCTGAAGTATTTTGCGATAGCAAGGTGATTTATTATATAGCCAAGCTAATAAACAGAAAAAATATGTGAAAATTGTATTTGAAACAATAAAAAAAACCATGAAAATTAATTACATATATACTGTAATATGAGTGTATTTCGACATCTTTGTGACAATGAAAGTTGTTCGATGACATGACAAAGAGGTCATGATGTATACAATTGAAGCACAACAGGACATTTTTGAAGATGGAGGAATGTTTTGAAAGTAGGACGGAGTGCTTCCAGCGGCATGATTTGTTGCATAAACGGACCAAAGATAATGAGATTTAGTCAGTCATGTTGACGTTTAATTGCAACTGTGGCTTTGCGGATCCTTTTTTTCCCTCTGCTTTTTCTGCCCGGACACACATTTCATTAGGACGCCACTGCACTTCCGTTCCCCATGATACCGGAGGGGAGTTCTGACAACTGAGGCGTCACTCAGAGCATTTCCACCCCAAAAATTACCTTTTACCTCCATTTACGCTCTCAAGTGCCTCACTCTCCGCCTGACCTTTCAGCGACCAGCTGACTATGGTGTAACACGGAGTGCTAGCTCAGAGATTACAGGTAAAGAACAGCCTGACAACACACAAGCTAACTCGCCGAGCAAGATAGTTTTAAAACAACTTTAACTTCAGTTTGACCAAATTAAAGTTTGTGTATATTTTTACTTACACTTGCTGCTGTGGTATATGGACCAGTTATAATTTTGTACACGAAAAGGCGTAGGATTAAGTTTTTTAGCTAGTTGTCTTTAAAGACAGCTTATAGTTACGGTTACGGGATAGTCTGGTTGTTTTCCATTAAGGAACATCACGTGGTTATAGTTGCACAATACAACATGTCTGAAAAGGAATATTGCATTTAATCCTCCCCCTTCTCTGTGTGTTAACGTCAAAAAGGGGTGTCACGACACACCATATTGGGTTCCCAATAACCGTCCTAGTAAAGTTACAGGGATAAAATATAGAACTCGACAAACAAGACATTTTATTAAACTGAGTCACAAAACAGTGACCACAGTATGATGCGTTGTACTGTAAAGTATCTCTCTACAAATTAAGGCCAAAAAACAAAGTTACAAAATTCTAAAAGTTAAAATAAAATTTAATATTTTTGTAATTATAGCATAAAATCCTGCACAGCCTTTTAAATGTTTTTTTTTTTAACATGAAAGCCCTCTAGAAATAAATAACACCCCTACAGTCACATTTACACTCATTCTACCCAATACAGTAAAGCTAATAAGAGTAAAAAGGCCATTTAAAACACAAATAAGACTCCCGCTTGTGTGTGTTGATATGTTCTCTAGGAGAGCTGAATGAGGGGGCAGCAGGAAGTGACTTTGGGGTTCAGAGTTGAGTTTCAAGTTGGCGTGAGTAACAGCCGCAACTGTAGCCATAGTTGCCATTATTGTGATAATTCAGATCTGTCCTAAAAGCCTGTTCCTGATATTAGGTCCGATGTTTATGTGTAACATTATTGACACCTAATGACCAGTTTAGAATACTTTGGCCACAGTGGGTACATAGTGCAGTAAAAAAGTGACCCTTTTGTTTAACTAGTGGTAGGCTATTGATTTGAAAAAAGGGAATGTAATATACACATATGAAGAAAATAAATACACGGTGAACAGCAGAATTGATCTGGTTCCATACTGTATTTTATTGACATTACAACCATGCATCTGTTAATATCCCACTACAACTGTACATGTCTGGTCATTAATAATTATATGTAATGTCAAGTATGCTGTAATATGTTTTGTTTGTTGTTGTTTAAACCCTTTTTAGGTCACTAGGTCAAACCTGTTTTGGTTTTTGGCAATCTTCTTTGCTTCCTTCCATGATGTTCCTTTTCCCCTCAGTTTGCCCTCGACCGACCTTTTGTAGCTGTTTCTAGGTCTTCCTGGTTTTCTGTTCCCCCGGGGGTTGTAGGTTAAGGCCTGCCTGGTTATGTCGGAGGGAGGTTTTCTTAAGGTGTGCCCGATCCAAACCCATTTCCTGGGCTTAATTTGTGTTTCTGTTTTTTCCTCTTTTGTGATTTGCCAAAGTTCTGCATCTGTAATGGTATTAAGCCAGTATATTCCCAGAATGTGTCGTAAGCATACGTGGATGAATGTTTGCAATTTATTTAATGTTGCTCGTTGTAATATATTATATATATATATATNTATATATATATATATATATATATAGGGATATATAGTTCCAGATTTACAACCAGCCATCTGAGGGCAACTATATGTGACTGGTGATCAAATGAGTTAAAATCCCTGATTCAAAGCATTCAAACTGATTCTGTTCTGTCTGTAATTATCAGGCATTTGAGTAGCAGTGCAGCGCAAGGCAGACCAAAGCAGAGCGCTGCAGGGTAACCATGCTTACATTGGCCAGTAAGCTGAAAAGGAATGATGGAGCACAGACAAGTCGTGCCTCAGGAGGCTCTGACTCAACTCATAGGGTCTCAATAAGGGACCGTCTCCTTACCAAAGGTACCTTTTATTTAACTATAATCAAATAATATTATAATCATCAGACTTGTAGTGAAATGCTGCATTAACTAATTTCCACTGTGTTCCCTTTCATTGTTCTGTCTTTACAGAAGTTGCAGAACTTGAAGTCAATCTTCCTAGTAAGTAAACTGGAGACAACTACACACAAGCAGACAATTTCGGGGCGCACACTGAAATCAACTTGTAAAATAAATATTCACGTTTCTACTCATTTTCACTATCCATCCATTTTCTATTCCACTTATCCTGATTAGGGTTGTGGTGATATGCTGCAGCCTATTCCAGCTGACTTTGGGCGAGAGGCGAGCGTAAACCCTGGTCGCCAGTCAATCGCAGCACAGACAAATAAACATTCACACTCACATTCATACCATTTGACAATTTTGACTTGCCAATTAACCTAACATGCATGTTTTTGGAATGTGGGGGAAAACCAGAGTACCCAGAGATAAACACACGCACGGGGAGAACATGCAAACTCCACACAGAGATGCCCAACGGAGATTTGACCCAGGTCTTCCACATCTCCCGATTGTGTGGCCAACATGCTTACCACTCAACTTCCGTGTGGCCTAATTTTTACTATTACTGATAAATGACTGATAAAACAATCATATACACAGTCATGTCATGACTTCTTTAGTATTTACTGTTGACCAGAAACCACCAGCTTGCATGCACCAGCTATACCTGTATGCTGATGATTCGACACTGTTTGCAGCAATAAAATCGGCATGCAAGAGTGCAAGTGTTTTGGCCACTCTAAACAGATCTTGATCATCCGAGGGTGCACATCCAATGTTCACACGCCACACTTATGCCTACGCCGTTCGCTGGCGCACACGCCAAATGAGGCACTTCCATAGTGGGCATTAAGAAGCACAATTTGGACTAAACCAAGTGCTGGTTTTAATTATGTATTTTTGAGCCTATTTTGGTGTGCATAGAAGGTAATGAAGGTTATTATGACATTTTGGCATTGATTGGCATTAATTAATCCATTGTTGTATGTGAACTGTGATGCTGGAATACCCCTGTTAATGTGTGTTGGTATGGCTGAGGGAGGGGCTGTGGTGGACTATTTAAAGGGAAGATTTTTTCCCCCTGTTGGGGTGGGGAGTAGGTTCGAAGTGGACAAATTTAATTGTAACAGTGTTGGTTACGAGCTGTTAAAGGTTTTCCTTCCTGTAAATATCTTTTTGAGTTTTCTTCGACTTGCCCAGTAAATATTTGGCATTATTTTTTGGCATTGTCAAAATTTTTGCACTTTTTTGCACTGCTTGGGAATTAGTGTGAATAATCACCACCAACAGCAGTTCTACGACTGCCATCATTTCTTCCACTTTTTTTTGAGTGAACCTGCAACAGTTGGGTCACCCTTAACAGTGATAACTGCAATCAAGTGTTAATGATCAGCAAATGAGTCTCTTACAGCAATGTGGAGGAATTTTGGCCCACCCATCTTTGCAGAATTGTTGTAATTCAGCCACGTTGGAGGTTTTTTGAGCATGAACCGCCTTTTAAAGGTCATTCCAAAGCAGCCTAATAGAATTCAGGTCAGCACTTTGACTAGGCCACTCCAAAGTCTTGCTTATGTGTTTTGGATCATTGTCCTGCTGCAAAACCCAAACAGAGGATCGGACATTCTTCTGTAGGATTTTGTGATAAACAGCAGAATTCATTGTTCCATTTATCACAGCAAGTCTTCCAGATCCTGAAGCAGCAAAACAGCCCCAGACCATCACACTACCACCACCACAATATTTTGCTGTTGTTATTATGTACATTTTCAGACAAACATGCAAAAATAAGAAATCAGGACAAACACTTTTTCACACCACTGTAGTAGGAAGACCAACTGGCTACAAGACTCAAATTCCTAACATCATGCCTATCTATTATGGACGAGTGCTTCACCGACTGTCTTGCACCAATTTTTTTCAGTTCAGGAGAAAGCTCTCAGAATCACTGGAGTGGATCAGGAAACTGCCTATAGGGATCTTGCCATTTCCAGCCTCCAACGTAGAAGGCAGGCAGCAGCGATCACAGTGCTTCATAAAATGCATACCAATCACTCTCCTATAGATCTCTAGGAATTGCTGTCAAGGCATGGTTGATCATGTTGTGGCCATACCACATGCTAATACATAGCACTGGAGAGAACCTTCATTCATTCTGCAGTCAGAATTTGGTACACCCTGCCAGGCGCTGTGGTAGAATTAAACAAGAGTGCCGGTGTTCACATTTTACAACAGCGAGTCGACAAGCATATGTCACATAAAATGTGTTGATGAGTAAAATCAGGCCCATCATTGAAGGACTAGCAAGTTGGCCTAGGTGTTATTTAGCACAGAAGAATAGTATGTGTGGCTGGAAGACTCATTGTGTGCAAGGTAAATAACTAGGCTTACTAGAACACTTGTGATTTACAAGTTGTCTGGACTGCCTTACAACAGTGTTGTAAGGTGGTTTTGTTTTTCTTTTTTTTCTTCCCCTTTTTCTGGTAGTGTTTACTTTTTTATGTATGTGTAATCTCTGTTTTTTCTTTTTTTGTGTAATATATTAAGTGTAATTTTTAACATCTTATTTTAGCCGCTCATAATATTCTTCAAACAGAGTACCAGTCGAGGGTGTGGCCAAACCAGGCTGAGCAGAACTTTCAGAAGCAATAATTTAAAAATATATGCGTATTAAGAAAATGTGGTTAAAAAAAGACATTGAATAATAATCAATAATAATAATTTATTCATTTTCTATGCCGCTTATCCTCATGAGGGTCGCCGGTATGCTGGAGCCTATCCCAGCTGACTTTGGGCGGGAGGCGGGGTACACCCTGGACTGTTCGCCAGTCGCAGGGCACATATAGACAAACAAAGACATACAACCATTCACACTCACATTCATACCTATGGACAATTTAGAGTCGCCAATTAACCTAACATGCATGTTTTTGGAATGTGGGAGGAAACCGGAGTACCCGGAGAAAACCCACGGACGCATGGAGAGAACATGCAAACTCCACACAGACATGCCCAATGGAGATTCGAACCCTGAACCTCCTGACTGTGAGGCCAATGTGCTACCCACTCGACCACCGTGCGGCCAATAATAATCAAATAAAAGTTATTTATTTTATTGGTAAATAATATACTGTCAAAAACTCATAGTTTTTGCATGTTTATGTTTTGTTCCATTTTGTTTCGCACCGTGCTTCCCACCGGTCCAGGAATGCAGCGTAGTTGTGTGCTCCGAGTTAGAGTTACGCATAACTTAATCCGATGCTGCCACAAATTACGTTTTCCCATTCAGACTTTTTTCCTAATGCTGATGTAATGTGTGTCAATGCATAGAGGTGAGCTTTGATAATATTACTTTGATAATATTAATATTAGTGTTGAGCGCTGTGTTTTTATTTTGTTTAACTTCAACTCGTGGTCGCACACTACCTATTACCCTCATCATACAACAATGTGATAATCTTTTCTCTGGGAAATAAACTCCAGGCTCATATCAGTGTTAAGTCTGTATTAAGTTTGTGCTTTTAAATTGATGATTTTGGAAGCTACTTTTCTAGACTTTTAATTTGGTGCAGTCAGACAGAATGTAACGTGCAGTGCTTTTATTGTAAAGGCCTTGTTGTCGTTTCTTCACATTTTGCATTCAAACTTCAAAGTTGTCATCTTAAAAATATCTTACAGGGCTAGTAGTTGAAAATCGTAATTGTAATGTCTCAAATTGTAGTCTGGAGCCTTGTGTTGTACACTACTACTGAGCATCAAAAGGGTGAAATGAAAATTTACATTCTTAGGTACACAACAAAAATATAAATGCAACATTTTTTGCTCCCATTTTTTATAAGCTGACTTCCATTGTGCAAATATTTTTTAATGTACACAAAAGGCCTACCTCGCTCAAATATTGTTCACAAAGCTGTCTAAATCTGTATTAGTGAGCATTCCTCATTCATGATTCATAATATATTGACCTCACAGTTGTGCCATAGCATGATGTTGATGAGACAGCATGATTACTGTACGGGTGTGCATTAAGTTGGCCACAATAAAATTATGCAGTTAACTGTAAATGGGGGTGATCTGGAGGGGTATCAGTATCTGCTGTAACCACCGTTTGCTTCAAATACCGTATTAGCTGATGCAGAGCATCGAGAACCTGCTCAAAGGGTGATATGTAAGGTGAGTATTCTGGTCATGCAAGTGCTTGTCACAGTATCTTTGCCACCAATACAGTAAAATGCAGGGTGTTGTGGATGGATTGTCCTATGGTGCCAGTGGGGTTATGGTATGGGTAGCATGTTATGGATGACCAACACAGGTGCATTTGATTGATGGCATTTTGTAGATAGCGAGCATGTTTTGGATGCTCTGGATCGGCGCATACGGTATTAGAGGGCAAATGGCGGTCACACCAGATACTGAATGGAACACTTTGTGGAGTGTAGTCTTGTGCAGTAAATGTCATTGAACAACAGGGGGTAGTGTAGAGCTGCATTGAAGTTTATCCATGTTTTACAAGGCATAATTTCTGTTTGAAATAAAGTATATTTGAAAACGATAAAATGCATTAAGTTACAGACATCTGTAAAAGCTAATCTAATGATAGCTGTTTACCTTTTTAACACCCTTCTCTTGTCATTTCAGGTACATGTAAAGCCAATTTCCCAGATGAGGACAAGCTGCACCATTTTCAGTTGGCAGTTTCTCCCGGTAAGATAATTGATTTTCATTTGTCCTGTACATTTGTTACAAAAAAACAGTGTAGAGCTCAATCACTTTTCATGTTAAATTGTTGTACAGTCAAAAACTGATCTCTTTTGAGATGTATGCAAAGTTGTTTCATTAAAATAAAAATAAAAAATGTATACAAAAATAGCCGCTAAAATAAAATGGTCCGTTCTCTTTTTGAATATAAAAAAGTCAAATATAATCATTAGGGCTGTCCCAATCTGTCCGATATTTTTACAGTCTTGTCGATTGGATTCGATCCGATCATTTTTTAAATAATAAACTTTTGTTACAAACAAGAATTTGTGGAATTGAACATGGTTATTAAAATAGCTCTTCAAAGCATTAAAAACAATGCAACCAAAGTATTGCCGAATTTTGCTGTTTTTTTTTTTATACACACAGCATGACCAACATTTGAATGGCAACCACCTTTCAGGCGCATATACTGCATCTATTATGTTGGAGTGTGGCCCAGAGTTACGGCAACCGGATCAGTCCGATCTCGTGGCAAAAGCCAATCTTTTCCGATCTTCAAAATACATCGGATCGGCAGCCGATCCTGAAGATCGGATCAGGACATCCCTAATAATCATCAATCTTCTTTATAACAAGCCTCTAACTATGCTCAAATCCTCAACTAATACCAAAAGCAAAAATTATGAAATAAAGTGCTCCATTTAAGAGGAATTTTTAAACCGTAGAAGAGAAAAAAGAGTGAGTAAAAACATAAAAGCATAATAATTACATCTGGACTTGCCTCCAGCTTCCACCTTTTATCTTGTAGGTAGGACTATTTCCACTTCACACTTAATTTTTCTATCACACTGACAGGTAAGTGACCGAGTCCAGAGAGTAATGAGTGGTAATTTCATGAAGATTAAGAAACCCGCTCTGTTAAACAGGGTGAGATTCACCTGGGTGGCGTCACGCCTCAAGGGTGCATAGATCTCCCCTGCAGTGTGCTGCAAGAGTCAGAAATACCATAAAACACCAGAAAAAGTTTTGCTAGATTTGTCGTTACTAGTTTTTGAGATGACACCAAGAGTGTTTGGAATGTCTCCAGATTTAGCGCCAAGTTAGTAACACTGTAACTTGTCTCTCCCTTGATTATGGGTGCTTATGAGGGCGGAGCAGGAGCCCTGCTCAGGCGCTAAAACATGCAGGAGTGAGACATCCGCATTAAGATACAAGAGAACAGTGCAAACGCAGGCTATATTGATACGGACAATATCTTTGTTGTTGATATCAATATTTTAATAATATCGATATATCGCCCAGCCCAACTTGGAAGATAAGTCTTGCACTGATGATTTTCACTGACCAGTCATAAGCATTGTTTGTGTAGGTGTATCTATACTGTAGTATACAGTGAGGGAAACTATTTGAACCCCAGCTGATTTTGTAAGTTTGCCCACTAACAAAGAAATGACCAGTCTACAATTTCAAGGGTAGTTTATTTGAACACTGAGAGACAACAATTAAAAAAAAAATCCAGAAAAATGCGTTTCAAAAAGAGTTATAAATGAATTTGCATTTCCATGAAGGAAATAAGTATTTGATCCCTTTGAAAAACGTGCTTCAGTACTTGGTGGCAAAACCTTTGTTGGCAATCACAGAGGTCAGCCATTTTTGTAGTTGGCCACAAGGTTTGCACACATCTCAGGGGGGATTTTGGCCCACTCCTCTTTGCAGATCCTCTCCCAAGTCATTAATGTTTTGTGGCTGATGTTTGGCAACTCGAACCTTCAGCTCCCTCCACAGATTTTCTATGGGATTAAGGTCTGGAGAATGACTAGGCCACTCCATGACCTTAATATGGTTCTTCTGGAGCCAATCTTTTGTTGCCTTGGTCGTCTGTTTTGGATCATTGTCATGCTGGAATACCCAACCATGACCCATTTTCAATGCCCTGACTGAGGGAAGGAGGTTCTCACCCAACACTTGACGGTACATGGCCCCATCCATCCTCCCTTTGATGCAGTGCAATTGTCCTGTCCCCCTGGCGGAAAAACACCTCCGAAGCGTAATGTTTTCACCTCCATATTTGACGGTGGGGACAGCGTTTTTGGAGTCATAGGCAGCATTC
Organism: Oostethus manadensis; assembly: GCA_024372805.1. Lineage (NCBI taxonomy): Eukaryota > Metazoa > Chordata > Actinopteri > Syngnathiformes > Syngnathidae > Oostethus > Oostethus manadensis. The sequence goes on from QODF01000018.1 coordinate 130,331, forward strand.
CTCCTTCTCCAAACACGGCAAGTTGAGTTGATGCCAAAGAGCTCAATTTTGGTCTCATCTGACCACAACACTTTCACCCAGTCTTTCTTTGAATCAGTCAGATGTTCAGTGGCAAACTTCAAACGGGCCTGTAGATGGACTTTCTTGAGCAGGGGCACCTTGCAGGCACAGGAGGATTTCAGATCAAAGTGTCAAAGTGATGGCAGCCTCTCTGGTATCCCTTTCAGGAGACTCACCCATCAAACACTCAACCAAAATATAAACGCAACACTTTGTCTCCCAACTTTTGTAATGCTGATTACACAGCTTGATTTTTGCACAAGTGTACCTTAGGCTGGCCACAAAAAAAAGCTTTAGTTGTAGGTGGGACAGTTGGGGTGGGTGGGTGGTGGGTCAATATCTGGTATGATCACCATTCGCCTTACCCATGCATCACATGCACATCCTATGCCTAGGAGTTGACTAGGTTGGTAACTGTAGCTTGTGGAATGTTGGTCCACTTCTCTTCAACGGCTACGTGAAGATGCTGGAACCGGAACATACTGTTGTATAAGCCGATCCAGAGCATCCCAGTGTATAAACAGCAAAAGTGCTCGCTATCCATTATGACCACAACGCAAATACGAAAGAGGATCTGGAAACAATGAACGAAAACTTCTCAATAACAATTTATTGTGAATATCTGAATTCTTTATTGATGTCAAATGCAAAGCTGTTCGGCAGAAGCAACTATGAGAATACATAAGTCAGCACATTTAGCTGTGTTCAGGAAATAATGCATTTTCACTAGATTTTTTGTGATGGTGCTGTAAGACTTTGTGAGCGGCTCTCTTTTCTGTTTTCTGAGTTTTGATAACATATCAATTGATGGTACATTTTTATAAGGTAAAAGATGTCATCCTGCTTGAAAAATATTTTTGTAAGACCACTGGGGTGCAGTAACAGCTTTCATAACTCACACATTTCAAATTGGATTTTCCCTCATGAATTCATACGGTGCTGTTGTAACAGCATATTGTGTTATGGTCATTGAATGAAACTGCCAGTAACTTTTACTGCTCAAAATTCTTGACTGGTTTAGTCAAAGTCAGATCTACTCAGAAATGCATGTGTTGGTCCTCACACAGATTGCTGCACACACAAATGTTTAATTTATGACCCCTAACTGCAGCTGTTAGTCCTGTGATGCTCTACGCGTACCTTATCGTTCTGCCTTCTCTATTTTGACATTTGCTTTTTTTTTTTTAACCCTTTAAAAAACATTAACTTTTTTTTGTAAATTTTAATGAGCTGTTTGTTTAATTCTTATCCTCTTGTTGCTACCGGCCATGCCTCCACCTACCGCGACAAAGAGACTAACAAAAGGGCACACTCTATTCATGCCGTTGTGCTGTGGAACAAACGTGCCAAGGTGCTGAAACCTCTTCCTGCATTTTTGGAGGCGGGAGATGAGGAAAACGGACTAACGTGCACATGGCAATATAGTGAAATTATCCATTTTATTTTTTGTTATTGTTTTATTAATTTAGTTATAATGGTCCCAGGCCCCTGAGTGCCCCTGAGACATTTTTTTCTGAACGTAAAATGTCACGTTTTAATCTTACACACAGTACAGTGGGAGAGTGTTTGTAAATTAATGTGTATATGCCATTAAGTTGAAAAATGTGTTCTGCGATTGCTGCAAACTTTTAAATAATTAATTTGTATTATTTACTGTGCTTTTCTATCGACCTGTCACCACATCAGCGGGAAACCTTGCTAACTTGAACAGTGCACTTCTCTTGGAAGTTAAATTGTCTGTTCAGAGTGAATGAGCAGAGGCTGTTATGTAACTCCTTTTTAATGTACAGTACAAGGGGTCGTGGATTTCCTGTAAAGTTTAGAAAATGATACACACAAAGACACTGTTGTCTAAATAGCTGGTAACACAAGTAAGTAGCAAGATAAATGTAAAGTATGGTGGGGGTATTAGAAGCATCATGATCTGGGGCTGCGTAAGTGCTGCAGGCACTGGAGAGCTACATTAAGGGATATCTGAAATGATTCCCTCCCTTTGGAAACGCGGGCACAACCAACCACAAGCACTTAACAAGCTGACAACTGCTTTGCTTGAGAAGGTAAAGGTAATGGCACATGTCTACAAACCTTAAACTAATTGAGCATCTCTAAGGCATCCCCAAGCAGAACATTTAGGAGCTCATAGTGATGTCATCCTGGAAGAAGATTCCAATAACAACCCGTGCAGCTTTGGTGAATTCCAATACTTATAAAGTAATGGTAGTGTGTTGATAGTAAAAGCTTTACTCCTATTTAAGCTATACACAACATACATACACAACTGTAAGCTACAGTAGTGTTCAAAATAATAGCAGTGCAATGTGACTAACCAGATTAATCACTGTTATTAGTATATTTTTATTTCTACATCGCAAACAAGTTACCAGTTGGTGCAGTAGATTCGCAGAAAACAATCAAGATATGCACACTCTTCAGGCTGTGCAATTGGGCATCATTCAGGGTTCGAATCTCTGTTGGGCATCTCTGTGTGGAGTTTGCATGTTCTCCCCGTGCGTGCGTGGGTTTTCTCCGGGTATTCCTGTTTCCTCCCACATTCCAAAAACATGCATGTTAGGTTACTTGGTGACTCTAAATTGTCCATAGGTATGAATGTGAGTGTGAATGTTTGTTTTTCTATATGTGCCCTGCGATTGACTGGCGACCAGTCCAGGGTGTACCCCGCCTCCGGCCCAAAGCCAGCTGAGATAGGCTCCTGCGGGTATCCAAGAATACCCGTGACCCTAATGTGGATAAGCGGCATAGAAAATGAATGAATGAATAATAACGGTGATTAATGTTGTTAGTCACATTGGACTGCTATTATTTTGAACACTACTGTATGTCCAAATTTCTTTAATAGCATTGTCCCATGATAAAATAAAATAATGATAAAATAAACTCTTGAAAAGGCAAATTGAGAAGCCAGGGTGATGTTCAAAGCACAAGGTGATTAGTATGGAAGGTTACAAATTGGTCCTGTAACAGAAACTGTCCCACAGTCACTACAGGAGTTTGATTTTTCTGCTATTGCATTGCATTGGGTCAACTGAATCTGTGCTAGTTCATACTGTTTGCAGATTGTAGCCTGTTCACTTTTTTCTGACCTCATAATAATAATTGTACAATTTTGCAATTTATTTCTCATACCACACACGATGCCTTTACTAAACATGTATTTTTGTTCATCATACAGTGTAAACCACGTGAGTACAATGTACAGTAATCCTTCCTTTGGTAATTGGTTCTAGACCTGACTGTGATGACTGATTTTCTGCAAAGTACGAATTATTTATAAAAAATATATATTAAAGTGAATATTTTATTTTATATATTTTTGGAGTTAGAGCATAGAAAACCTGTAATTTTTTTCACATTGGAGCCCTCTGGACATTAAATAACACCTCTATAGTAACTTTTACTCTGGTATTACAGAATATAAGAGACATAGAGAATAAGCCATTTAAATCATCGATAAGACTTGTGCTCATGTGTGTTGCTGAGAAGCTTGGGTTATGCACGCAAAAACAATTTTTGCAGCATTTATAGTCCGTGCGTCATTTCCCTGCTGCTGGCCCATATTTTCCCAGTCAATAGGTGGCAGTGTAGGGGTCTATGGCACGGGTACAACACACCATAGTAGAAGTAGAAAGAGTTGTTGTTTACAACTTGGGGACAAGCATGAGGTTAAATGAAGAAGAATAACTTTTAAGTTGTTTATTATTGCTATGGAAGAAATAAAAAAGGAGATGGTTTTGCCATTAAACACGACAACTTTTTTTGTACTGCCTCCTTGTCTCTTCCATGAGTGCCAGGAGTTTTTCACCAAGAATTGTTGACAATCTTCTGATTGCAGTTATTTTTATAAGCCGAATCATAATGTCTGTAGTTTCTAACCTCGCTCATCCGCGATGTTTTTCTGTGCGGGACCTTCCGGGTAATTCGAAAATTTCCTAGGTGCAAGGTGCGGAAAATTTGAGCCAAACTGTTGACACGTGGTTGCAAAAGTGACGTAATTTGGCCGCATGGAGCCATGCAGACCTCGCGAACGTGTCAAGCATAAACCAAGCTTAAATATGTCCAGGAACTAAGAGGAGCTGAGTGAGGGATGGACAGGAAATGACGTCAGGAGTTAAGAGTTAAGTTTTAGCCTGGTGTGTGTTATGGCCGCAACAGTAGCTTGTGTTGGGGAATATTGTGACTGTTGTGAGATAATTCAAACTTGCCATAAAAGCTTGTTGTTCCAGCGATCAAGTCTGGTGCTTTTGTGTCACACCAAACCCTGCAGTAACATTACTAATGCCTAGTGTAGAATACTACATATCCTCTTTAAATGCATCCTCTGAATGCCTGATATTTCTATTTTTGTTCATTTAGCCATGTTTATGCTTGAAATTTCTTAATTTAGGACAAAGACATACAATTTGCTTAAATGTGCATTTTTTGACTAACAGGCTGTATTTTAACCACAAAACACCATGATTTATTAATTGGCCATGCCACATGAGTCTCTTCTTTAAATGTCACAAATTAGATTTTAGATGAGTGTACCCACTGATCTTTGAGAAGAGCAATACGTGCTTTCATGTGAGCCTCCAAAAGTGTCAAATACGACCAGAAAAATGTTGCTGTTATTTGTCACTAGTCGCTGTTTTGAAATAGATGGGTCTGATCACTCGCTAAATGTAGTGTAGCATGTGGGGGAAAAAGTATCATGAGTTAACCAGCGCCTGAGTGTGTTTTTGTGTGGATGTTTCTGCGGAGTTGTTTATTTTCTTGTTTAATGTTCAGACCATGCATTTTGTGTTCCTATATGTTTTAACTTTGTGTTGTTATTGTTGTTCACACCATAAGTGAAGTGGGTGTTGGGGTTAATGAGCTCCTGATCTTTTGTCAATCTAATTTGAGTATTGGAATGCAAATAAAGGCAGGCACCAACAGATAAATGAATATTTGGGAAGCACTTTAAAAATTCAGTAGGCTTCAAATTTGTTCAATATTGTAACAGCGTTTTAGGGCCTATTAGTGATTACTTTATTATTGGTTATTATTGGTAGTATTGTAGCTCACTGACCCAACTTGCTCAAATTGGTCACTGACCAATTGATGGCACGAGTGGTATACAGTAGAATTGTGAGCAATGCAATGCAAAATTGCACAGAAACACAATGTATTTTGCCTGTGTTGTCCATGTGCTTTTTACTTTCTATTTACTGATGGTTGTTTCTGTGTTCCACTGTCCAGATGAGGGTTACTACCAAAGTGGCAGGTTTCAATTTGAAATAGATGTCCCAGAAGCCTATAACATGGTGGTGAGTGTCTACTTTTCATATACACTCTCAAAAAAAGTCTTAAGTCCGATGCAAAATGGATGAACGTTTGTATTTTTACACTGGTGTGTTTTCACCAGATTGTAAGTATAGAATCAAAATGCAAAATCACAGCCTTAAATAGTAAAATTTTGACGTTAAGAGCTATAAAAGCAAACAAATATTTTTTTTTAAGGGTGTACAGTGGTGTGAAAAAGTCTTTGCCATATTTTTTTATTTTTGTCACACTTAAATGTTTCATCAAACAAATTGAAATATTACTCAATGACAACACAACTGAACACAAAACAGAGTTTTCAAATGAAACTTTGTATTATTAAGGGAGAAAAAAATTCCCAACCAAATGGTCCTGTGTGGAAATAGTTATTGCCCCCTGTTAAAACAAAACTTAACTGGAGATCATTTGAGACCTTTCAGTCTGGAAAAATGTTTCTAAAGTCTTGGGGCTCCAGCGAACCACAGTGAGAGCCATTATTCATAAATTGCGAAAACTTGGAACAGTGGTGAACTTTCCCAGGAGTGGCCGGCCAACTAAAATTACCTCAAGAGAACAGTGACGATTCATCCATGAGGTCACACAGACCCCACAACAACATCAAGGAACTGCAGCCCTCACTTGCCTCAGTTCACGACTCCACCATAAGAGAGAGACTCGGCTAAAACGGCCTGCATGGCAAACCAAAAGCCACGGCTAAACAAAAACAAATTAAGGCTTGTCTCAATTTTGCAAGAAAACATCTTAATCAGGAGTCGCAAACTTGCGGCCCACCAGACGATGTTAGTGCGGTCTTCAAGATTTATATTGTAGCGTTCATGAGGCAGTAGAGAAAAGGTAACTATTTATTCATGATCAAAGTAAGATTAAGGTTCACAGTTCACTTGTTTAACCCAGCGAAATCGCGGAAGTCAATACTCATTTTGACTCACTCGGGGTGTCATAAACAGAAAGCGGCAAAACATCACACGACTATGCAACAGGCAGCTAACACAAAAGACACTGTAAATCAGGGGGGATTTCACAATAAACAACGTCATAACAGTTAGTCATAACATAAGAGTAACATTTTTCAATTAGTGAAAGTTACAGCAGCTTCTGTGCCTGGCTAGGTAAGCATCCAAAAACGTGTTTTAATTTGCCACCCATTGTGACATTATACAACGTGTATAGGTTATCTCTCTCTCTCTGAATAAATCAAAGTAATGCATGGCCGGCAAGATAAAAGAGAAGCGGGGAACTCGTTGGTGTGGTCTGCGGTTTGAGTCCAGTCTTTGTGGGGGTGGATGTCGTGATCCGTTCCCATCTTAAATGGCTAAAAGAAAAGGCGCTTGGATGGCATGGCAGCAGATGGGGGTTGTGGCACACGGCGCGTTTTGTCTGGTTGTGTCTGGTTCCGAAGGCAGATCGCATTGAAGGATTGATGCTTTTTTATTTATTTATTTATTTATTTTTAAATATTGCAGCATAGTCTATGCCAGGGGGTGTGGGAGTTGACCTGATGTCAGGGCCAATTATAGCACTGTTCTTCGTGCATCGGCTAAACACGACACGCCAAGTGAGGTAAAATACAGAATATTCCACAGCCCCAACCATGTCTTTTTCAAAACAAATGTGGCTCAGCTATGTGAAAGGAAGCGCTGTCAGGTCCGTAGGAGTAAAAAGTAGACAAGAAAAGCAATTTTCAGAAAAAAACATTGACTGAGGTTAAATTACTGTACAATTTACCTGAAAACTGAAATTTATTACTGATTTAAATACCTATTAGTTCCTAATTTTTGAGGCTGCAGCCCAGCCTCAGCCAGACTCTGCCTCCAGTGGCCCCAAGGTAAATTGAGTTTGAGACACCTGATCTTAATGCTTCCTTCGGAAAAATTCTCTGTGGTCTAACGAAACAAAAGATGGAAGGTGTGTGTCCCATTACATCTGACGTAAAAGTATTGCCGTATTTCAGAAAAAGAACATCATACCAACAATAAAATATGGTGGTGGTTGTGTGATGGTCTGTGGCTGTTTTGCTGCTTCAGGACCTGGAAGACTTGCTGCTATAGATCGAACCATGAGTTCTGCTGTCTACCAAAAAATCCTGAAGGAGAATGCCATCTGTTTGTGACTTCAAGCTGAAACCAACTTGGGTTCAGGAGCAGGACAATGATCCAAAACCCACCAGCAAGTCCAGTTCTGAATGGCTGAAGAAAACCAAAATGTAGACTTTAGAGTGGCTTAGTCAAAATCCTGACCTGAATGCTGTTGCGATTCATTGGCATGACCTTAAAAAGATAGTTCATGCTGGAAAACCCCCCAGTGTGGCTAAATTATGCCTACACTGCAAAGATGAGTGGGCCAAAATTGTGCTGTTAGCTGTATTGCAAGTTATTGCAAATGCATTATTGCAGTTGTTGCAGCTAAGGTGGCTAAGCCAGTTATTAGCCATTTAGGTTTGGTTTTTTTTCTTTTTTGATAATAAAAAGTTTAATTTAAAAACTTCATTCTATGTTGTCAGTGTCTGGTATTTAAATTTGTTTGACATTTTGAAACAAGTGTGACAAAAAATAAATCAGGAAGGGGGGCAAACACCCTTTTTTACACAACTGTATACTAGATGGCCTTGTGTTTTGCATGTTATTTTCTGTGATGCCAGTCAGTAACAACATTAAAATGATCTGCCTTTGTCACCAATTGCAGTGTAGTCGCATTACAAAATTTGTACATATAAATCTCACCTTCTATATTTGAGGGTATTTTTTTTCGCATGACCTTCATGTGTTACTCTTCTTACCTTTTCCTTTTGTGTTACTTGACGTTCATATGCCTTTGATGTCCTCGACGAGATGCAGGCACAATGCTAAATAGATCTTCAAATACAGTATTTTTCCATGTCAAAGGCAAGAGCCTTCCTACTATAAATAATAAAGGTGTGCAGCTTTGGTTAAAAGCCTGGGAGTGGTCTGCCAGTTGCAGTATTTAACCAGTTGACACAAACATGCTTTCAAGTGTGACTTGTACTGTACTAAATTTACATCGACTTTTAACTTATTTTATTTGTCATTTGTAGATGCTTATGTTGCCACAACAACCATTCAATTTGCAATTAACTTGTTATATATTATAATAATTATAAACTAATGATATCAAATATTTAATTCACCATAAATGTGTTCATAATTATCATTCATTGTTCCCTTATTCGCTAAGAAAAATACCACACTGATTTTGTACTCATTTTTAAGGCAATTGTGTCCTTTTTGAAGACCCATCAGGTTGCTAAATATATAAATTTATACAATGTTAACATGGTACAACATTTGTTAAAAACTACATATGTTTTCTCCCCCCTTTGTTCATCTCCAGCCTCCAAAAGTGAGATGTCTGACAAGAATATGGCATCCAAATATCACTGAGAATGGGGAGATCTGCCTGAGGTAGGACATTCATCACCATACCTACAGTGGGGGAAATCATGATTTGCAATCCTGCTGATTTACAGATTAATGAAAAATAATTTCCGTGTGTGTACTTCAGTGATGTGTGATACTATTGATCGCATTTTTGATTTGATACTGGGTAAAATTCAGCTGGAATCAGCAATACCAATTCACCTAATTTGTCCAGTGATTTTAAAATGCAGTGTGTAGTATTTCAAATCATAGCATAAAAAGTGCAAGACACAAGACATCATAGTCCTTTATTGATTTATATTAAACCTTTAAGATCATAACAAATTGGAGAAGCTGATCAAGAGAGCAGGGTCAGTGCTTGGGGGGGTCACTGGACTCTGTGGAGACTGTGGTGGAGAGGTGCATGGGGAGAAAGGTGCAGGCCATCCTCCGTAACACCAGGGACCCTCTGCATGAGACTCAGTCCGCTCAAAGGAGCAATAGAACGGACCGACGTCTTTCTGCAGACCTGAGCGCTTTAGGAGATCTTTTATTCCTGATGCAATTAGATATTATAATGCTTACTTTTAGTGAATCTTATTTATTGTTTGTACAGTCTGTCTTTTTATCTGTGGGCTACCAAATGACACATGACTTTCAAGTATTTATCCATCTATCTATATCTATCTCTGTTGAGGTAGTAGGGTTATTTACAATATAGCCAAGCTAATATACAACATAAGTAAAAAAACAAAGGACAAAATAATTTACCTAAAGTATCAGAAGTATCGCTGTTTTGATTTCAGAATCGACTTTACAGCATGAAGAGCTGATATCGGAGATATCGACATTTCAGTATTGAGCTGCACATTACTAACATGCTCTCCGTAGCGTCTTTGTGGCTATATCAAGGGCTTTACGCAACGGGAGTCAATATTTGTAGTTTGTAGACAACTTGTTGCCACATCTGGCCCAATGTGTGTGAGGGTGGAGTGGCAAGACATTGCAGAGAGCTGCTTCACTAACACCTTATAAAAATCATTTTTGGATAAGAAGGACTTTTGCCTACATTTTGAGTACCTTTATCCAAGTTTTGCATGATAAACCATGTATTTTTATAAGCAGTGAGAATCTTTAAAGTCTTGGTAAACACGGGAATACAGGCCTTTTGACGTCATAATGGTCTGATATATACGACCTGAGCGTTCATACTGCAGTCGCATCGCATACACCTGTATCCACCTGAATGAGACCTGAGTCACATTTGTAAAAATTATACTGTTCACACTGACATGAAAAAATCTGATAAAGTTCGCATATGAGCAAAGAAATCGGAATTGACCTTCAGTGTGAACATAGCTTTACTGGTGGTGGTATCTACGTATGTAGCCACAGCTGTCCTGGGCTGAACTGATGGAAAAGGCTTGTCTGGCTACCACCAAATAAGTATACCAGTGCGGGTGCCACTGGAGGCAAGATGGTTTAAGTGTTTTTGGAGGAAGTGGGGTTTGAACCACCACCGCCACTACAGCTTAAACAGCAAGAGTTTTGACCAAAACAATGGGTTACGTACCCATGAAACAAATTTTTGTTTTGGTAACTTGATTTAATATCCTATTTTACTGTATGTATGATATTAGGCAGTTAATTAATTGATGGTTTTGGCAGCCTCACCTTGCTGCCCTGCAATAGCTCAGCCTCACACGTTGGCGGACACTCGCTAAGGCTACAGGAAGAGTTCCAACATGACAGTGACCTCAAGAAGAAGCATAAGATCCTGCAGTGGCCTTGCCGGTCTCTGGAAATGTGGAGGGAGTTCGAATGCGAGTTGTCAAAAAAATGTCAAGATTCTGAGAGTTTCTGTAAAGAAGAGTGGTCCAAAATCCCGCCTGAGATGTGTGGAAATTCTTAAAATAAATCTGCCATGAAAAATGTGGCCTCTTTTAGGTATTTATAAACGGGTAAACCTACAAAATCAGTAGCTGATTAAAAATCATTACTACCCGACTGTAGTCTTTAGTTGGGTTTGACTTGATTTGTTGTATTTTATGTAGTCAAAATATTGTAAATGTTATACTGTATGTATAAATTAGGGTTGTCTGTCGATTAAAATAGTTAATAATCACAACTAATTGCATTTTGTTTATATTTAAGTCATATTTAATCACATAGTTTTTATTTATAAGTAAGGCTGTCCTATATTGGCAGAAAAATATATAGAAAAAAATCAAAAAAATTAAATTTGTAAATAACTACATATATTTTTTGTAAATGGATATACATTTTGAAAATATGGGCCATTTATTAAAATAAAAATGTTTAATGCGAGTGGCAACTTTGACTGTCCTTGAACGCCCCATCAAACTTCAGTACATCATCTCCCACGCTAAGACTACTATACTGTATTTTTCTATATACTGTATTTTTTTTAAATATACTGTAATTTTCTTGTTTTTCTATCACTATGTGGGAATGAATAAAGGTAAAAATAGTGTTATTAACATGTTAACTTTGACAGTCCTAGCATAAATCTAGTTTTGCATGTTTTTCTATTCAAATGTAAAACATGAAGGAATAGATGAACAATGGTGTTTGTGCTGATACCATAAACTGTAAAATATGCAAATGTCATAAATGAAGGCTACTCTTTCTTTTCCTGCAGCCTTTTACGTGAACATTCTATTGATGGAACAGGGTGGGCTCCAACCAGAACATTAAAGGTAAACAAATTATGTATATTTCAGAAAATGTTGGTGATGCATCACTGACAAATCCAAGGCTGCATTTCAAGTTTCCCACTCAAAAACAGACTGATGTAGCGCAACGACAATTCTTTTGAACAACTTTCCTAAAGGTTTTTCATGTTGAAAAGCATTTGGTTGGATTTAGATTTGATTTAACTTATGATACATATTCCTGCCTCAAAAGTTTATTTGTAAGGTAGTGAACTTTTTTGTCTTGGAACAATGACAGCCATATGTTCAGGTCATGAGTGTTCAAACTTGAATTGAATGTTACTGTGAATGTGTGGTGGAAATTGAAAACCCAGGAGAATAATTAGAGGTCTTACTGCAGAGGTTTGCTGAAGACATCTGTCTACGCACTCTTTTTACTACTGTGCGTGACTACAGTGTTGTAACACACTGGATGTTAAGGAAATGTTCAACTAAATACAGTGGAACTTCAGCATACGCCCTGGATAGCGTGTTTTTCCATTAACATAGAAAATTTACGTTAAAATGTAATCTTGGTTTGTGTATGTTTGCAGGGTTAGCATCCAATATGCTACATGTTTTGTTGTTATTAATAATACACTGTGTTATTAATACATAAATATATATACATAAATATGACATAATACATTAAATTAAAACACTCTTAATAAATAAATACGCTTATTTTATTTGTAAATAAAATACATGTATTATTTGATTATGTATTTATTTATTTGAAGTTTATATAACTTATATGTTGATTTACAAATTGTAACTCTATTGTAAACACAATGTTATACTACCTTTATACTGTATTTTGAATACTTGTTGAATACAGGAAGTGAACAAATGTATGAGCAAATGCTGTGAAACAGAGGGGGTAGGATTAAATAAGCTTTTGCTTCTTCCTAATTCTTTTTGGACATGTGGAATTGTGAACTGTAATATGTGATGTATTTGCAGGTTTGTTTGCAGCCTAATTGCTTGCTAATTCATGGAAACAGAAACTGGGAGTCTGCTCTGTTGTCCGTCTATCGAGTCATCAGCCGTTGACGCTGTTATTTGTTATTAGTTTTATAGTTTAACTTTTGTAGTTTTACATGCATAAAACAATTTGCATATGCATATTTGTAAAATGCATATAAATGACAAATGAAAGGGATAAATTAATATTTAAATTTACTTTGATCTTAAATGAAGATGTGATGTCTCATGTCAACATGAGTTTTGTTCTGTTTGCATACACTTGGGGAGGTACTCTACACATCTCCTCAGTTTAAACAAAAAAAATCTTAACCTTTTAGTTTTTACAGTAGTATCTGTATCTTGTTCGTGCTTGTAATTTTACGGATTACGTGGTCTATCATTGATGTATTATATTGTTTTCATCCAGAAGTTTTTTTTTTACTTTTCAAATCAAGAACGTTTCCCTGTGGACAGGGTCTTAGTTTCTACTTTTTCACTTATTTTTTATTTGATTATACAAAAAAAATTGTATGACAAATGAAATACCAGTTTATTGATTTCCTTTGTTTTTGTGTTTTTAGGATGTGGTCTGGGGATTAAACTCGTTGTTCACTGTGAGTTGTTTTTTCAGTTTAATGATTTTGCTAGTTTCCGTAAAATGTAATGTACAGTATATTTATATTTGGGAGTGATTGTGAACCAAATCAGCACCTAACCAGAAACCAGTCCCAATTTACATGACTCTTGAAACCTATGGTCATAAAATGGCCAGTATGTGGCCACAGTGTGAAAAATTTGTGAAGGTCACTGCAGCGACATTAGTGAAGTTGTAATTGAGTTAAAAGAGAGTCGCTACTTATCTCTCTTTACAGCTGTAATTGAGCTATAAATTTTGACATTGGGAAAATAATCCTTGTCATTATGGTGGGTGCCTTGAGAGCTTAATGACATACAGTATAAACAAAAAAATTAAATTAGATATTGTGCTTGTGGAAACATGTCACCAGCCGATAAACAAGAAAATTAAATTAGATATTCTGCTTGTGGGAACATGTCACCAGCCTCATGTCACCTTGTGCTACAATCTCTTGTTAGACTTCTTAAGTATTAATTGTAATTCATTACACTTCAAATAGTAATTAAAAATTTAAAATGAACGCATGGATAGACAGTAAAAAATAAGTTGTTTTTTTTTTGGTAACTATCCTCATTAGCCTCATAGTTATAACATAATCAATCATAATCTTTCTCTCTTTAAAACCCCAAATAAACAAGCATTTATCTTCTCATGATGATTTTTAAATTGCTTGATGTTTGTGTTGTCATTGCTGCATAATTTACAGCACAGCTGCAAACATATACTTAAATTTTTGGACTATAGAGCACACCGGTATGTAAGGCACACCCACCCCACCCACTAATTTAAAGAGAAAGATATGTACATAGGGTGCACCTCTCTATAAGATGCAAGTGTCCACATCATAACATGGGATATTTAGTATACTGACATAGGTTACACAAAGATTTTTTGAAACTTTTGATTAAATAAATGTATTTTTTCCCAACAGTTTGACTAGTTACATGACTAGTTAAACAGTAGCTACTAGAAAAGTCGTTTATTGCCGTCCTCCTCCTTGATGATAGTGGATGCTTAATGGTCTGTGCAGTCAAAACAGAAGCTGTAGTGGTACACAAACATACAGCAGTTACTGAGGAACTAATGAGTACACTAGTTACTGAGGAACTAAGGCACATACATTTATAGTAGTTACTGAGGAACTAATGAAGAACTAATGAGGAACTAATGGTTAGGTAAATTTGTTCCTCATTAATGACTGTCATTTTGTGTACCTTATTGTAAAGTGTTCCCGCTGTAGTAATTCTACTAACTTACTTGAGATGTACCAGAAATCACGGCATAAGACTTCAAAATGTGATATTAGCTTCCATTTCAGTCACTACTTCTTGAAGCTGCCGTAAATTAGCCAAATCACTGTACAAGCCGCTGGGTTCAAAGCATGAGAAAGAAGTGTCAGCTTATTCACCTGAAATTACAGTAGTTAATACAAAAAAAAAATGTAATTGGGAAACACATTTTGGTCCCAGAAAACACTTCCCGTTGTTGTGCTATTGGTTATTATGTTTTTTAAGTTTGTTAGTTTTTTAGTATACCTTTTCCTCATGTCCTCCACTTCACTTTACCTCCTGCAGGACTTGTTAAATTTTGATGATCCGTTGAACATCGATGCGGCAGAACATCACCTGAGAGACAAGGTGGGTCGGTGACACTTTTTTGTGTTTTTTAATAAGTCAAGTAAATTTTGTGAACAGAATGATTGTTTTTAACAGATGATTATTTTTGTTTACTTTCTGTTTTCATACATAAAAAAGAACAAAAAGAAATTATTTTTTGCCAGAGCTGGGCTAGATAATCATGATTAATTTAAGGGTATGATTCATTACCAAAACAGTTCTTGGTGGGCCTCTTCACTTTTGCGTTACCTTCTGGCCAGTCGGCAAAAACCAAAAAGTTACACATTCCTTTGTGATAGACAGTTCGATACACATCTACATACATGGGTTACGTTACGATTGGAAAAACAATATACAGTGGTGTGAAAAAGTGGTTTTCCCCTCTTCCCGATTTATTGTTTTTGCATGTTTGTCACACTTAAAGTAAATGTTTTAGATCATTAAATTGAAATATTAGTCAGTGACAACACAACTGAACTTTGGCTCAATCATCTTTGCAGAATTGTTGAAATTCAGCAACAATGGAGGGTTTTCCAGCATGAACCGCCATTTTTAGGGTCATGCGACAGTATCTCAATAGGATTCAGGTCAGAACTTTGACTAGGCCACTCCAAAGTCTTCATTTGGTTTTTCTTCAGCCATTCAGACATGGACTCGCTGATGTGTTTTGAATCATTGTCCTGCTCCAGAACCCAAGTTTGGTCAGCTTGAAGTGTTGAACAAATGACAACAATCTTAGCCTTCAGTTCAATTCATAAAAAGAAAGAAATATTTTAAAGCTAAATAATGACAACGTTTTTAAAGTGACTAGATAAGTAACAAAAAAGCAGCATTTAAAAGTAAAGTTACAAACCAAAAAAAGTCAAGGTCAAATTTATTTATATAGCATGTTTTCAACAGTACAACTGCCCAAAGTGTTGTACAGCAGCCAATAACACACAAGACTACACAAATAAAACAATAAAAATATAATTAAAAACAAAGTAAAAGTAAAACACAAAATTAACACTAATAAAAACAGTAAAAACGATAAAAACAATAAAACAATAGAAATAAAAAACAAAAAGAATGCCCATGTTAAACTGTGTTATATGCCAGTTTGTAAAAATGAAGATTTAAAATGCCCCAGTGTTTGTACAGATCTGATGCTTAAGGGCAGTCTATTCCAAAATCTTGGGCCTGCTATAGAAAAGGCCCCATCGCCCCGAGATTTAAGTTTAGATCTTGGGGGAGGTAAAAGCAACTGAGAGCTGGACCTCATTGTTCTAACAGGAACATAAACAGACAGTAAGTCCTATAAATATAAAGGAGCCAGACCATTCACTGATTTAAAACCAAAAAGAAGAATTTTAAACTGGATCCTGTAAGTAACAGGTAGCCAGTGTAAGGAGGCCTGGATTGGGGTTATGCGTTCCCATCTCTTGGTGCCAGTTAAAGGCGGGCAGCGGCATTTTGAACCAGCTGGAGACAATGTATAGAGGACTGGTCTAGACCACAATACAGTGAGTTACAGTAGTCTAAGCGGCAAGTAGTAAACAAATGAACAACATGTTCGAAGATGTCAGCGGGAAGGTAAGGTTTCACCTTAGCTCACTGTTGCAGATGAAAAAAAACTAGACTGGTCTACAGCACTCACTTGTTTACTGAGTTTAAATGAACCATCCAAAAATATGCCAAGGTTTTTTACATGTGGTTGGCAGAATGAGGATAAAGGGCCCAATACACTGTCCACACCATCTAAAAGGGCTGAATTGCCAAAAATAAGAATTTGTTTTTTTGTCATTAAGCTTAAGGAGGTTGAGAGACATCCACTGCTTAATATCATTGAGGCAGTTCAACTGAGCAGAAAAGGAGTCTCACTTGGTTTCAAAGGCAGATAGATTTGCTGATCATCTGCAAAACAATGGAAGATAACATTATACTTCGAAAAAATAGACCCCAGAGGCATATATAATGCAAAAAAAGCTGGGCCCAAAATGGAGCCTTGAGGAACACCACAGCCAAGACTGACCACTTTTGAATTAAAGTGGCCCATGGTAAAGAAACTTTCTGATAAGTAGGACTGAAACCAGTGGAGAACAGTGCCAATAAGACCTACATAAAGGTAGAAGCGTGACAGGAGGATATCATGGTCCACTGTATCAAAGGCAGCTGTCAGGTCTAACAATAAAAGGGCAGCAGAACTACCTTAGTCTGTAGTTAAAAGAAGATCATTAAAAACCCTTAAAACTGTAAGCCCTAAAATGAGGTCTCTGTCAGTCTTGCTGGTCAAGATTTAGCTTTTGTCGAGTTTTCTGTCCTTCGTGTAAAATCCAAAGATCTTCTTGACTTTAGATTTTTGATTTCCTGACGTCTTGAAAATATTTAGCTGTGACTAGCTTGAGCTTCCGTGCTGCAACTATTTCATCCATTCTTGTTGTCTGTCATGGTAAGCTACAGAACATGTGCGACAGTAGTGTGCGGGCAGCACAGGCTTCGTTTTTTTTAGATGCACTGTCAACTGATTGCTAGTCGGACGATACCTGGTTCATGTCTACAATCGATTAATCTAAGGCTTTATGGCTGATTCTTATTAATTGTAAAGGCCTTTACCTACAAAGCCATATCTCTCAATTTTCAAACAGGATATCAGGTCATGTTGGCTTATCTTGAACAATCCTAATAACTGCTGTGCAGTTCAGTACTTCAGGTTGATTGTACCATTAGAGGGCGCTCACCCCTCTCAAACAGACATGCTGCTGTGTCAATGAGCTGGAGATTTACATTTTCACCCTTACTCACGCAACACAAACCAACGGTCTTAAACCCAACACGTGGAACACAGTGTAACTGCACCACATGGAATACAAGAGCAATAAATGCTTACACACTAACGTACATACATACAAACAATGTTAGGTTGCTGGATAACTAACCCTAACCACTAACTCTAGTGTTGGTAGTGTGAGTACAGGCTTCCCAGAATGCACCACGTAGTGACTACACGACATAGCTTTGATCATGTGAACTCTACATCAACCAAATTCTGCATGCTCACGCTTTATTTTCAGTTAAATCAGTTTAGCACGCTCATCCTTATACTTTTTTTTTATTTTTAAAGAAGTACTGCTTGCCCGTATGTTTATTCCACATCTTTTCATAACAAATGTGGTAAAAGCTATTTCCAGCTGCAGCTGTGTGACTGCTCTGCACACTAGGTGTTACAGACCTTTGCAAGTAGCCATATGTGATTGTCACTTAAAAGTGGTGTTACATTTACCCCTTTTCCACTGTAGAGAACTTTGGTTTGGGTGCTGGATTAAGTTCAAGGCCGGGGTGGAACCGTGGTGCCTGCGGACTGACTCAACACCAGTTTTTATTGCCACGGGGGGTCATGTCATTACGTCACAGGGGTGATACCTCCGATCAAGAAATAGCAAGAAATTTCAAGTGTTGACCATTTCAATCAAAACACACAATTCGCTATAGTCCTTGAAACTACACACTATTTACAGGTAAAAATAAAATAAGCTAAAATAAATATAAAAAATTGAGGTGCAAAATGTTTCAACATAAAGTTTGCACATTGCAGGCTTTGGTTTTGTGGGGACCTTGTAGAAAAGATGACCCATCTTTTGGACAGGAAATCAGAACAGTTGCACAATAAATGTTACTTCTTACATGACTACTGTATAGGTTTACACTTAAACTAGTTTGCTGCCGTGGCGATAGGAGGGTGGAGACAGTTTGCTGTTGTCTGCTTTCATTCATTCAACAATAGCAAGCTAGCATGCTAACATTGACAGCAGGCTAGTGTTTACATCCACAACTGTGCTGTGAACATTAAGTTAAACAAATACAACTTATGAGTGTCCAGGCAGGTCTGATTTGTGCCTGGGTCTTCTTCTGTGATGGCCTCCAGGTTTTTGGTAGAGTTATGTGCCAGCAGTGTGGTACTTAAGCACCAGCAAGCTGGCACGCTGGTCTGTTGCCCAAAACTTTGCCGAGCTCCTCAAGATAGGGAATTTCTCTCCTCTGACCCCTATCACTCCTACCTAGGTCTTTCCTTTGGTCTCTGTAGTCCTTTTTGAATTTCTTAAGTTTGTTATTTATTTGCTCAAACAAACGTGCAAAACCCCCAGCAGTTACATTATTGGTCACATTCAATAAATTAAACTTAATGGTTAATAGTGTTTCATTAACCAATATAGTGGGAAAAATTACACATTACAAAAAACACATTATAAATCAAATGTAATAGATAAAGACGCAACTTGTAAAAGTCCATTTGCACGTTAAATATACAGAACATGAAGTCAACTTGTCACTATGTACACAATGCATATCAATATTTCATCCCACCGGTAGCAAAAAATCATATTAACATCAGTCTAGAGGTGTTGTGTATCATGACAATAAGTGGCACTATCCAGGTGCCCACCATTTTAATGGTCCTCAAGCTTCTTTGTCACTACCTATTTCTTAACAAAACTATTTTACTTGCCCTGGTGTTAAAAAAACCCTATGTTTATGAACTAAGAAATAAACAATAAAACACATTTTCCTAGTGTGACAAAGTGCACGGCTTATCAAACAAGCTCATTTTACATTTTACACCTTGACATTACAAGGCACTGACCAATCAGACAGAATTCCCAGTGGCAAAATGTGCTGTTTCTTCTCCACACCTTTGCACCTCCCCTCTTTTGGGCTCTTTTCTATTTTTTCCATTTACTCTTGCCCTCTTGCCTTCATCCTGTTGTGATATATCCCTAGACTGTGTTTTGCTTAGTGTTCACCTTGTACCAGATGTCTCCAAAGGCTTTATTTGTTTTCCCCTCCCCCTGATGCATGTTGATGCTTTTAATACTTGCAGAGATCATTAGGCAAGAGTAGAGCTAATTGCCCTCCATGGGTGGAATATTGCCAAAAGTTGCAGTCTAAAAGTTTTTAATATACTGCTGAGTTTGCATAAATTCCTCTAGTTATTGAACGCCCGTGTGAAATATGTATTTCCGATCTTCTAATGGTGTTTTTTAGGATGAAAAAAAAATCCATGTTAAATAGTGGTCTGGTGCATTATTAAGTGACTCTGGTGAGACTTTAAATTAAACATTTGATAAATTATATACCAAAAAATGCTTGACTATTCAACCTTAATTCATTGAATTTCTTCATCCTCTTTCCCTGTTGACATCCATCGGCCTAGAGGCAAGAAAAGAAAGGAAAGGGAATTGGTCCAGATAGCCATTACTGCAGAGTTTCCCAAATTGTGGTGTGCTGTCCCATGAATTATGATCATTTGTTAACTTCCAAAAGCTAAGACACAAGCATGCAGAGTGTATGAAAACTTGAACATCTGAAGATATTTTTAAAATAACAATTTGCTTGGAAAAGGTTGATTGTGGACAGCGGCGGAGTTGTGCATGTGGCTCTGCACAAACATTGCTTGGAAAAGATGAGGGTTGCCAATGTGAATCAACAGCCTGTATAAATAATAGCATTTACTGCTGTGTGTATGTATACACTCTGCAACATGTGTTTTGTGTACCTAAAGATATTGTGTGAGCAGAAGGTGGTGACTCTGTTGATTGAGCAGATTGATGCAGTTTAAACATTTGAATTGTTAATGCAGCCAGAACTGCACGGAAAAAGGAACTAGTAGTACCTTTTTTTTTTGTTTAAGTCATTGCAGTATGTATTATTATTACCCTAATTTGCAATGTATAAACCACTACTTTTTTAATCAAACTTTGAACCCCACAGTTTAAATAGCTGTGTGGCTAATATGTGGTCGTGTTCTACTCTCGTGACATTGCCTATACTTACTTATCTACTTAACTACTACTAACTGTTTAAATCGTGAGTCAGTGAAGTTTCTTAGACAGGTGCCAATCACGAGCTATCAGACAATTTACGACGAGCTTGTCAACCCACTGGAAATCAAAGGAGGTCATTACTCAATATAACAGTGTGATTCACTACAAAGAACACACAACTCATCACACAGCCACTTAACACTTTAAAAGTATACCTAAGAAATAAATCAACTTAGGGGCTGAAAAAACATTTTTCTCCAAAAAGGGGGCACGTCAAAAAAAGTTTGGGAACCACTGAACTATGCAGAGGTGTGAAACTAATCACACCTTAAGCTTCATGGTGGGTAGGCTGCCATGGAGAATTAATCCCCTGGTTCCTTCCTAGAAACGCATTAGCATTTCACACTTTGGGCAACGCTTTTACTATGGATTGGTAGTTTTGGCTGCACTGGTCCCACTGCTGTTGGTCAAATAATTAGAGATTGGCTTGTTTTATGAATGTATTTAATACACTGCCTTGCCCCCCCAAAAAAGTTGCCACCAAAAGAAAGGTCGTAATATTTTGTTGGACCACCTTTAGCTTTGATTATGGAACGCATTCACTGTGGCATAGTTTTGATAATCTTCTGCAATGTCACAAGATTTATTTTCATCCAGTCTTGCATTAATTTTTCACCAAGATCTTTCATTGATAATTGTAGAGTCTGACCGATGGGTATAACCTTCTCAAGCACATCCCAAAGATTCTCAAAGGGGTTAAAGTCTGTACTCCATGTGTGAAAATGATGTCTCATTCTCCCAGAACCACTCTTTCACAATTTGAGCCCGGTGAATCATGGCATTGTCATCTTGTAATATGCCCGTGCCATCGAGGAAGAAAATATATATAAAATATACACAAATGTATCATAAGATGTAATTTTTTTTTAAAATAAAGCAGAAAAAAACAGCACTTTGTGTATCTTGGAGGATATACAGCGCTAAACAAGTGAAAGCTTATTAAAATATACACATTTACATGCTGTTGAAGGCATCAGAAAAGTTGATTTTAAATGCACAAAACAGCACAAATGCAGCAAAATTCTCCTCACTACTTCCTGTAAAAGGTTAATTTTCACATTAAATAAAGTTGCATAGATAACGTTACAATTCATTTACTTACTGAAATAGTAAAAAAAAAAAATCCCTCATTTTGCCCTTTTTTCAGACTGCTGCAACTGCTTCCACCTGTACACTTCATGAAACGAGAAGGAATGAGAAAATAAAATAAATAAGGAGAAATTTGGTCCAACCACTGGTGGATCCTGCATAAATGACTATGAAATAAAGTCAATGAGCCATTTGCTGAAACTGACAATGCTTGCTTATTTGTTACTGAGTCACAAGCTGACCGAAGTTGGGCTGAAATTATTTTCAATCGATCAGTCATAATCTAAGGTAATAAATGTTTACTTTAGTTTGTAATACAATAATATTTGTATCCATAACAAGGATAAAGGCTAGTAAATGTAGAAATTGTAAATTTAACAACTAATTTTACAACAGGTAAACAATGTCAAATTTCTGTCCACACTCTTTTGAAACAGGGCTACACAACCACATGAACTGAAATATGTATTCTTATATTGCTAATGTTGACAGCAGGCTAGTATTTAAACCCACAATGGTGCTGTGAACATTAGGTTAAACAAATACAACTCACGAGTGTCTATGCAGGTCTGATTTGTGCCTGGATCTTCTTCTGTGATGGCCCCCAGGTTTTTGGCGGAGTTGTGAATTATGCTTGTAAAACAAGCTTGCATTAACAAGGTTAAAATAAAAAACTTTTTTTCTCATAATGCATTGCATCTAAGCACACCATTCATTGGTGCCTGCCAGTGCCTGTTTCTCTGGCTCCCTCTGGTCAGCATTGCAACGCTATCAATTTATCAATCCATTTTCTGTTGCATTTTTCCTCCAATTAAATGTTTTGATCAGATGCAGTGGATTATGGAAAAACTTTTTTATTTTTAAACTCGTATTGGTACATTGTTGTATTTTGCTTAGTTATATATTTTGAGTGTTGCTGTGTGATGAGTTTAATGGTCTTTGTAAGATGACACCATGAGTCAGACTGTTATATTGAGTATGGACCTTCTGCATTTTCCAATGTGTTGACAAGTTTGCCGTGAGTTTTTTCATAGCCCATGATTGGCTCCTGTCCTCATGGACTTGTGCATGCCACAATATGTCATTTAGTGATGGACATGTGCGCCTTATACTGTAGTCCTTTGTGGCTTATATAAGTACAAATTTGTTTTTCTTCTTCTTTTTAGTGCGTGTGGCTTGTTCAATAAAACCGTCATTACTGAAATCCACAAAATAAAATACAATACAGTTTAACCTTGGTTAACATAATTAATCAATTTCAGAAGGTCCGACTCTTAACGACTCCATCGACCCCATCCATCCAACCATGTTCTATGCCACTTATCCTCACCAGGAGGACTCATATAGACAAACAACCATTCACACTGTCATGGCTATTAACAATTTAGAGTTGGCAATTAACCTAACATGCATGTTTTTGGAATGCGGGAAGAAACCTGTGCCTGGAGAAAACTCATGCACACCGGTCCATGATTCTAACGCATTCGAACAAAATAATGTTTTCCTGTAACAAATAATGTAAATCCAATTAATCCGTTTCAGAACGCAAAACATGTTTTTGTAGTTTACAATTATAGTTTTACATGCAGAAAACAGTTCAAAATACATATAAATGACAAATAATAGGGAGAAATGAACATTTCACATCACTTTTCCCTTGATTTTTGACATATGGCGATGTGGCAATGCGACCCCTTTTGTGTTTTTCTAGAAGTTTTTAGTTTATCACAATAGTGTTTCTCACCTTCTTCATCAAAACGCTGGCAGTTGAAACTTTCTTTGGCTCTATTGAGTTTCACTTTACAGCCAAGATCAAAAGAAAAACAGACTTGTCGCGGAGCTGTTAGCAAAGAACAATAGAAGCTGATGCTGATGACATCACAGACGGACAACAGAACAGACTTTTGGTTCTTGTTTTCACATATCATTAATAGGTTGAACACAGTTGGACTCAAGCAGGGTTTTATTAACACGACAAGATGCGTAACGATTCTTGTAAAATTATGACTTTCCTTGTTAGATGACAACTTTTTTTCTCTTAGTATTTTGACTATATTAATGTAAAATTACTAGTGATTTTTCAATGTTTTTTTTTTTTTTTGTTCATTTATATTTTTGCAATGTGCCGCTGGCCGCTAATGGCCTCCAAGCTACATTTTAGACACCCCTGCCTAGAAGGACATATCCGTTATCAGCTATAGAACTTATCCGTCGTCTGTCTGAGGACGTTCAATCACTTTTCTCTTCTGCTAATTTCAGTGGCCGCTTTTATGAATTCTGTTTATGCACACATACAAACACTCCCATACACAAAAACTAAAACATAAACATTGACTGTCAACAATACAAGCTACGTCTGCATGAGCTAATGAGATCCAAGACACAGGATGCATCCAAAAACCTGCCTTTACATACTGTAGATAACAAGGAAAGCACTGAGCGCAGACGGCCGCCAAGTGCCATATTTCCCCCTATATTGTGATTGCGACCAAAGTAATAATCCATAGTTTTTTTTTTAAAGAATTACATTTAAGTGACACCAACACAAGAACAATTTCTAGTACTCAGTCTTAATTAGTTTTCATATATTATTGATAACATAATATTTGAATGCAGTGCAATGTCATGTAAAGTAATTATTTCTCACAATAGATACTGTATTTTTTTCAATATCGATAATGTGAAATAATTTACTCAGGCATAAAATATCTTCCTGATGAAAATTCCAAAGCTCCCCATTTTTCATAAACTGGATCATATTATCTGAAAGTATACCATTATTTGGATCAGTCTTTGATATTTTGTAGATCTTGTTGAAAGTTTGTGCTGTATATATTTTTCCAAGTGCTCTGACCATTTTGTGTGGAGTTGTATGCACAAATGCCGAAAATGGTCCTATCTTGCAATATTAAAGAATCGTTTAAAAAAAAGGATCACCCCAAAAATCAGTTCTTCCATATCCCATTTCTGACAATTCCTGAAAAATTCAATCATACGCCTTTCAGAACGTTTAAATTTAATTTGGATACAAACATATAAATGCCAAAAAAACATAACCTCCTTGGCGGAGGCAATCGTTTTCAACTTTGTTTGACACTGTTTAGAGATGCATTGGCTGGTCAACATGGCATTGTAAAACAATTGTTATTATTGGACTGATAAGAAAATGTGCTGTTTTATCAAATAATTGTTGAAGAAAAAAAGACAGTGTGGCAGATGTGATGAGAAGATGAAGAAGCTGAAGGTTCTAAATACTTGTGTATTCTGCAAGAATCAGATGAAACAAGGAGAGATCAGAAGTACCAGGAGAGTAGGTTAATACAATGGAAATATGTTTGATAGCCAAAACCAATTAAAAGGACATGACAGGTACAGGCTTTTGTTCTGGTTTATTCTGCTTTAAATCTTACAAAGCTTCACACTTACATCAATAACCTAAAGGAATAATAATAATTCCTTAACTCTACCAGTTTGCTGATTTGGCATGGGTCGGCCAGCAGTAACCAGTTTTCTTTGTGCAATAAAAAGATTGTGGACAGCATTGCTACACGTGTGCCGCACACAATACCAGGGATCATGGATGAGTTTACATATGTCAAAATAATTGAAGAGTTCATGTTGCCTTATGCTGATGAAGACATGCCCTTGAAATGTGTGTTTAAACAAGACAATGACCCCGAACACACTAGTAAACCAGCAAAATCTTGGTTCCAAACCAACAAAATATGTTATGGAGTGGCTAGCCCAATCCCTGAACCTTAATCCAACCGAGACCCTGCGAGGTGACAAAAAAAATCAAAAATGCTGTTCCTGAAGCAAAACCAAGAAATCTCAATGAATTGTGAAATGTTGTCAAATAATTTTGGTGTGGAATAACAGCTGAAAGGTTGACTCCATGCCACACTGATGTGGTAAAAAAAAACTGGTCATACAATTAACTTTACATTAAGTTGACCGCTATGGGGCGAACCGATTACATCATATCTGCTACAAGTCAGAATCAGCCGAGGTAGTCAACATGGAGTCGAGTGATGAAGGAAGCGGTGATTTCGAGGATGTTTTTGTCCATAGCAAGTCGCATTTGGAGGTTTAAGCTTATGTGTTTGAACCAGTCGTACACCAGGAACATGAGGATGAAGACGTTTCCAGTGATGATGTTGAGGAGGAAGAAATAGAGGAGGAAACATGCAGGAAACAATGACTGGCAAGTTGCCATCTTTTTTGTTTACATACGCATACGGTACATGTACACAATTCAGTAAGCCTTCGTAGCCAAGCAAAACAAACGCTAACATCTATAAGCTATCATTACCAGTCCATGTTTTTACTAGCTCCATTTTTGAACGCTTGCAGGTTTCCTTTTCATGCCAAGCCATAGTCATTTACCAATTAATTTATTTTTCTTTTCAAGTGTCAATGTGACAAGCGGTGGTGCTCCACAAACATTGGGGACAATTTCAATGTGTTGTTCTCCAGTCATGGCAAGGGAGGAGAAATTTGAGCCAGATGATCTTAAATGCGTTGGATCAGCTGGAAATGCACAGTACCGCGTACCATCCTTTTTTTTTTGTATTATGGCGAGTACCTTTTGTCTAGTTTGGAGCTGCACAATAAACCATTTTTTTTTTCGTCTGCTAGGTCTGCTTTTAATCAAAATTCTAATTTCCTCCGCTTATCCGGGCCCGGGTCGCGGGGGCAGCACTCTCAGTTGGAAAGTCCAGATTTCCCGGTCTCCGGCGACCTCTTCCAGCTCCACCGGGAGGACACCAAGGCGTTCCCCCCCCAGCTGTGAGACATAGTCTCTCCAGCGTGTCCTAGGTCTTCCCCGGGGCCTTCTCCCGGCTGGGCATGCCCGAAACACCTCACCAGGGAGGCGCCGGGGAGGCATCCAATTGAGATGCCCGAGCCATCTCAACTGGCTCCTCTCGACGTGAAGCTCTACTCTGAGCTCCTCACGGATGGCTGAGCTCGTTACCCTCTATCTCTTAGGGTGAGTCCAGCCACCCTATGCAGGAAACTCATTTCCGCCGCTTGTATCCGTGATATCGTTTTTTAGGTCATGACCCATAACTCATTACTGTAGGTGAGGGTGGGAACGTGGATCGATCGGTAAACAGAGAGCTTTGCCTTCCGGCACTGCTCTCTCTTCACCACGACGGTCCAGTACAGTGACCGCATTACTGCTGACGCTGCACCGATCCCTCTGTCGACCTAACGCTCCAACCGTCCCTCACTTGTGAACAAAACCCAGAGATACTTGAACTCCACTACCTGAGGCAAGACCTCACTCCCAACCTGGAGGGTACAGTCCACCAGTTTCCAACTAAAATAACCATGGCCCATGACCATTAGGCCCCCGTCCGCACTGTAAACAGTTTGAACTGGAGGTTGATTCCCCTTTCTGAGGTGTCGGACGGTTTGCCAAAACCTCTTCGAGGCCGACCGAAAGTCGTGCTCCATAGCCTCACTGGACTCCTCCCACACCCGGGTTTTTGCCTCGACCACCGCCGAAGCCGCGTGCTGCTTGGCCTGCCGGTACCTGTCAGCTGCTTCAGGAGTCGCGCAAGCCATCCATGCTCGATAGGACTCCTTCTTCAGCTTGACAACAGCCCTAACCCCCGGTGTCCACCATCGGGTTCGGGGCTTGCCGCAACGACTGGCACCCACCACCTTGCGGCCGCAACTACAACTGGCTGCCTCAGCAATGGAGGCACGGAATTCGGCCCATTCGCCCTCGAGATGCAGGCGAAACTCTGCCGGAGATGAGAGTTGAAGACTCGACGAACGGGAGACTGCCAGACGTTCCCAGCACACCCTCACTACACGTTTGGGTCTACCAGGTTTTTCCGGCATCCTTCCCTGCCATCTACTACAACTCATCACCAGATGGTGGTCAGTTGACAGCTCAGCCCCTCTCTTCACCCGTGTGTCCGAACATGGGATGCAGGTCTGATGATACGACCACAAAGTCGATCATAGACCTGCGACCTAGGGTATCCTGGTGCCAAATGCACTTATGGACATCCTTATGTTCGAACATGTTTGTTATGGACAAACTGTGATTCGCACATAAGTCCAGCAACAACACAACACAGATCGGGGAGGCCGTTCTTCCCAACCCCTCCCCTCCAATTCACACTGTCATTGCCCACTTGGGCGTTGAAGTCTCCCAGTAGAACTACGGAGTGACCAGCTGGGGTGCTCTCCAGAACCCCTCTGATCGACTCCAAGAAGGCTGGGTACTCTGAACTGCCGTTTGGCGCGTACGCACAAACCACAGTCAAGACCCCTTCCCCAGCCCGAACGCGTAGGGAAATAACCCTCTCGTTCACCGGGGATGACTCCAGCACAGAGGCACCAATCCGGGGGGCTATTAATAAGCCCACACCAGCTCGCCGCCTCTCCCCTGCAAGGGGTCCAGCCCCTCTCAAGGAATTTGGTTCCAGAGCACAAACTGTGGTTTGGGGTGAGTCCGACTATATCTAGTCGGAATGTCTTCGCCTCTTTCACAAGCTCTGGCTCCTTCCCCACCAGAGAAGTGACTTTCCATGTCCCAAGAACCATATTTGGCCGCTGAATACCAGGTTGCCCGGACACCCGCCCTCGATCACTGCCCAAATCACATAGCACCGGACCCTTATGCTTTCCCCTGCAGGTAGCGGGGTCTGCGGGGGGGGGAGTTCCCGTGGTCCTTCTCCGGGCTGGGCCCGTCCAGGCCCCACAGGTGAAGGCCTAGCCACAAGGCGCTCGCCTGCGAGCCCCTAACCCGGGCCTGGCTCCAGGGTGAGGCCCCGGTGTCCCACGTCCGGGCGAGGTGCGATCACTCCTCTTGATTTTCTTCATTAAGGGTCCTCTGAATCACTCAGTCTGGCCCGTTACCTATAACCTGTTTGCCTTGGGAGACCCTACCAGGGTCATAAAGCCCCCGACAACATAGCTCCTAGGGTCACTCGGGCACTCAAACCCCTCCACCACGATAAGGTAGTGATTCACGGAGGAGTTAATCAAAATTGCGTAGTAAAAAAACAATAAAGGGCTGTAAAACCAATTTCTAATTGATTAGTTCCGTTAAACTCTCCTAAAATCTACATTAGATGCATTTGGAAAAATTCATTTTCCTATGCCCTTTAAGAGCGTGCATATCATGAATGCTGTATCTAGTTTGTTTTCTGAGAATCTACTGCACCTACTGGTAACTTTTTTGCCATGTAGCAATAAAAATATACCAATAACAGTGATTAATCTGGTTACTGACATTGGACTGGTATTATTTTGAACACTACTGTATGTAACCACAAATTGCCAAAACTGAGAATGCCGTATATGAAGGAGCATTTGTGTTTGCGTACATTCATATATGATCTTGACCTGAGGGAGGGAGAACTAAGGAAAGTCCTTTTTTAAAAGTGTACAACAATCATGTTGAATCCATTTCCTTAGAGTTTCTATATCACATTATTTATTTATGTTAATATTTCTTTCCCTAGAATATTATTTTAACAGTTGTACAATTTAACAGTAAATACAGACAAAACAGAATGATAGACAGAAAGCTATCCAAGTCTGAGCACCAGCTGAACATCTCCACGTTAAATCTACTGATCACACAAAATAAATGACCTAAAGCTTACTGGTTCTTGTGGAAAACTATTACCATGTCAGCATGGACGCAGGCTACAAACAGTCCAACAAATGTAAACACAACTGAAGTGGTGCAGAGATGCTGACGTGCTAACTTTGCTAGCCTGGTTAACATCACAGTATCCAGTTTCCATTAGTGTGTAGGGTTGCGATCAAGGGGTAGGAGAAACTATCTAAAAGTTGTGAACTGCTTTCGTTACCAGTGTCGTATTGACCTCCCCAGAGAAGCTGTGCCATGAGAAGTTGTGCCTTGGTGGCGGTCTAATCTTATGAGCAGTCTTTACGTTACATGACATTAATAAGATAAAACTATAAGAGCACTGAGAGCGCAGACCTCCACCAAGTGCCATAGTTCCCCTCACACCAAAATAATAGTCCCACATTTCTTGGATCAGTCTTTGGTATTTTGTAGAACCTGGTGGAAGCTTGTGTTGTATTTGTGTTACGATTGTATATTTATTATTGTAAGTCCTCTGACCTTTTTTTGTAAGATTGTTATCACAAATGCCAAAAATGATCATATTTCGCTATGTTAAAGAATCCTTGAAAAAAATTCCCTGATCCAAACGTTGATCCGGATCACCCCAAAATGTAATCAGTTCTTCCATATCCCATTTCTGACAATTCCTAAAAATTTCATCCAATGTAATCCAAATCCAATTATTCTGCTGTAAACACACAAAAATATTAACAAAATATAAATTTTATAGAGAATGTATTTATTTATGGGTAACAATCCATAAAGAAAATCAATAAATGAATGCATTTTGTCTTTGTGTGTCAAATTTTATGTCTACAAAAGATGTCGACCACAGACGCAATTTCTTAGTAACGTGGTAGACCTGGGTTTCATGAGTTGGTCAACATTCACATGCTGTCAACATAGATGGGGTCGATTTAAGCGGGTTCCTTTGTACAATATGTGATTGAATTAAGCGTCTTGCCTTTATAAATTCTTATTTGTGTTATAACGATTAACACTAACACGTTATCCTGACTTTGTCTTTCCCCCTTCAGGAGGATTTCCGTAATAAAGTTCAAGATTACATCAAGCACTACGCCAGATGATAAACACATCGTGCTGCACCAAGCTACCAAACTGCTCCAACTTTGCCTCAGCTTATCTCGGCCATGTTTGCACCGAATCAGTAGCTGGCCGTCGTAATGTTCCACTCTGTTCACCTGATTGCAATAAACCTCAACATTTTTAAACAGGAAAACTGTCAACCTTTGAGGAGGGACACATCTACACAAAGCTCTAGGCTTTATTATTTTGGAGTGTTTTGGAGAGCACAGTGTGTGATCAATTGTGATGCAGTCACTGAATGAAGCTGCCGGCCTAAAGCTAAGACTGCGACGTGATGAATCACAATGAACGTCTGTATTTGTTTTAAAGATGAAGTAATTCTAAGAAGTTTTTTATGTGTCAACAATTGTCCATGTTCCAGTGCCTGCAATGGTTGTGTTGGGATAAGGCGAAAACACTCACAGTATGTTTATTTTCATGTTAGACTCTCCTGTTACGCTAGTCCTCGTGTACATGCGCTGCAAATCATACAGCTCCCAACACACAAGACAGCATTTGAATGATTAGCACCATATCGTCTGTTGTCATTGTCTTGCATGTTCACACACACAAGTTTGTATGTTATGATCACCTTTGTATGTTTACATCTTATGTGCAGAGGAAGTGGCTACTGTACTACAACTGGACATACTGACACTTTTTTCTTCTGCTGCTTGTTGTTGCGTCTCTGTTTTTTTCTTATGTCATTGTGTCACAAAAATGCACACAAAATCACGTGTCCCTTCACAATGGAACAAGAGAAAACAATCTGCATTGTTTTCCTAATTTGCCCAAAAAGTATTTTAGGCTTGAGAATATCCTTTTCACTCCTAAATGCAATATTGCATTGTTAATTTTACTTAAGAATATAAGACATGGTTCTGGTCTTGAGCAATTTAGATTTACAGTTAAACAGCTGCAGTTGTTTTTACATGTGATCTGCTTAAACATCTTAATGAGACCAAGTGGTGGATGGATGGCATCAATAAATCAACAGATCAAAGTGAGATGACATTAAAAGGTTATGATTTGCTGTGTGAGCCAGTTACAGTAAAAACGTTCACACTTGGCTGTAGTGGGTATAGACAAACACCATAATGTAAAACCAATGAGACCGCATCAAAAAGAAAAAAGTGCGAAATTAATATGACTGTTTACGTATGAAAGTGCACAGAAAAATATACAGTAATACGCAGTATGCTGGTTGCATAATCTTACATATCTAAAAATGAGCACTTTGTTGACGTACCTTTTGGAGTACAATTTGTTCTGAAAATGTTCGACAAAAAACGTACAAAATTTTTCATAGGAAATAATGTATATCTAATTTTTTTGTTGCGAAAACCCAAAAATATTTAAGAATGCATTTTGTACAGAATAGTTTTGAGTTTACATGCAGAAAACTGAAATAATAGATGACTGGAAGGAACTTATTGTTGATGGACACTCAATTTTGCAGAAGTACAGAGCAAACAAGACTACAGTGGAACCTCGGTTAGAGTATGCCCCGGTTAGTGTGTTTTTCAATTAATTTGGAAACGTTACCCAAAAGTTTTGCCTCAGTTTGTGTACATTTTCTGTTTCGCGTACAATATGGTGTGTGTCTTTATCCGTTATTAATACATTGCTTGGCATACATGCAGTACCGTACAAAAAAAAAGGCAACATTTTGGACGAAAACTGAGGTTAGACTGTATCCTTAACTCGTCAAGTTATTTTAGAATTGTTTTTGTTTTAATGGCTGTGTTCATGTCCTATATTGACTATATGGTATGTCGTATCTGCAGTGCTGGCAATCCAGCAGAATTTATGGTTTTATGTGCAGACTACTTTGCATGAGGACTTGTTCTTTCATGCTGGTTAGGAATCTCCCTTGCTAAGTTGAGTAATGCATCCAGTGAGCCTTTGTCATTGTGGGAATGGGCTTGTGATAACCAGCTGCGTGTGTGTATGTGTGCAAGATAGAGAGAGATGAGGGTACCAACTGTCACGTGCCGAGCCAGCGACAGTTGGTACATCTGCACCAAGCCGCCACTTTGTCTTCTACCTTTGAGCACCCAACCGCTTTTCTCTTTCTATTTGTGTTTACATGTCGGCATGAGGAATTGTGATAAGGAAAGATGACGTTCAATGCGCGCGCGTGTGTGAAAATAATGTGACTTGTTGGCATGCTCTGACTCCCTCCGGCCCGTTCTTTTTCATTGTGTCGAAAATTCCGGTCCACAATTAAAATTTGTGTAATTATTGCTTCGGCAGAACGATGCACACCTCTGCCAGGATAAAGGATGGAAGGGTATGTGACAACACAAATAAATGAAGCCAATGTGAGCAGGATGTTGTGGCGTTCACCCAGTATTCATTTTAGCCTTACTGACACTGACGTTGCATTGCATGTCCTTTATTTTGGCCATGCGAAGCAATTTTTCTTCCAAGGCTGCTGTTTGGAAAATCTGCATTGGCTAACTCATATTTGGGCCAAGTGAGAATTAAGATTGAAAGCCAGTTCTTAAAATTCTCAACTGTGTCTCTCAGATTGTATATGCATTTTTAAAGAAGTATTAAAGAGTATATAAATCAAACTGTGTGTTGCCATAATATATTTTAATTGAACAACACAAGCTAAACTGCTGTAGTATTCCATCCGCAGGGACTGGTTTTCAGCCCCTATCACAGGATGCACACAACCATTCACACATCCTGCTTACGATATGTTTATCTACTTTTATTTTAAGAGTTTTCAGGAGGAAGCAATTTGTAATTGGGATTTTCCTGACAGCGTGGTACCTGGGCTGCCCTTCAGCAGACTAGAAGTGTCTCCAGAGTGGTAAGGACAGCAAAAACGCATGCTTCCCCAACAGGGCAATGGCAATTATATCAGACTTCTAGCACACAGGACACCACCTCTTTCAATTGCTGCCCTCTGGCAGGAGGCATCAAGCAGCCGAGGCTCGGACAAACAGAATGAGGGACATTTTCTTCCCCAAAGCCGTACCTGTCCTCAGCAGCCATGGACACAACTCTCTAAAGCGTAAGGGAGTTTGCCATTGTTCAGTCTTTTGGTGACTAAAATGATATAGTATGTTTTGTATGCTTGTTGTTGGAAACAAAAATGAAGATTCTGACAAAAGACAGACAGAGACGGTGTGTGCATCCTTAGCAAGAAGAACCAAAGCTACACAAATCATCAAAGGTAGGTTGTCTGTCTGCTCCAAGTGTATATGTGGTTAGATAACTTTCATGTAAAGTGCTATACATGTAAAACCACAGTAAAAGACAAATATAGCGGAACCTCGCTTAGCGTCTGCCCAGTTTGTGTTTTGCATCTTTTTGGTAACGTTGAAAATTGAAGTCCAAATTTGGCCTTAGTTTGCGAACATTTTCCGGTTATTGTGCAATATGCCAATATGTGTCTTGGCGTGTTACGAAGATACGGTGTGAATCCAACTTCCATCCATCCATCCATTTTCCACCGCTTATCCGGGTCGCGGGGGCAGCAGCTTCAGTAGGGAAGTCCAGACTTCCCGGTCCCCAGCGACCTCTTCCAGCTCCATCGGGAGGACACCAAGGCGTTCCCAGGCCAGCTGTGAGACATAGTCCCTCCAGCGTGTCCTAGGTCTTCCCGGGGGCCTTCTCCCGACTGGGCATGCCCGAAACACCTCACCAGGGAGGCGCCCGGGAGGCATCCGGACTAGATGCCCGAGCCACCTCAACTGGCTCCTCTCGATGTGAAGGAGCAGCGGCTCTACTCTGAGCTCCTCCCGGATGGCCGAGCTCCTCACCCTATCTCTTAGGGTGAGTCCAGCCACCCTACGAAGGAAACTCATTTCCGCCGCTTGTATCCGCGATCTCATTCTTTCGGTCATGACCCATAACTCATGACCATAGGTGAGGGTGGGAACGTAGATCGATCGGTAAACAGAGAGCTTTGCCTTCCGGCTCAGCTCTCTCTTCACCACGACGGTCCGGTACAGCGACCGCATTACTGCAGATGCTGCACCGATCCGTCTGTCGATCTCACGCTCCAACCTTCCCTCACTCGTGAACAAGAACCCGAGATACTTGAACTCCTCCACCTGAGGCAAGACCTCACTCCCAACCCGGAGGGTACAGTCCACCCGTTTCCGACTGAGAACCATGGCCTCGGATTTGGAGGTGCTGAGTCTCATCCCAGAAGCTTCACACTCAGCTGCAAACCGCTCCAGTAAACGCTGAAGGTCACAGCCTGATGAGGCCATAAGGACCACATCGTCTGCAAATAGCAGAGACGAGATCCTAAGGTCACCAAGCTGGACTCCCTCAACACCTTGACTGCGCCTAGAAATTCTGTCCATGAAGATTATGAACAGAATCGGTGACAAAGGGCAGCCTTGGCGGAGGCCAACGTTCACCGGAAACAAGCTCGACTTACTACTGGCAATGCGAACCAGGCTCCTGCTACGATTGTACAAGGACCGAATGGCACGTAGAAGCGGACCATCAATCTCGTACTCTCGGAGCACCCCCCACAGGACACCACGAGGGACACAGTCGTATGCCTTTTCCAGGTCTACAAAGCACATGTAGACTGGTTGGGCAAACTCCCACATACCCTCTAGTACCCTTGCAAGGGTGTAGAGCTGGTCCAGTGTTCCCCGACCCGGACGAAAACCACATTGCAGCAATACAACAAGTGAAGTCAGCACAACAACAGACACTCCATACACACATAAAGCCGAGCGATTTGTGAGGCCTGATTGTTTTTCTGGAATGCGTGTTTGTCATGCAAATGTATTACTCCTCTGAACGTAGATTGTTTTGAGGTGCCAAACTCTTTACTCTCACTAAGTAGCTCCAGCAACTAACCAGATCTACTTTCTTCCTGACCGAAATCCAACCAGAACTGGACCCACGGGACTGGGGGGTAAGTCACTGTTGGTGTACTACACTAATGATGGGGATGTCATTCAACGTTGTATTAAAAAATCCAAACTCTCACTTAGAAGACGTTAACTGTTGTAAAAGATAAATAACTGCATCTCGAGGTGTGTTGCATATGCAATGTCAAATAAGTTTTAAAAAAACAGTAAAATACTGTACAACATAATCTTTTGTTTATGATACGGTGTGTTTAGAAAAACCCCAAAAGGCAAATAAAAAAAGAATTAAAAAGAGTAAAACCCTGTCCTTAGTCAGCTGAGATACGCTCCAGTGGTATAGAAAATGCTCAGTGGAGACAATCATAGACATTTGCCCTGTGGCAGTGACAGCTAACAGCCATGGTCAAGTAATGAGATGGGAAACCTGTATATTTCATATTTTGACAGTTGCCTCTACAGCTTGTTAAAACACACTTTTCTGTTGTGAAAAAAAAAAATCATTGTACAATCTTTTAACCTGAATACATCAATTTTGTGCATATAGGTTAGCAAATGTTGGCTGATAACACCCCAAGAGAGGAGGTGAGAAATTTGTACAAGAGGTTTTTGTTGACAGCAGAGCAGCCATACCTATCAAAGAAGACATCAAATGATGGCTCGAATGGCTCGTTTGTCAAATGGGGTGTCGCCATCCTTACACGAGAGCTCATGACACCGCGAGCAAACAACCATTTACCTGAAATAGGTTCTTTATGAGCAAATCATACAGTGAGTTAAGAGATAAAACCCCCTAAAATAGAAATCATTCATTCATTCATTCTTTTTCTATACCGCTTATCCTCATTCAAAAATAGGTTTGGGCAGTGTTTACAGGAGGCTCGTGGAAATGTTGCTCCCGGTGGTGAAGATGGCTTCACAGAGGGCATCCACTGTCTGGAATTGATGTCTATTTTTCTAAATGTTCCTTGCCATCCATTCCCCAAAAAATCTCAATTGGATTTAGATCAGGGGAATATTCAGGATGGTACCAAAGAGTGACAATATTCCTCTGGAAGAAATTCTTTCAAGCGGCCATTGTGAACTGCAGCGTTGTCCTGTTGAAAAAGCCAGTCATTACCATACAGGCAAGGGCCTTCAGTCCAGCTGCCATTCCTGCACAACCTGAATCTCTATTGTTCCAGTGAAGAGAAAAGCACCCCAGATCATGATGATGCTGTATGGAAAACATCTCAGGTGCGATCTGATACTGTATCCAAACTCAGCAGCAATGGTGATCCAACAACGCAAAATGTAAATTCTTGCATTTGCCAGAAATCAGCTGGGATAGGCTCTAGTTCACATGTGACCTGTATAAGTACATGCAGTATAGAAAATAGATGGATGGCATTTTTTGATTTTTACTAACTCAAAACCATATCTTATTTCAGATTGTTTGACAGTCAAAACATTGTTCTAAGGATCCACTACAGAAAGTTATACATAAGTTGCCATGCCAATGAAAAAAATCTAAAATTTGTCATAAATTGTCATAAATTTGTGCATTAATTTGTGCGTTAAAAATAGTTTAAATAAAAAACAGATTAATTGGCAACTTAGATGGATTTTTGAAATAGCTCTTTTCAAACATTTTTTGGTGTTATGAGCACGTAAAGTATTGTTAAGACAACATATCCAATAGGTCTAATGTAATGCAATGCAATGTAATATAATCTAAAAAAACACTTTTGCTTATTTTTAAATATGTGTCATAAGGATTTATTAGTAATTTAGTAAAAAAAAACATATATATATTTATACAAAGTGACTTCGTTTGGGTAGCATGTTGGCCTCACAGTCAGGAGGTTCAGTGTTCGTATCTCCGTTGGGCAGTTCTGTGTAGAGTTTGCATGTTCTCACCGTGCGTGCGTGGGTTTTCTCCGGGTACTCCGGTTGCCTCCCACATTCTAAAAACATGCATGTTAGGTTAATTGGTGACTCTAAATTGTCCATTGGTATGAACGTGAGTGTGATTGGTTGTATGTCTTTGTTTATCTATACGTGCCCTGCAATTAACTGGTGACCAGTCCAGGGTGTACCCCGCCTCTCGCCCAAAGCCAGCTGGGATAGGCTCCAGCAGACCCGCCACTCTAATGAGGATAAGCGGCATAGAAAATGGATGGATGGATGGACTTCGTTTGACATTTATTTATAACCTCGATCAGCATAAATTTAATCCCCCTATCAGAATTAAGAGAATTACCTTGTCTGATTATCTTAGTGTCACAGAGGTCGCATTGTGTTTGTTTTCAGACAATAAATGACAATAATGAATGATATTATATCATATTTCCTTTTATCACTATTATTTTTTTTGTTAACTTTTCAACCATGTACTGATACAACATATTCACTGGCTTAAACAAGACAATTCAGCAGGCCAACTGTCGACCAAGAATGTCAGCCTGGTGGCTCTTTGAGTGATCATTGTACGCATGGTAGGGGAAATCAGCCATTATTAGTAATGTCAGTCAGCCCTAAAGCCAGACAGTCAGCTATGAATCACAATCACACACATGTCAAAGCCTCATCTTTGCTCTTTATGCACAATACCGTTTGTGCGCGTGCTGTGTGTCTGTTTGTTTGTTTGTGCTTTTGTTGTAGTGACCTGGTGGGCGTTTGGTGCGCGCTGCTCATTCTTCGCCCGCCTCTCTGTCTTGCTCTCTTCCCTCACTTTGCAGTGAGCAAACTTCATTTCAACACCCTAATGCATTCTTGTTGTTTCCAGCCTGGAAACAATTTCTCCAAGAGTGGTTCACTATAGCTACAAAAATGCCTGTTATCCAAGGCAGATGATTTATGGGGTGCTGGTTGACAATTACAGTGGTATGTTTCATCTTCCATTGGTCGATGAGTTGAAAATGTATAGTTTAATTTAAAATGGCAGCAGCCTAAATAGCAACAATGAACTGATGCATAAACACACCTTCCCTTTCATTTCACATAATTGCAAAAAAAGTCAAGAAGTTAATCAAAAAGTGAAAACAGCCTTGATTTACTTTACTTTTTTGCTCTCTCCCGCCATTGACATCTCCATTAAAATTTCCCTCTATGGCCGCACGGTGGTCGAGTGGTTAGCATGATCTAGAAGACTTGTGTTCGAATCTCTGTGTGGAGTTTGCATGTTCTCCCTGTGCGTGTGTGGGTTTTCTCCGGGTACTCCAGTTTTCTCCCACATTCCAAAAACATGCATGTTAGATTAAATGGCGACTCTAAATTGTCCATAGGTATGAATGTGAGTGTGGATGATTGTTTTCCTGCCTTGTGGGTGTACCCCGCCTCTCACCCGAAGTCAGCTGGGATAGGCTCCAGCATACCCGCGACCACACAATGAATCAATGAATGTTCAATATTGGAGGATAAGCGGTATAGAAAATGGATGGATGGATGTTCAATATTGGCTTTTTCGCTGATACCGTCCAACTCTCAATTTCCCATTCTGATGCCATGTGTGTAACATCACATATCTCCTGTCGTGGAATTAACAATTATCAATTGTGAAACTAATGGATGCATCATCAGCAATTGGCTTCTTGATGTGGCATTTCACAGGAAACGTGAATTCACTAGCAGGATCGATGAGCCAGCTGTGCAACCAAAGAATGTCAAGACCTTCAGGGAGTGCAGCTTATTGTGCTTTGCTGAAACATGCCGTGTCAACTAGCGTCCCAGATGCTACCATGGAGCCAGCGGAGGGACAGAGCGGGCAGGGACACAAGAGCCTGTGGAGAGCGTAAAGGAGGTTGGCTTGCATTGTATGTGAACAGACGATGGCGTCAGCATGGGCATGTGAACATTAAAATGTCCATTACCCAGCATGTTCGAAAACTGGCCATGTTAAGAACTAACAGATGTAAAAAAAACTTAAAAATGTAAGTGTGTGTATTAATTGCATGTGTACATGTAATAGTGAATTGATATCGACTAGCTCACACATGCCCGTGTACGCATGTATATGAATTTGTAAGTTACACAGTTAGTGCCTCTCCTTGTGCTTTGTTCTACTTGAAAAGCTGCCCACACTCAAGCTCTGGCCGTAGGCGGATTTTACTTGTTCAGCCAGATTAGCTTTGCAGCCTGCATACACAAAAAACATTTAGTAAGGTCAACCTAAACACAAGCAGGAACCAAAAAGGCATCATTTTATTAACACCAGTGGTATTAACTTAACTTGAAATGTTTGTTGCAGAATCTTCATTTGTCCCAGCGTGAATTTCAACAGCATTTTCAGGGCAATGCATTGTTTTGCATGAAGATGGGAGATGAATGCATCAGAAAGTAATTTAATTTTTTAACAACCATTTAAAGGAAACAGCTCCCACATGCTGCATTGAAGTACACTGTTAAATAAATCTAGGTGATGAATAAAATGATGATTTGCTGTAGACACGCAGGCAGAATGCCGTGGGAATTCCTTTTTTTTTACTTTAAAGTTTTATTCCTGGATATTCAAAGTGGATACATATTCTGATAGTATTGATTGACAAATATTAGGAGCCATTGTTATGACTGGCCTGGATGTTTTGAGCATGCTAAAGACTTTCAAGGTGGATTCAAAGTGGAAAAACACTCAAAAGGTTTTGCAACTGCACTCTGACTGCATTGTAAATATTCTCACGATATCCCAACAGCGTTCCAAACATTCTGATTGCATTTGAAAAGAAAAAAAAACACAGCCAGCTGCCGCTGAAAAGTCACTACATGAAGCGTTATCTTAGTCACATCGATTTATACGCCCAGATAAAAAAGGAACCAACTCCACCAGCGGCTGCTGGCATGAACAGTGCAGATGTGCTAAAACCCAAGAAGCCCTTGAAATGTCACTCACCAATGATGCATCACCAATACACATCATTTCATGCTGCCAAGGAAAGAAGGAGCCAAGCTTACAAATTTCAAATCCTCTATCAAATTTAGCGTGGATTTTAAAACTTTTTTACTTTGACTGGTTCTGCTTGAGTCTTTCAAAGAAAGCAGTAAAAAAATGAATTAAGTGAAAGTCTAGAAACAGATTCAGTCATGTTTTATTTTGCCACAAACTCAGTCACAAAAATAACAAATGTTAACAAAAAAAAATGTTAACAAAAGTCTGTGGATTGTCATATTTCCAAATAACCCAGTTATCCCAGCTTTTTTTGTAATTCTTTATAGGGAACTTTTTTTTCCAACCCGATTTCAAAGACCTGTAATATTTACTTGTTTGTACAAACCACCGTATGAGTTGTTGGAACAAGCATCATTGAAGCATGAATAAATACTGTAGACTAACAGACCTGCCAACCTTGAAAACATTTGTATATTCGCCCTTGACTCTCATCCTGTTTATGTGAGTCAATGCTAAATAATGGAATATTTGAATTAAAACACAAAATACCAACATGATTCATTTTAAATAATTTTTAACGCTTATATGGTTTGTCATTTTCAAACTTTTGGCTCACCAGTCACTTTGAGACTCAGTAGGCCTCTAAAAACCATAGGCTTGTTAATACTACATCCAAGTTATTCTCCTCACATGGGGAAGTAAAAAGACCTGAAGCTGTGGGATTTTCACACCAAGCATTTTAAATCAGTGCATCTGAAAGCTTTCTTCTGCCATGGCAACATTTCTCACAGTTATCAGCATGAACTTGCCATGCAGGATGCATCAGTGCAGCACAGGGCCTAGGTATTGAGATTCATTTTCAACTAAATCAAATTTTGAGATAAAAAAAAATGCAGTTATTTTGCACTTCTCTGTTGATTGTTATGCAACAGGAAGTGCTTCTAATTCCTAGTTCCTGTCAATCCATTTAATTGTGGTAGTAAATGCTATAAAATGTATTGGAGCCTTTGACATCGAAAACTGGTCATTATTTTATATGTTTGAAATTGGAATTTTTGTGTATATACAGTATTTGGTAAAAATGTATTACATATTTCAAGTCAAGCCTTTGTGTTCTAATTACTTATTAGTATCAAAATTTCAGTACTTGCTTGTTACATAATTCTATTGGTTTTTTCCACATTTTTATTTTTTGGTTTACTTTGATTTCTACAGGCCGCACGGTGGTCGAGTGGGTAGCACATTGGCCTCACAATCAGGAGGTTCAGGGTTCGAGTTTGCATGTTCTCCCCGTGCGTGCGTGTGTTATCTCCGGGTACTCCGGTTTCCTCCCACAATCCAAAAACATGCATGTTGTAATTGTAATTGTAATTGGCGACTCTAAATTGTCCATAGGTATGAATGTGAGTGTGAATGTTTGTATGTCTATATGTGCCCTGTGATTGACTGGCGACCAGTCCAGGGTGTACCCTGCCTCTCACCCAAAGCCAGCTGGGATAGGCTCCAGCATACCCGCGACCCTAATGAGGATAAGCGGCATAGAAAATGAATGAATGAATGATTTCTACAATACTCCACAGGGCAATAACAAATGAGCTACAGGCCACATATGGCCCCTGGGCCGCACTTTGGAAAGCCCTGCTTTTACAGCTTTTTGTCAGGGTTGCTTTGTGGGAAACCGACTCTCGTCGACTATTTAGCTTGTTGGCTTTCTTCATATTGAGCGAACAATGTTACAAAGAAAAATGGAGTGTTATTGAAGCTGAATCTAATCAATGCGGGACAACATTCAGGATTAGTAAGAGCAAACAGACATGCTGTTTCTATGCTGCTGTTGTTGACGGAAGCAGCTTTAGCTCCTATTGGCTGTGTGAAATCAATGCGCCTAGAAAAGAAGTAATGTTTAAAATAACAGAAAAGATACCAGAAAAAGGTACTATTAATACATGATCACATCATGTATATAATATCATAACATGTTGTTGGAGGTGTTTTTTGAGGGCCTTTATAGTCGAAGTAGGTGGGTCCCATGATGTGCATTGATGAAGGAAAATATGTTTTTATGTTTCATATAACCCGCGACACTAATGAGGATGAACGGATGTTTCATATAAGGATTGCATATAAATTTCCATATAAAAGTGCCGTTCCTTTAACAATGCAATCCAACTCTGAAGTCTGATTTTGCGAGCATGGCAACACTACAACCTCTATGAGACAGTAAGGGTTACGTTTTAAATCACCTCTTCAAAGCCATTTTTAATGTTACCTTTTTATGTATTTATTTATCCCGTTATTGCATTTAGTGTATTGCTGGTCCTCTTCTCTGTTGTCTGAAACATCCGTGTGACTAATGTGTTCCCTTTGTTTCACCTTCAGCTATGTGTCAACTCCCTGTACACCAGTTCCTCAGATTTTTGATTCATTCCCTTTGACATCAAAGTCACCCAGAAAGATATTACAATACGTAGAACCGGCTGGGTGAACAATGCTTCCCTACACTAATGACATGATTGCACACAGGGATGGGTTGTGCAGGCCAGTTGAGCAATCGTTTCTTATTTGTAGATGGTTGGTAGTCTGTCTCATTGAGTTGATGACTCAAACATACAAGCATGACTGCTTGGTAAGAGTCATCCTGATCATGCTGGTTTAGTTTTTGTTGTTGTTGTTTTTTTTTTTACACAGTCTGTCAGATTATGTTTTCTGCGTTGTACATCCCCATAGGAGTGTAAACAACATTGACATTTAAAAAATCGAGAAACGCCTTCCCTAGCCTGGTGGTCAGGCTAGAGTTAGAGACTAGCATTGTGGCTCAGGTGTAACGGTGACTATAGGGGTGTTATTTCATGTTTGGAGGACTCTAATAATGTTAATAATCGTATAAAGAAGTTTGTGAACAGGTTTTCTATGCACCGACTACAAAAATATTCTATTTATAAATAAGGAATCCTTCTCGGTGGAAATT
This sequence comes from Oostethus manadensis, assembly GCA_024372805.1. NCBI lineage: Eukaryota > Metazoa > Chordata > Actinopteri > Syngnathiformes > Syngnathidae > Oostethus > Oostethus manadensis. The sequence continues at coordinate 173,359 of QODF01000018.1, forward strand.
CATTCATCATCCAATTAACTGCAATAAACGAGGAATTACTGTACATTTATATGTGCATTATCTTTAAAATTAGCAGTCAAAATAAAGAAAAGTCAAAACAAAAGAATAGTATTTTTTTAACCATCTACAACAGTATTGCTGTGCACTCACCAGCAAGATCACCTGCACATTATAATGATGTCCAATCCAAGAGCTGTTCAAGTCGGGCAAAATTCTGTTTGAATTTCTTGTGCTCTCTATCTGCAAAACGCCTTTTCCCATCACTCTGTGACTATGACAATAGACGAGGCTACAGCAAGACCAGTAAGTGCACCGGATGGGATCAGTCTCATGAAGCAACTTCAGATGACGGACAAGATACACTGGCGCCAGCTCACACATGGACTAAAAAATCCAGCTCTTGCATAGTTCAGTGGAAAAGGGGTGGTTTATATGCAGTCCCAGATGGCACCCCTGAGAATGAGTTTGCTGTTTGTGGTATCTTTGGGAAATGGTGGAAGTGCAAAGAAGTGAGGGTTGGACAAGAGCCAGGTGGAAGCCACTGTTGTGTAAATATTGCACTTCTGATAGATAGATTTATTCAAGGATACTCAGACAAGGCACAGAATTTTATGTATGGGGGTGAACATTCACTTTTTAATTTACGAACAACAACCCACTTAATAGGTTTTATGTCCGATGTTCGATGATCATTTTGTCATGCGACATCTTATCACAATCTCATCTAGCAGAGGTTCCAATGGGAAATGAAAAAATTGACAGAAATACACTGCCTGGGAACGTGAGGATGCTGAAAACAACACGTAGCAACAGTCAATGCAGACATCTGGGAATGACATTATGTTGTCCACATAACAGCTTCTGGATGGGTTTTTTAATACATTTGAATATTCATCCATCCATTTTTTTCCGCTTATCCGGGTCGGGGGGGCAGCAGCCTAAGCAGGGAAGCCCAGACGTCCCTTTCCCCGGCCACTTTGTCCAGCTCTTCCCGGCGGATGCCGAGGCGTTCCCAGGCCAGCTGAGAGACATGGTCTCTCCAGCGTGTCCTGGGTCTTTCCCGAGGCCTCCTACCGGTTGGACGTGCCCTGAACACCTCCCCAGGAAGGCATCCGGGAGGCATCCTAACCAGATGCCCGAGCCACCTCATCTGGCTCCTCTCAATGTGGAGGAGCAGTGGTTCTACTCCGAGTCTCTCCCGGATGACAGTGCTTCTCACCCTATCTCTAAGGGAGAGCCCAGCCACCCTGCGGAGAAAACTCATTTTGGCCGCTTGTACCCGCGATCTCACTACCCAAAGCTCATGACCATAGGTGAGGGTAGGAACGTAGATCGACTGGTAAATTGTGAGCTTTGCCTTTCAGCTCAACTCTCTCTTCACCACGACAGACCGGTGCTGAGTCCGCATCACTGCAGACGCCGAACCAATCCGCCTGTCCATCTCACAATTCCATCCTTCCCTCACTCGTGAACAAGACCCCGAGGTACTTAAACTCCTCCAGATGAGGCAGGACCTCATCCTCGAGCCGGAGATGGCACTGCACCCTTTTCCGGGCCAGAACCGTGGACTCGGATTTGGAGGTGCTGATTCTCATCCCAGCCGCTTCACACCCAGGTGGGAACCGATCCAGTGAACATTTGAATATATTTTTCAAAAATTTCACCCAGTAGATGGACATTTTTTACTTTTTTCTTACATCAGCGTTAAAATTTTTAACGTTTATTCCTGCTTTAAATTTTTACTTTTCGAATGTCTGTGGTCGTTCTTCATTTCAATACAGTAATTGGTGATCGACCACCTCTTTGTCACAAAGCATCACAATTCGGGAGACGTGTAACCCGGAAGACATTTTAGCTGTGGAATGGGCAGCATGCTTTTGTGTAGTTAAAATTAATACTTTTGACTGTCTTATGCCACTTTATTGTGTTATTTTGTAATAAGGCATAATAGTTAAAGTGATGTCGTTTTTAGTCATGTACAGTTTTGACTTTTGGTCTGAATCTGGCACTCTTATTAAGAATGGTTGTGAATTCCGTGCTACTGTATTTACAATATTGCTTTCACTTTCAAAATTAAAATGCCAGAGTATTAGTGTATAACAGAGAAGTTAATTGCTGCTTAAGCAGATTGCTGTAAGCATTTTCTTTTATAAGGTCTGTGAGGCGGGCCAATTCAATGCTATTTTCTAAACCAGGAGTCTCAAACTTGCAACCCGCGGGAGACTATATTTTATGGTCCCCACCTTAGTGCGTAAGTTTAATGTCAGTGCGGCCCTCAAGGTTTACAATGTTGCGCTCACGAGAAAGTGAAGAAGAGGTAACTATTTATTTATGAGCAAAGTAAGAATAACGTTCACACTTGTTTAACCCAGCGGAATCCCGGGATGTCAATACTTAACATGACAGTCTCACTCACTCAGGGTGTCTTAGACAGAAAGCACCAAAACATCACACGACTATACAACAGGCAGATAACAACAGAAAAAACACTGTTAATAAGGGGGGAGTGCACAATAAACAACGGCATCGCTAACATGCAACTAGCAGAGATTTGTAAGACAATCCCGCAAAGGACACAGGGAAGCAGGAAGTCCTCCCCACAACGCTAAAATATGAATGGCACTGTGTTGTGTGCGGAGCTGACGAACCTACCAGTCACAGCGGGGTATAACACGCTCAGCTTAATGCAGCATTGCCATGGAAATCTTTCCTCTGTGCCTGGCTAGGTAAACGCAGACATTATACGACATGTATAGTTTATCTTTCTCTCCAAATAAATCAAAGTTATGCGTGCCCGGAGATGCGATATAAAAGAAGTGTGGGGAACTTGTTGCTGTGGTTTGCGGTCTGAGTCCAGTCGGATCTGTGTAGGGGTGGGCTGTAGTTGGGCTGACCTTTCCGCGGCTCCCATTCGCTCCCATGTTGAATGGTAAAAAGAAAAGGTGCTTGGAGTGCAGATCGCATTGATGGATTCCTTGCTTTTGTAAAAAATCTCGCAGTGGAATTAATATCAGGACCAGTCATAGAGCAGCACAGTTCTTCGTGCATCGGCTAAACACGACACGCCAAGTGAAGTAAAATACAGTATATTCCGCAGCCTCAAACATGTCTTTTTCAAAACAAATGTGGCTCCGCTATGTGAGAGGAAGCACTGCCAGGTCCATAGGAGTAAAAAGCACAGTAGGCAAGAGAAGTGATTTTCAGAAAAAAACATTGACCGAGGTTAAAGAACTGTACAATTTAATTGAAAACTGAAATTAATAAAAAATGTAAATACTTATTAGTTTTTAATTTGTTTATTTACTTGTTGATTGATTGTTTTATTAGTTGTTTTGTAGAGAAAACAGTTAACAGTACAGTATGTTCCATACAGATTGGCTACCAAAGAAGGGATGTACCTGAGGAAAGTTATACAACTTGTTTACACCGGGCTCCTTGTTCCTTTTATTTTGTGTTTGTTTATTTATTTGTTGATTGATTTATTGAGAATGTTATTGGTAGTTTTGCACACAACTTTTTTACACCAGTGTTCTTGTCTATCTTATTTTGTATTAAAAAAACATTTGAGAAGATTGGATTTAGGAAAAAAGTTTTTTTTTAATTGCACGAGCGTGCATGTGCAGCCCAGCCTTATGCGGCCCCAAGGTAAATTGAGTTTGAGGCCCCTTTTCTAAACAGTTCCGCGGACCGGATGAAATTGCATCTTGGGCCGGATGTGGCCCCTGTGCCTGACTTTGACACATGTGCCCTGGCCAGGCTAAAGGCTAGACAGGGACCCCAATTCCATCTGCTTTATCAGTCATCTTTCATGATCATTGATTATTGGTGAGTAGCTACACATTTTATCATTTAAAATGTGTTTTCAAAGAGTGTGAGACATATTATAGGGCGCAAGGCTGGCTTATGCTACAGTAGATATGTATTTAATTAATTGACGATGACAGGGAGGGTTCTGGAGCTCAATCTAATCTGATAATGACAAGTCTCTACTATAGCTAGTCTTCATCCGAAATAGATCAGAGGAGAACATCGATGTCAAGTGAACAGGACAGTTTGGAGGGCGAGGAGCGAGTCAGCGTGGCATATGGTAGTGCCTGGCTCGATGCAGCAACATAATCCAAGGTTTTTTGGGCGTCTCAATTAGTCATTTGGTGTTAGCGACTAATGGCAGGGGTCTACTGTATGCTCAAATGTGTTGGCAACAGGGACTTTTTAAGACAATTTCATTTCTGTTTAGTTTAGTTTCCATTATTAAGCCTGTGTTCCTGTTTCATGCCTTTATTTTGTAGTGTTTCCTGTGTTGCTGTGTTATGTTCTCTGCTGCTTTTACATTCTTGTTCTCTAGCTCCTGCTCCTGATTGGTTTGTGATTATTTGTTGGGGAATTGTCATGTGTTTGCTGTTGCTAAAGGACTGCTGTCATTTGCTTTCTGTGAGTGTTCATCTGTTTGTTGCTGAACGTGTACATATTCCCTCAGAAATTATTATAAAAACACAATTTTACCTGCATCCTGGTCCAAGTCTCTCGCATCCTGGTGTCGTCACCACAATGCTCAAGCCCAACCGTGATCATTTCTTTGTCTTCAAGAAGTCTCAGTTATCAGTTGATGTTTTTGTTGGGTTGTTTTCAGTTTTCTATGAAAACATGGATTTAAAATTCAAATTATTATAAAATAGATGATGGATGGATAGATAGATGCCAGGCTTTTACAAGGCACTGATCTTCTCCTCCAACTGCTTTGGAACATTTGAACCTGACTGAGGTTGCCATGGTGATCCACAATGTAGGTTTACAAGTAAACCAGCTTAGTAACACTGGAAGATCTCAGTGTAGTCCAAAGATAGCTGACTGGCTTCCCATCATAACGCCACTAAGTGTGATTGCTGGGTATCAATAAAGCCAATGCTAAGTATTAAAAACACGGGAAATGTCAGGTCATGGTGTGTACGCTAAAAGGCAAACATCGGTCCAGAAAAAGAAGCTACCGTCATACAAGCCAGGAATGTAGGAACGTGTTTGGCTGTTTTCTTTTCCAAACAAACCAGTGAAAGAGGCTGCATGCACACGTGGGTGCCCTGGCTCCCATCAAGTGCCATCTGAAACATTTTACAGCAAACACTTTCACAAGGTCAGTACTCACACTGACGCAACTGCAGAGGCGTTACAAAAACATCCATGTGGAACTCCAACAATTAATTTTGCTGCCTTTTGTTAAATTAATTCACAAGGACAAAGTCAACATCACACCACTGTGGATGCAATTTTTATCCTTAGGGCTGTTGAGTTTCTTCACAGATTATGTAACCTCATTATATACAGTACTTCTCTTACATAGCAAATGTTTCATTTCAAAAAGTGACATTAGAAATCAGTGAATACAATTTATGTGTAAAATTATTCCTATATTGACAGCAAACATTTCACTATAGAGGAACCTTGGTTAGCGACATTAATCCATTTAAGCAGGTCTGACTCAACAATTTCACGAAACGATATAGTACAGGGCAAGCTGCCCCCTTTGTTACGTAAAACTGAGGCAAAATGTTGGTGGAACATTTTAGATGAAAACTGAATCATACATATATGTGGGGTGTATAAAAATCGAGGTTTGATTGTATATCCATCCATCCACCGCTTGTTTATAAGTATATTACCATAAACAAATTTAAAAACATAAATGCAACAGCCTTTTTGCTCGTCCACTTCTATTATGCTGTACTACTGCAATTTCGTGGACTTTCTGGAATATTTTAGGCTTTTTTCAAACTATTCTATTTGGAAGGTTCAGGTGGGGTTGCTCTTGTCTGTTTCTTGTCCAATATAGTCAAGAAGTCCCTCAGGACATCATTCTCTTGAATATATCCCTCCTTTTTGCCCTTCTGATTCCACTATGTAGTTGTAATCATTCATTCATTCATTCATTTTCTGTACCGCTTATCCTCATTAGGGTCACAGGGATGCTGGAGCCTATCCCAGCTGGCTTCGGGTGAGAGGCGGGGTACACCCTGGACTGGTCGCCAGTCAATCGCAGGGCACATATAGACAAACAACCAGTCACACTCACATTCATACCTATGGACAATTTAGAGTCGCCAATTAACCTAACATGCATGTTTTTGGAATGTGGGAGGAAACCGGAGTACCCGGAGAAAACCCACACACGCACGGGGAGAACATGCAAACTCCACACAGAGATGCTCAACGGAGATTTGAACCCAGGTCTTCCAGATCTCCTGACTGTGTGGCCAATGTGCTAACCACTCAGCCACCGTGCGGCCTTGTTGTAATTATATTATCTATAATCATGTTTCCACAAGATATTTACGTTGCGTTGCCTTTGATTAGGTTAGCATTTCCAGCAGGGGTGTGTATCTGATGACAGATTAAGATACTGCAGCAGACTCAGCACCAGGAGCTCTACACATAATGCAACATCTTAGCAGCAGGGCAGTACATAATTGACCAATGAATGTCCCAGAGTAGCCAGAAGGTCTTGGTTGTGTAGAACCAGGGGCTTAATCAACCAAACTGAGTGTAGATTCAATTCCAAAACACTGTGTACTCACAAACCTCGCAATCGACATACTTAGGAGAATGTTCAGGTCTAATAAAACCATTTGATTCAAACTTCCAACCGGTGTCAGACCACGACTCTTCTCACAATCATCAGCAACTGGTCAATACTAAATTGCGAGAAATCATGCACCTTGTCAACGTGATGAGGGATGCAATCAACCCCAAGCTCCAGTACCAGAAAGTGGGATCACTTCTTGTGTTGACCAAATTTTCAGCGTACACATCATTTTGGAGCAATGACTGGAGTGGAGCTCTCCCTTCTACATCAACTTCATAGACTATGAGAAGTCCTTTTACAGTTTGGACGGAAAGCCGCTGTGGAAGCGGCTCAGGCATAATGGAAGTAATAACAACTCAAACAAAGTTGGATTGGACAAACTTTACTTGTAGGTTTGTCCTTACCAAATATCATGATAAGGCTACCGCTAACAAAACATGAAAAATAGTGGTGCCTCGGAAGTAGCAACCGTTGCGCCAAGGGATTACTACTAACTGACAAAAGTCTATACTCAACAATGGTGAATGGATGGGCATCCAGCACATCATTTCTATTGTCTCTGGCAAACTGTTTGCACTTTTCAAACGTTGCAGCAATAGGAACAAGCCCTGGGCGTCGTAGCAATGCTGGCTAACGTTTCAGGTGGCTGATAAGGTGTTGGAGCGCAATGTTTTTTTTTCCTCTTAAATCTCCTTCTCTGAAACAGTGAGTCCCGCACGACCAACACCATGCATGTTTACAAGTGAGATCGGGGGACAGTACGCAAGGCGGTTTGCAGCACATCACAGAAAAGGATCGCTTGATTTGCTCACTTAATTTTGCCTGATTTTGTATAAATTGGTCCAGTTATAACCGTGCACCCATCCTTTTTTGCATTTTTTTCTCACAAGCAGTAACCAGTAAGATGAAAATTAATAGAGTTAATGTAATCTACAGTCGTCCCTCTGTACATCGTGGTTCGTACATTGCTCTATGGCAGTAACAAAAAAAAGAAGAAGAAATCATTGTTGTTTGATGTCAGTAATGGTACATTGATGAGACATAGATTACATTACCTTAACAATTTGGATGGTGTCTGCCATGGCAAACAGGTTTTTAAACTCAGAAAATTTTCCATAATCTTACTTTGTGAGAATTCACTTATTGTGGTTGAGTTGGAAACCAATTAACCACAACAAAGACAGGCCAACTGTACCTAATAAGAAACCGAATCACCACTTCTGACACTGCAACATGAGATTTTATTAAAGGTTTTTTTCCTCATCATGTAGTACAATTCAGTCATTGACTTTTTAAAAAATATTTCTTATGCTGACTTCCATTTTCCAAGCGCTTTTGGCACAAAGTACAAAGTTAGATCCTTTTAGAGAGAAGTGGGTGTGTTTGCGTGTGTTGTGCTGACAGGAAGGTTACAGATCAATGAACCTTTAGAGGAAAGAAAACATTCAAAAATATCAATGAGGAAACAGTTCACATCGCACACGCCACCACACTGGGAGATCCTAAATCAATTCAAAGCTGAGGTCCATGATGTAAAAGATCTGCTTTCGGCATTGGCAGCAGTTAGCAGGGATGTGCCATTGGTTAATTTAACCCAATGCTTAAATTCCTTTTGTTGTTGTGCTTTTTGCTTTGCTCTTTTAATAATTGTTATAATGATTTAAGCTATAATTCTAATTGAGTCGCATCCCATAAAAATTGTGTACAAACATTAGAAAAAGTTGGGGTTAATTTGCCTTTTTTCCATTGCTTTTGAAAGTCATACTTGAAAATGGTAAGTGTAACTACTGGGGCATCTTGCTTTAGTTTTCCTAGATCATATGCATCCACCCATCTTCTTGCGCTTATCCGATGTCAGGTCACAGGGTGCAGCCTTAGCAGAAAAGACCAGACTTCACTCTCCCCTGTTGCTTGAATCTGTTCCGAGACGTTTTCTAACGTGTCATGGTTCTTCCTCCAGGCCTCTTGCTGGTTGGTTGTGCCCTGAACATCTCACCAGATAGGTGTCCGGGAGCCATTCTGACCAGAAGCTGCTGGAGCCTATCCCAGCTGGCTTTGGGGTACACCCTGGACTGGTCGCCAGTCAATCGCAGGGCACATATAGACAAAGACATACAACCAGTCACACTCATATTTATACCTATGGACAATTTAGAGTCACCAATTAACCTAACATGCATGATTTTGGAATGTGGGAGGAAACTGGAGTACCCGGAGAAAACCCACACGTGCACGGGGAGAACATGCAAACTCCACACAGAGATGCCCAACGCCGATTTGAACCCTGAACCTCCTGACTGTGAGGCCAACATGCTACCCACTCATCTACCGTACGGCCTACATGGTTTCAGTTCATGTAAATAACGGTTTGATATTTACTGTTGTCACTACAACCACATCAATCATTCAAAGCAAGGGCTTGTCCAGGAAAGGAGGATCATTCCATATTCATCTCAAAGAAATGATTCATTTGGAGTGTCATTGTGATGAGAGCATCAAAGTGATGCTGCAGCACCATGGAGAATGGGGAAACTGGTCCATAGAATCCCCCCTTTATTTTTCTCAACTACACAATTCCTTCACTGCGCTTGCTCCTCCACACCACCAGGGCAGTCATGAGCAGTGTGACCAGGATGGGCATCACGATGAAAGGACCTAGGATGCGGTTGGGGGGGTCATTCAGCAGCCGCCCTGACAGCGAGCAATTGTAGAAGTAATGCTTGTGCACTCGGATGAAGAACTCATCCACCAGCTGGTTAGGCCAGAAGCACTCCATCTTTAGCGCCACCAGGTATGTGCAGTTTGTCAGCTCCCCGTAGAGTCTGTGTTGGTGACAGAGAAACATGATAAGAAAAGATGGTAAGTGGTATGACACACCAGACAAGTACTATGATTATTTTATTTTTTGTTCACTCATCTTCAACAGCTCAGGGTCACAAGTGACCCTATTCCAGCTGACTTTGTGTGAGAGTCAGGGTACAGCTCATGGTTGTGAAATTTTTTTGCAGCCATTCCATTCCATTTAATTTTCCTCCGCTTATCCGTGTCCAAGTCGTGGAGGCAGCAGTCTCAGTAATGAAGTTCTTCCTGGTCCCGGCCACCTCTTCCAGTTCCACCGAGGGGACCCCCAGGCATTCCCATGCCAGCTGCGAGACAAAATCCCTCCGGCATGTCCTAAGTTGTCCTAAGTCTCGATGTGAAGGAGCAGCGGCTCTACTCTGAGCTGCTCCCGGATGGCTGAGCTCCTCACCCTATCTCTTAGGGTGAGTCCAGCCACCCTACAAAGGAAGCTCAATCCAGAGATTTGAAAGTTATTTTTTCACCATTGAAACATCAGCGAGATATAGGTTTATGCCTAATAAAAAATGTTGAGTAACTGCAATTTGTGGCTTTGGTTATAAATTGTAGTTTGTAATATAATAGAACATTTTTCTTGCTATACTTTATATTATGGGTATCCAAATTGTGGCTGAAATTTCATTAACCCTCGACACATTTTAAAAGTACAAACAAGAAAAATCTATTTTGTGAGAATATAGAGGACAGTAATGTCATAATGTTAGTACTGTATTAAACATTTTAACTTTTTATTAGTTATATATGTATGTATAGGAAAACATTAAATTTTTACAATGACCTCTTCAATCATTTTTGCAATATTTGTAACAAAGTACAAGTTGCAATTTATGGAAAATTAGGCTGGGAAAATGTGATACTTCAAGAAAAATATGGCAATAAAGTCACAATGCTGTCACGTCTTGGTTTCAGCATTGAGGCGACACCCCTAGGATGCGAGAGATGAGAACTCTAATGCAGGTAGAACTTGTTTTTTCATAATTGCTGCAATGCAGCGGAAGGAATCCAAACATGACCAGCAAACTAAGGACAACCGACAACCAATAGAAAGCAATAGACGATGCTCCAACACCGACTGAGGCCAGACCATTAAGTAAATAATCAATCACGAAATGAGGTGCAGGTGCGTTGGAGCAGGAAAGTAAAGATGGACGAACTGTGAATGGAACAAAACAGGAAGAAACTACAAAGTAAGGGTAGGGAACAGGGACTAACAATGGAACATAGGCAAAACTGTCACAAAGGCTACCACACGGGCCGTGACAAATGTTGTGGAAAAAGAAGACAGCAACAGCAAAAATAGAAAAACAAGCAGTGGAGAAAAAGCAGGAATATACTTTGTCACCTCTAACACAATGCTGTGATGTATGCTGTTTTTTGTGCAGCTACATGGGTTGCTTTACAGAATGTCAAGTATCAGTGTAGGCCCCATATTTCTTGTTTATACGTATGTGACCCTTGCTGGGAAAAGTATGAACACCCCTGCTTCAGGTGCCCAAAGTCGGCATGCGTACCCTAGGTCTACACCAATTGTATCATTACGAGTCTCTCATTGCCAGGCCTAGTGTGGTGCTTTTTGGTAATCAAAATATTGCTCACTGTATCCTACACAACCTTGGACTCGTGCTGTGCTGATTCTTTTTGCATATTCAACCCATGATGATTGGGTGAGGCCACGACGGGAACGTGCATGAGGCGGAAGGAACATTTATAAAGCATGAGTTGTCAGTAGATGCATTTGGAAAAGACAGCGATGGCAGAAGCAAGGAAATATATATGTGAGAAATTTACAAGATTGTAGTATACAACAGACAGGCAATTTCAGTTATTTTTGCCCATTTCTTACTCTAATGTGCTCTCTCAGTCTCTCATGTGCTGTCGCTCTCATAACGATCACCACAGCAATTAGAGCCTTCAAGTCCGGGACATCAGGATTGTATGTCATCCGTGTAGAGACAAATGGTTGACAGCCTTTACCGTCAGCTCTAAATATAGACGGCTACATTCTCACTCAGTCAATCAATTAGTCATGAATGCAGATGGTTGGATGGTTCTGCTGTTGATGTTTATGATGTCTGAAATGTTCCCGGTGCACAGAGAGGATGTTGAAATGTCTGGACTCTCCAAGACCAGAGATCACAAGTTCATTCAGTTGCAGTATAAACACACAGGAGGTGGTTTGAAGTACAAGTAATAATAATAAAACTCCAGTTAGACCCTGCCGAGAATGCGGAGTTGGTCCACAATTACATGACCAGAACAAAAAACACACTGCTCCTCCTGAATCCGAGATCCAGAACCCCTGAATGGACCTTGACAGAAAGGCTTAGGAATGTTATCCCACTAGAGTGGTCCTCCTTCATGCCTGCGTGTGTTGAAATAAATGTGTTGCCTTGGAGAGCTGAGTGGCGGGCGGACAGGAAGTGACATCTAGGGTTCAGAATTGAATTTTGTGTTTTATTAGGGATTATTGTGCCTGTGCCTGCATGACAAAAAACAAAACAACTTTCTTGTTTTGTTTTTTGTCATATTATGACCTTTAAACAATAACAAATGTATTCTTCTACATTTAAACTACAGTATATATTTAAACTATATTTAAAATGACATTTTCCTTATGATTTAATGATTGGATTCTTGTAAAACTGTGACTGTATTCAATAATATTAGGACTTTATTCTCATGAAATTAGTGATAATAGAAAATATTGAAAGTTTAAAAAAATAACGCCTTTCTTTATATTTCAAACTTATGCTGCTTAAATGACATTATTTTTCCTACGTCATTCTTGTAAAATTACAACTTTTTCTTGCAAGATTACAACTTTTTAATCTTAATATTTTGACTTTATTCTTCTAAAATTACTGCTGACTTTTGCTGCTGTTCCTATTTTTTCAATTTTCTTGTTAAATTATATTGTTAAAATGTGCTGCAGGCCACAAAAGGCCCCCAAGCTGTACTTGGGACACCCCTACCTAGTGAATCTTGAATCGTGAATTTTTATTCTATGACAAAATACTGTTGCATGTTTTTTTCCCACTATGTTTCTTAGCACGGAAGTGTGTTGTATGTTTTGCCCTCCAGATTGATTGTATTTGACAGTCTTTTAAGAAGTCAATAGTAAGCAGTATTCGACCTCTCAAGAGTGCACACTTCCAAGGCAGCAACAAAGACACTTTTCACCTCATCATTGCTGCCATTATGTTAGATCCATGTTTTGTTATACTGTCATACAGCAAGTCATAAACAGAAGCTCATAAAGACAAGAAACAATTGATTCCATTTAACCAATAAAAGGTAACAAAATGGGCAACTGAGGGACTTTAATGCAACATTTTTCTATCTTAATAGATTCTTTAGATGCTGAAGACTTACTGAAATCACATATAATGCTGCTTCTTTAAACTCCGGGATACGAAATTAATTCGTTCCAAAAGGATTTTTGTAAGTCGAATTACATTTAACATGTATATATATGTATATGTATATATATGTATATATATATATTATGTATATATATATATATATA
>QODF01000018.1:186624-241838 GCA_024372805.1 Oostethus manadensis
ATATATATAAATATATATATACACACACATATATGTATATTTGTATGTATATATGTATGTATATGTATATATATATATGTATTTGTATGTATGTATACACACACATATATACAGCCCATTTGGGAATACTTTTTAATCCAATCGAGAGCGTGTGGGGTGACATCAAAAATGCTGTTTCAGAAGCAAAGCCAAGAAATGTTAGGGAATTGTGCAACGTTGTTAAAAAATCTCTGAGTGGAATAACAGCTGAAAGGTGGATGACACCATGCCACACAGATGTGAAGCAGTTATAAAAAACCGTGGTCATACAACTAAATATTAGTTTAGTGATTCACAGGATTGCAAAATTCTAGAAACAAAAAAGTTTATACAAAATAGTTTTGAGTTTGTAGAGTCAATGGCAGACACTGCTATTTTTTGAACTCACCCCTTTCAACTAATTTCCCAATTGCACAGCCTTAAGAGCGTGCATATCATGAATGCTGGGTCTTGTTTGTTTTCTAAGAAACCTACTGCACCTACTAGTAAATTGTTTGCCATGTAGCAATAAAAATATACTGTGATTAATCTGGTTAGTCACGTTGTACTGCTATTATTTTGAACACTACTGCAGATAGATAGATAGATAGACAAGATACTATAGATACTTTATTAATCTAATTTCTCTCAATGGAAACAAGCTTCCATAGTATTTTCTTAGTATCAGTAATGGTTATGTGAAGAATATCACATACTCTATACTACTGCACATGTAGTCCTCAATAGAAAATGTTTGGACATCCCTGTTTGGCATTTCCTGTTTTGAATGTAACAAATTTATTTTTGGAACATTCCCATGTGACAAATGGAAAATGTTCTGTATAAAGACATGAATTCTCTAGTGGGGATTGTTTTACAACTATGATTGTGTGTGTTACTCCTTCAGGCTCAACGCCGCTCTTTGGTTTTCAACAGACATTTATTAGGACAATCGGACTTCTTCTAATGCCCGCAAATGCCCCAAACATGCCGTCAGAACTCATTGGCCTCTTAATCCAACGGGAATAAATATTAACTTCTTTCTGGTTCAACCCCGGGTTTTACAGGTCTTCACCTCGTGTCCCTCATACAGCTCTGGTGCCACGCACTTTGGATTCCCCCAAGCAACGTAAAACGGAACAAAAAATAGGTTCCCCCCCTCTTACGTGTATATGTTATGTGTGTTTTTAACAAACTCAATTAAAATCTTTCAATGAATTTACTTATTGTTTTTTACTGAAAATATTTATGAAATATGTATTTGTCTTTTTAAAATAACATAAAAATAGGAATTAATTAAAGGAGTTGCCTCTGATGGCAGCCACACTCCTACCAAATCACTTGTGATTTACATCATGAACTTATGAACAACTATGTGGGATTGTTATGCTTCTAACAGTGTGACAGTCTAAGTGTACTTGTTTATTGAGTTTCTTTCCATGGTCATCTAATGTAGAGTCACTGATTAGCAGCTGCACCTTGCGTACACATCCATCTTCACTTGGATATACTGCGGTGACTTTGGCAAGTCTCCAATTATTTCTGGGTGCTGTATCATCTTTAATGAGTACTATGTCATTAACTTTCGCATTTCTCCTTGTTTTCTGCCATTTTTGTCTTTGCTGTAGGCTCAACAAGTATTCTTTTCTCCATCTGTGCCAGAACTCATTGGCCAGGTATTGCACTCTACACCATCTTTTGTGAAGGTACAGGTCCTCCTTTACATAATCTCCTGGTGGTGGTAGTATCACAGATGACTTAATGGTCAAAAGAAGGTTAGGCGTGAGTGGTTGAGTTGATCATTGAGTAGATGAGGGGTGATGGGTCTACTGTTTACTATGGCCATCACTTCATAAAGGTAGGCCCTTAATGATGAGCTGTCAAGTCTTCAAGATGACTGATCCAGAATGGAGGTCAAAACACTTCTGATTGTACGGATTTGCCTCTACAGGCTCCACCCACATGACTGGCAGAGGGAGAGTTCATGACAAACTCACAGCCTAGATTTTTTAGGCTTTCTTGATCCATTTCCTTGACTGCTTTCAGGAATTCTTGTCTTGCTCCAACAAAGTTGGTACCTTGGTCTGACCAAGCTGAAGCACGTTACCACGTAGGGCTATAAAAGCACGGAATGAGTTGAGAAAGGCGTCAGTTGACAGATCGTCAAGTAACTCTATGTGCACTGCACATAGAGTTACTCGACGATGCTGCTGAAGTTCCTTGATTTCCTTTGAGAAGACTGATCTTTGTATAATAGCTATGATTGTAAACTCAGCTTCTCGTCTTTCTTCAAGACTTGTGGCTTCATTGGTTTCTTTTTGTATGTTCTTAAACTCCTTTACAAATCTGATGAGCCTTGCAATAGCTTTGACTAGTCTTGACCAGCTGGAGAATTTCAGAAAACGTTCTGCAAGAGAATCCGCTCCTGTCATTGTGTGGTGTACTACAGCTTTGCGTACTTCTGGGTCCTCTGCATCAAGTTCTCCCACCCAAATCTCTCCACTGGGAAGCTTTTTTTGCCAGAGAAAACTTGGTCCACTAAACCAGTTAGAAGCAATGAGATCTTTAGCTTTTAGTCCACGAGACGCATGGTCAGCGTGATTGTCCTCTGATTTAACGTACTTCCACTGTGTGGGTTTGGTACTCTCTTTGATACGTTGGATGCGATTCGCAACAAAAACATGAAAGCGTCTGGCTTCATTGTTGATATGTCACAAAACAACTTCCGTCCAAAAGAATTTTTCAACATTTTCCAGCTCTAATTCTGATTTGAGCATGTCACTTCTACGTACAGCGACGACTGCTGCAGACAGCTCCAGTCTTGGCACTGTAGTTACCTTGGTTGGTGTAACTCTGGATTTGGCAAACACAAGTGAGCAATGAACTTGTCCTGATTCACTGATGGCTCTTGGATAGATACAGGCTCCATATCCTGTAACACTTGCGTCTGAGAAATAGTGAAACTCATATTTCTGCACTGCTTTAAAATCCACCACTCTTATTTTTCCGGGTTTTTGAGGATGGTACACCCCATGATGCGGTATGTACCAACCAGGACTTTTCTTCAGTTCTACCGGTTGTTCTTTTTTCTGCATCTCCCCGCGCTATTGTTTCATTCATGAACTTAGTGTAATCGTCTTTATTTTTCTTATCTCGTTAAAATCTTTTCTTCAGGCACTTGAGTCGGTGTTCTGCACAGCTCTTGTTGTTTGGTAAATTTGGCCTATCTTCCTTGAAAGGCAAAGGTAGCTCACAATGTCCATCATCTTGCATTTTCACTCCTTCTTCCATTATTGAAATGAAGCCCAAATCCTCTTGGGAGAAATGAGAGTCTTCCACTTTTCTTTCATTCAAATCAGACTCGAGCACTTTGATCACATCCGATGGTGTCACTAGTTCTTTGACTTGTGTGCGACAAATGTAATGCACTTCTTTAGACAACTGATCAGATGGTGGGCTGGGTGTCACTTCTCTGATAATGATCCTGTGGCTGCATCCAATAGCATCTCCATAGTCGACACAAGGATCAACACCTCCGACTATTGTCCAGCCAAGGTCGGTTCTTTGGGCGAAAGGTTAATTGTCCTTTCCTGACAACTTCTCTGGGTACCAGTACTTGTGAACAGTTGTAACCTATGAGCAAACCAACATCGCAATCAGAGGGGCGATTTCAGCTAGGTGCTCTAGGTGAGGCCATGCTTTTGCTGTCTGATGTGTGGGAATATGACCTAGATTGGCAGGGGTGAACTCTCTTGTGTACGTGACTGGAAGAGGAATTTTCTTTGATGATAACTTGTAGTCCTGATAACCTTTGACTTGAAATGACTGTATCTTTGGATGACAAGTGGAGAGGTTCAACTGTACATCTCTCTTTTCTGTGTTCAGAACATCTGCCTTTTCTTGCAGAATAACTGTTGTGTCACTCTGACTGTCTAGAAGTGCGTAGATCAGTATTTCCTGTTCTGGATTGCTTGCTGTGGATAACCAAACTGGAACAATTGTGGATGTGAGATCACTGCTATGCTTTTGGATCACACGGTTTGAGATTGCCTCGCTCTGTGTTTCTTTAACTTGTTCTTTTGTTCGTTTGGTTTCCTTTGATTTCTTTATCTCTTTGGTATCCTTGTGTTCTTTGTCACTATCCTTGTTTCTTCTGAAATCTTTGTCTCGTTCTTCATGTAAACAAGTTGGGTGTTTTCCTTTGCATGTGTTACAGATACTTCTCTTTTCACATTTCTTAGAGTGGTGTCCAAAGCTAAGACATCCAAAACACAGTCTACTTGCTTGTACAAACTTCACTCTTTCAGTTATCGCCATTTCCATGAACTTTCTGCATGTCTGAATGCTGTGGTTAGACTTCTCACAGAAAACACATGTCTTTATGTCTGGTTTCTCTTCTGAGTTGCAGGCCAACGTCTTTGCTCCAAAATTTCGTGTCTTTGGAGGTTTCACTTTCTCTGAATCGTTTGCTTTGAGTGCATGTAACGATGTCACTGGATTGCACGCTATCTTAGCTTCTCTTGAGACAAAGTCAACAAAGTTGCTGAATGTTGGGAATGAACCACATTGCTCTTCTATCCCAATGACCTTCCTATTCCATCTTGCTGTAAGCCAATCAGGAAGTTTACAGAGGATTCTCTGTTTTTCACTGCAATCATTTAAGACTTCGAGACTCTTTATTTGGAACATTGCTGCTTCACAACCTCTGAGAAAGTCTGAGAACTCTCTTAACTCAGGACTGTCTTTCGTTCCAATCTTCGGCCATAATTAAAGCTTATCTCTGAAGGCTTTAGTGATTACAAATAAACTTCCATATCTTTCTTCCAGAACATCCCAAGCTGCGTGGTATGCTGTATCTGATCCCAACAGAGAGTAACTTTCTATAGCTTTTCTTGCAGGACCACCTACATACTTGCGAAAGTAGTAGATCTTTTCACTGACTGGAATGTTCTTCCTTTCTATCAGCATTTAAAACGACATTTTCCAATCCTTGTACTTTCTCCATTGAAAACTGCAGGCTCAGGAACTGGTAAACGGCTTATGTTTATGGACTCTGCCAAAGCTTTAGCTCGTGCCATTGTACCATCTTCTCGTATGACACTTGTAGACTGCCCTCCTGTGGTGTCTTGTGGCATAGAGAATGGTTTTGCACTTGGGTTAAGGTTGGAAGGTGCAATCTTGAGCTCAAGCTGACTTGCTGGCTTTATTGTGGTTTTTGATTTCAGACTTTCATGCAGAAGATCTGATATTTCTTTATCTGAGTTTCCTTCTTGTTGATACCCTTTTAGTCGTGCCTTTGCAGCGTTCGTGTGCTTAACAGTCTCCAAACGGTCGAGCTCCCTTTTCTTTTGATCCAAAACTCTGTTTTTCAGTATTCTCTGCTTCTTGCTTTGCAAGCCTTTGTTTGTTCTCTAACTCAAGACTTTCAAATTCCTTTCTTTTACGTTCAATTTCGTCTATCATCTTAAGAGTAGCTTCAGTTGCAGCCACTTCTGCTGCTGCTTCTTGTCTCTTGACAGTTTGCTTAAATGGCTCGAGTGCTTACTATTTGAGTGTTTGGATTTTTGGGAAGTTGCTGAAATGAACACTGAGGCGACTTCACTCCAGTGGACTGATTTCTTTTCTATATCTTTCTCATCTTCTTCTGCTGCAAGATTTTCTTGTGCCTGTTGTAGAATCTTCTGAGTAACAACTTCACATGTGTCCACTCTTCGACGAGAACCTTGATCAGGAGTTTCACCACTTCTAATGTCTTAATAGGCCTTTTTCACTTCTCGAGCAATACGTTGGATTTGGACAAGGTGATTGTGCTGACAGGTGCATCAAGTGCTCTTTTGGCTTGTTTAGCTGCAGCTTTCCATTTTTCATAGCTAACGTTAAAGCGAGCTTGAAGCTTAGTCACCTTTTCTTTGTGCAGCGCTTGGCCTTTCTCAGTGAGTTTCCTCGATCTTAAACTTCTCCTCAAGCTTTCTCCTTCTAGACTCCCTTCTTGTTGTGGGTCCACGGTTTCAGTGTAGCGATCTTATTGGTCGGACATTTCAATATTTGTCTCATGTATGTACTTTAGCTTAATTAACTTTAACTTAAATGTCTTTACGTTAGTGGCATGTGCCTTTGATTCAACTGTATGAATACCACCCTTCTGAATGTACTTATAAACTTAAATTAGTTCGCTCTTTAAAATGAACTTAAACATGTTACAAACACTTATAAACCAAAATAATCAATCTCCTCTAAGTTGTCACAAAAAAGAAAATAACTTTAAATGACAAATGAAATAACTTGCTCTTTAAGTACCTTAATGTACCCTTTAAATTACCAAAACACTTCTCTTAAATTAGCTTAGTAACAGTCACTTTGTATCAAAAGAAAATCCTTTTACTTTTAAACTTGTACTTAAGACCACGGCAGGTTACCCTTTAAGCACTTATAGAGTCCCTTTAAAGTTAGCTGGGTTAATCCACTTCTTCACATTTAACTTGTTTTAATTGTGTTACTTAACTATAGCTTAACCACGCTGCACTCTTGGACCCTCGTTGCCTCTGGTTTGGGAAGTCCGTGCATGTAGTTGGTCTTTCCTTTGATGCTCGTGAGCGACGCAACCCCTTAACGAGCTGCTCGTTGTTGGCTCCGCGGCTGGGACAGGCCCCGCTGTCCTCTTGTTCAGCACAAAGCAGGCTGAGTTCTGACTGTTACTCCCACGGGATTAATTCAGGCTCATCGTCGCTCTTTGGTTTTCAACAGACATTTATTAGGACAATCGGACTCCTTCTAATGCCCACAAATGCCCCAAACATGCCGTCAGAACTGAAAAAATCAAAGATATACAACTCAAATTCTGCATAAAAGTAAATACATTTCACACAATAAACAAACAAAAAATACCTCGTTGGCCTCTTAATCCAACGGGAATAAATATTAACTTCTTTCTGGTTCAACCCCGGGTTTTACAGGTCTTCCCCTCGTGTCTCTCATACTGCTCTGGTGCCACGCACTTTGCATTCCCCCAAGCAATGTAAAACAGAACAAAAAATAGGTTCCCCCCTCCTACGTGTATATGTTAAGTGTGTTTTTAACAAACTAAATTAAAATCTTGAAATGAATTTACTTATTGTTTTTTAATGAAAATATTTATGAAATATGTATTTGTCTTTTTAAATTAACATAGAAATATGAATTAATTACAGGAGTTGCCTCTGACGGCAGCCACAATGTGATTTGTACTAGTAGATACTGTAGTAGTAGCAGATACTGAAACTGCATGACTAAGGTAATGTGACAACCGTACATACTGACAACTAAATAAGTAAGCAGCCTACACACCTTTTATCCCAGTTCCCAGTGTGTGCAGTGCCAGGATTGGTACATATCAAATCATGCAACCTTTTGGTTGCGTAATCAGGTTGGGTCAAAATGCGCATGACAGCTGGTGAAAGTGACTTTATGTGGACATACATAATAAAAAATAAAAAAAAATTCACTTTTTGGATGGACTTTTTTTTGTTGTTGTTTTTTTTTTACATCAGAGTAGGGGAAATGTGCATTTTTTGCATGTGCATTTATTCGCGCTTGAAATTTATATTTTCCATAGTCTGCAGATATACAACTGTGGTTGTTTTGGCGTAGTTGTTCGTTTCAATAAAATGACTGGTGAACGACCACCTCTTTGTCATTCTCTCAGTGTCCGGGCAGAAGCTATAGCATTTTATAATATTATACTTATATTATACTTATATTATACTCATATTATATATATATATATTATTCAACACAAAAACATCACCATCCGGGAAGACGAGTGACCGAAAGAGTGTGCAGCTGTGGAACAGGCAGATTACATTTCAATGAAACATGTCAATGAAAATAGTTCGAAGATAGAAGTAACCCAATGAAAAGGGGATACAAAGTGGCCACTCCTACCCAGCCACTACCCCCTCTTTTCACATTTGGATGTTTGTGAAGTTGCAAATGAAAGCCAAAATGAAGAATGGGTGTTGTGTTTATGCAAAAACATAGTCAGGGAGCTCCAGCATTGTTTAAATGAACTGTACTCTATATTAATTGCTCTGTATTTTCCTCTTGGAAAAAGGTTGCGGGAGGCAGATATTTTCAGCTGTCTAGCAAATTGCTATTGTCGACGTGGTAATTGGCAACAATACAACGGCTCATTTATTTTGCCCTGACATAATCAATTTGTGCCCAGAGACAAATAGAGGGAATAAATTCTTCTACATTTGTTGTTGTGGGACAAAACAATAGGACATTCCACCACTTAGACAAAGACTGCCCAGGATGTCTGTATTGTTCCTGCTTCTAATACTCCTAAACTGATGAAAGTGTGGGGCTCTGCAATTTCCACATTAACAGATCTAAACAATAACAACAATAAAAACTGAATTTACTGTTAAACGTGGAATCTAGCGGAAATTGACAATATGTGAATGAAATGCTTTAATTGTGTGGAGAAGAAACATTCGTGTGGGGAATTATTTCCCCCGGAGGATGATTAAATTGTAACAGAATCTCATCACAAACACTAAAACGCCTTCTGCCAAACTAAACATGTTGAAATGATGATAAACACCAGTAAAGTCGGTGGAATCTCCTCTTAGCTTCCATACGCTGCGTTGCATTCACACTCAATCAATGGAAGATAGCTTTGATTCGGGCTGGATGAGTGCATTTTCACCGCGTTGCGTTATACCGCATTAATAATTTCAGATAAACGGCATTGAAAATGGATGGATGAATGCATCATTTAAGGAGCATTTTACAATGCTCGTTGACGATGTGCAGGTTCTGAGTGAAAAAAGACTATAAGGACGTTTATTTTTGTGCCCAGCTCTTCTTAGCTGTAAAGAGACTTTCTCACACAAAATCCTTCCGGTCTTCAAAATAAAAGACACATTTTGCCTAACAGTAAACAAAATACGCGTCATTAAAAACATCTTATATATGCAGTTGGAATGGCAAAGGGGACAACATCTTCCATAATCACAAGCACAGGCATTACAGTTTGTAGAAGATTTTGCAGCAATGTATGCAGACGCTGACATCCCATTAGAAAAGTTAGTCAGGCTGCATCCATTTCTCAAGTACTGGGCAAAATTCTCCATTGATGTGTTGCATCAGTTAATGTAAGGTGTTTTGCATTTATTTAGCGGACCTTTTGTTCAATAACCCAATAAATCACACAGAAAAGTTAGTGTAAAATGTAAAAAACAGAATTCTAAAAAATTAAAACGCAAAAAATCCCAAAACATGCATGTTAGGTTAATTGGCCACTCTAAATTGTCCATAGGTATGAATATGAGTATGAATGGTTGTATTGTCTGCCCTGCGATTGATTGACTGGCGACCAGTCCAGAGTGTACCCTGCCTCACGGCCGAAGTTAGCTGCGATAGGATATAGATATCCAGCATACACGTGACCCTAATGAAGAGAAATGGTATAGAAAATGGATGGATGGATAAAACCCAAAAAACTTAATATGGAAAAAAATAAAACAGTATTTGGGGTTAAAGAAAATAGATTTCATTGGACACACAAGTGTTCTCCTCTGCTTGCATTGACTAGAACATATTAATTGATCAAGTTTTGTCAACTGTTTTACATATCTTCTTTTACAAATAATTTACTGTATGCAGTAAACCTTCTAAATGTGGGTTTAAACATTATTAGAGTCATCTAGAAATGACACCCCATAGTCATCTTTACACCTATTACTTAGAGGTGTAACGATTCATCTTCTACATCATGTATTGATGTACAGTCTATTCCTATGATTCAACTAAATCAGTCAGTGTTCAGCAAGTTGCCATTCCAGACAACATATATCGACCTAACATTGCTTAAAAGTTAATGAATCGATTGCATTGATACTAGAGAATAAAGCATGGCAGGGAAATGTTGGTTGCACTTACTGTATTTTTATTGAATATTAAAAATAGCACTCCTCCCTGAGCCACCACCTTATTGTAGAGGAGTTTGCGTGTCCTAATGATCCTAGGAGCTAAGTTGTTGAGGGGTTTCATGCCCCTGCTAGGGTCACCCATGACAAACAGGTCCTGGGGGAGAGACCAGACAAAGAGTGGCTCAACAGACCCCAATGATGAAAAACACAAATGGACCAAGTTTTCCCTCGCCCGGACGCGAGGGAGGTGGGTCACGATGGCAATGTGGGTCCCTCTTCCCGTGAGCTCACCACTCGTGGGAGGGGCCAAAGGGGTCGGGTGCACAGTAAGTTGGGTGGCGGACAAAGGCGGGAGCCTTGGCGGTTCGATCCTCGGCTACAGAAGCTAGCTTTGGGTATGTGGAATGTCACCTTTCTGGTGGGGAAGGAGCCTGAAATGGTGCGTAAGATGGAGAAGTTCCGGCTAGATATAGTCGGACTCACCTCGACACATAGCAAGTGCTCTGGAACCAGTCCTCTCGAGAGGGGCTGGACTTTAGTCCACTCTGGCGTTGCCAGCAATAATACGCGGCGGGCAGGGATGGCAATTCTTGTTGCCCCCCGGCTCCAAGCTTGGGAGTTTAACCCGGTGAATGAGAGTGTAGTTTTCCTCCGCCTTCGGGTGGGGGGAAGGGCTCTGACTATTGTTTGCACTTATGCACCAAACAGCACTCTATTGTTACTGCACTTCTGTGCCCATCACGAATTGTCTGTAACGAACACCATGTTTATTGCACGTTACCATGCAGCGGACATTGAGTCCGAGTGGGCCATGTTTTGTGCCTCCATAGTCGATGCGGCTGATTGTAGCTGTGGCCTTAATGTGGTTGGTGCCTGTTGTGGCGGTAATTCCAGAACCCTTTGGTGGACACCAGTGGTGAGGGATGCCGTCAAGCTGAAGAAGGAGTCTTATTGGGCCTTTTTGGCCCATAGGACTCCGGAGGCAGCTGACAGGTACTGGCAGCCCAAGTGGTCTGCGGCTCTGGCGTTCGCTGAGGCAAAAACTCTGACATGGGAGGAGTTCGGAAAGGCTATGAAAAATGACTTCCGGACGACTTCGAAGAGATTGTGGACCACCATCCGCTGTGTCAGGAGGGGGAAGCAGTGCACAGTCAACACTGTGTATGGTGGGGATGGTGTGCTGCTAAACTCGACTCAAGATGTTGTGGACCGGTGGAGGGAATACTTTGAAGACCTCAATCCCATGACACCTGGGGACTCTGTGGCGGGTTCTCCTATCTCTGGGGCTAAGGTCACCAAGGTGGTCCAAAAGCTCCTTGAAGGCAGGGCCTAGGGCGTGGATAAAATCCGCCCGGAGTTCCTTAAGGCCCTGGATGCTGTGGTCGTGTCTTGGTTGACACGACTCTGCAGCATTGCGTGGACATTGGGGGTGGAATGGCAGACCAATCCAGGGGCCCCTTTTTAAGAAAGGGGACCGGAGGGTGTGCTCCAACTATTGTGGGATCACACTCCTCAACCTTCCTGGTAAGGTCTATTCAGGGTTTCTGGAGAGGAGGATCCGCCGGATAGTCGAATTTTGGATCCAGGAGGAGCAGTGTGGTTTTTGTCCTGGTCGTGTAACTGTGGACTAGCTCTATACTCTCTGCAGGGTTCTTGAGGGTGCACGAGAGTTTGCTCAACCAGTCTGCATGTGTTTTGTGGACTTGGAGAAGGCATTCGACCGTGTCCCTTGGGGAGTACTGTGGGAAGTGCTGCAGGAATATGGGGTATCAGACAACCTACATTCAGGCGGTTCGTTTCCTGTTTGACCGGTGTGAGAGTTTGGTTCGCATTGCCGGCAATAAGGTGGACCCGTTTCCAGTGAGGGTTGGACTCCGCCAGGGCTGCCCTTGTCACCGATTCTGTTCATTACTTTCATGGACAGAATTTCTAGGAGCAGCCAGGGCGTTGAGGTTGTTCTGGTTTGGGTTCAGGATTAGGTGTCTGCTTTTTGTGGATGATGTGGTCCAGTTGGCTTCATCGAGGCGTGACCTTCAACTATTGCTGGATTGGTTCGCAGCTGAGTGTGAAGCGGCCGGGATAAAAATCAGCACCTCAAACTGTCCACTTAGGAAGCAACACTGACTGACAATGAATTTCAACAACAACAGGTGGAAATTATAGGCAATTAGGAAGACACCCACAATAAAGGAGTGGTTATGCAGGTGGTGACCAGAGACCACTTCTCAGTTCCTATGATTTCTGGCTGACGTTCTGGTCACTTTTGAATGCTGGTGGGGCATTCACTCTAGTGGTAGCATGAGACGGAGTCCACAAGCTTCTGTAGTGGCTCAGGTAGTGCAGTTCATCCAGGATCCAGGAGCTGTGGCAAGAAGGTTTGTTGTATCTGTCGGCGTTGTGTCCAGAGCATAGAGGCGCTACCAGGAGACAGGCCAATACATCAGAAGACGTGGAGGAGGCCGCTGGAGGGCAACAACCCAGCAGCAGTAACCTCCGCCTTTGTGCAAGGAGAAACAGGAGGAGCACTGCCACAGACCTGCAAAATGATCTCCAGCAGGCCACAAATGTGCAAGTATCTGCTCAAACGGTCAAAAACAGACTCCATGAGGGTGGTGTGAGGACCTGATGTGGGGGTTGTGCTTACAGCCCAACACCGTGCAGAACGTTTGGCATTTACAGGAGAACACCAAGATTTGCCACAGGCGCCCTGTGCTCTTCAAAGAGAGAGCAAGTTCACACTGAGCACATGTGACAGACGTGACAGAGTCTGAAGATACCGTGGAGAATGTTCTGCTGCCTGAAACATCCTCTAGCATGACCGGTTTGGTTTCCCTGCAGTTTGGGCTTCCCTGCTTAGCCTGCTGCCCCTGTGACTTGACCTCGGATAAGCGGAAGAAAATGCATGAATGGATGAACGAACACACCGTCTAACTTTGTCCTATGCTGCACAGATAGATTGCTATACTGTATTTTTCCCCTTCTTGGTCCCAAATGCTGATACTACGTGGGAATGCATAAAGGTAAAATTTGATGACCTTATTGAGAGCTTTATGCACTTGGTGGATGGTGGCTCTTTATTCATTAAGGGCTTTTAATTTGATGTTTCTGTCCTAGTTTTACACAGTACATAATAAATAAAATAAATTTGATCGCTATTATGTACGCATGTTATGCTGTTGAAAATCTTTCTCTGTGACTAGCTAACACGCTGCTTATGGTCGTTACATTCATTCTCGTAATCAGCTGTCGTCATATTGACACAAGCCCCCAATAGCTGTCCTCAACTATACCTGCCAATAAATAGCAGCTCATAACCCAAATTTTAGCTTGCATTTCAAAGCAAAAAATCAGCTGCGTGATGGCTCGCGTCTAAAAACACTTACTATACTACTAAAGTATACAAAATATACCAGCAGTGCTCCAGTAACTTCTTGCTTCTTTATGGCAGGCAATGTCGTCTGTGACATCTCAAATCACAGCGACAGTAAATACAAAAACAATTTTTCTTGTTCTGACAGCAGTCTGCCTGGACGGCTTTGAAACTAAATTTACCGATTAAAATACATTTTTTGTCAATTCCTGTTCAATATTTGCTTCCGCTTTTCATGCCACAGTCACCACTGCTTCCTCAAACTACAGTATGGGCGAGGGTCAAAAAGGACGTGTGCACATTAATCGTGCATTAAAAGAATTGTGCCGTGAAAGGAATCTTTTAAATAAATTAATAACGCCTTATATTTGACAGCCCTAATTTTATCACTAATTTTATTTTGACATGACTCACAGCTATTTTTGTACTATTTGACTTTGAACTTTTTGTTGATTGATCGTGTGGCCTTACGCACAGCACGAGTGGAGCCATAACACAGGTTGTAGAAAGTCTTGGTGTATAATAAATCTATCTGCAAGTATTATTAAGCATCAAAAACATACAACATAAAGCAGCAATAAATACTTTAATACTGAATAAAACAAAATTTGTCCTGGACAAAAAATCACTCCATACTCTTGTTGTCTGGTGTTACCACATTTAACTTATTTCGTGGAGATATGGGGAAAGAACTACAAAAGTACACTTCACTCGCTTAATGTACTGCAAAAAAGATCAATTAGGATAATCCATAATGCTGCGTATAGAGAACACACAAATCCAATATTTCAAAAATCACAATTATAAAAATTTGCTGATCTGGTACATTTTCGAACCTAAACGCTAAAATGATGCATAAAGCAACCAATAACAAGTTACCAAAGAATGTCATACAAATTTTCTCAACAAGAGAAATATGATTTCAGGGACTAAACTTAAAACACAAATATGCAAGAACAACACTAAAAACCTTTACTACTTCGGTATGTGCAATCAAACTATGGAATGGATTAAGTAAGGAACTAACAATGCTCTACAATGAGTCATTTCAGAAAACATTAAAAATACTTGATGTTTACAAAATACAAGGAAGAAGAGTCATGAACTACTGTGTACATCCAATGCCATGTCTACTCAGCACTACACCTAATAACTCTTCCTTCCTTGGAGAGTAAATTTTCTGTCTGTTTTACTGTCACTGCTATGTCGAATCACTATCACATTATGACTAACTTTTCCTTTGTGAGCACATTGTCTGTACTCACCCACAATCCGACTATGTTCTGTTCTATTTATTTATGTTTTATTTATTGTTATGTATTATGATTATCATTCATCATGCTTGCAACAAACCCATATCTAACCTTCCCTTTATGTCCAACATACTTGAGAAAATAGTTTCTGCTTAATTACAAGCCCACCTATCCCACAATAGTCTTTACAAGCCATTCCAGTCTGTTTTTCGTCCCTGCCATAGTAGAGAAACTGCACTAATTAAAATCACCAACGACCACCTTATTGCTCCTGACTCTGGACTCTTCTCTATCCTAATTCTACTCGATCTGGGTGCGACCTTTGACACCATTTCTCACTCCATTCTCCACAGTAGACTATCCTCTCTCGGTATCTCTCACACCCCCCTTGAATGGTTTCACTATCTCTCTGGCTGCACTCAGTTCATTTAACTCAAATTTTTCACTTCCTACCCCTTCCCCCTTACTTCTGGTGTTTCCCAAGGCTCTGTCCTCGGCCCCCTTCTCTTCATCACCTACCTCCTATATTTTTCGCAAATTCAACATTAATTTTCACTGTTACGCGGATGACACCCAGCTCTATTTATCCATTAAACCCCTCACTTCACTCCCACCCCCCTCCCTTACCAACTTTTTATTTCTGAAATAAAAGACTGGTTTTCTCAATTTTCAATTTTCTTCAATTTTCTCCTCTTTAGCCTCCCTCAGAAATCCCTCCATGAACTTGTCCATAACTCAGCTGCACGGATCTTTACAAGAACCCCCTCTTTCCACCACATAGCTCCTGTCCTTGAGCATCTCCATTGGCCCCCGGTATACATTTCAAAATCTTGCAGTGCACATGTAAAACCATCCATAACTTTGCCCCTCCCTCTCTGTCAGATCCCATCCACATAGCCACCTCCTCTCGCTCCCTCAGATCTGCTTCCTTCATTTACCTAACTGTACCACCCGTCCGGCTTGTCACCATGGGGAGCAGAGCTTTCAGCCACTCTGCCCCCCAACTCTGGAACTCACTCCCACCAGTCCTCCGAAATATTGACTCTCTCCCCTTGTTCAAAACCAGACTGAAATCCCACCTGTTTAAGTTAGCTTTTTCCATGTAATTGCAATGTTCCTCTCTATATGGCTTGTTTTATCCTTTTGTATTTTTATTGTTTTATTATTTGCATGTTCCTGTCTTGTAAAGTGACCTTGAGTTCTCAGAAAGGCGCTTCTAAATCAAATGTATTATTATTATTATTATTTATTTACCATTACAAAGATATTGACTACTATTTTAACACACATTACCTTACTTATGCAGCTTAAACTTAGTAACTGCCGGAAGTGCACAAATGTATTGAAATCGGGGAAAATCCTATGAGGGTAGGATTAAATAAGCATTGCTTCTTCCTACTCCTTTTGGACATGTGGAACTGTCAACTGTATTAAGTGATGTATTCCAATGTAATTTACTTGCATGTACAAATAAAAATAAAACCATTACCATTATGTTGGAAACATGCTCAGAAACTGCCATTCAGCCACTCGTAAGGTGTTGCACTTCTGGGAAAACTCACCGCTGATTTATGCCCTATATTTGATTTACAATATTTATTGAAAAAAATGTTAAGAAATTATAGAACTCATAAAGAAAATACAACTGGACAAATCATAATATTTATATTATGTTATTAGTGGATGGTAGCTACTTGCACCATGTAGGTAGGCAGTACTTGAATGTTTTAGGGGTCGGCAACAAAACAATAACTGCTTTGGGTTATGAACCATATGCACTGTGTGTCATTTTCAAAGAATGACCTGAAATATTGCCATATTCTCTGGACATCCAGGTTGTCAATTTCAAGACCTCAACACATTTCTATTGTATAAAAGCACGAGTGACTATGCGTGCAGATATTTTTATATTCTTTGCAGCCTCATTGCCAAACTACTTTCGTGAAGCAATGAATCATTAAATTGAATAATTCCAATAGAATGAAGGCTTCAAGTTAGAAGTCTCACTTAATTAAAGCTACCAAACCCCAAGGAGATCCAATCAACTCGTATTAATTATGAGCTGATAATACCCTAGAAGGAAGATCATGAAATTAAAATGAGTTTCATAGCCGGAAAGAAAGGAACAGAACATTTTGGCTCCCTTGACATAAAATAAAGACAAACGTACATACTGTAGTTCTAAAAAGTGATGATAGGTCTATCGCATCACTAAACCTCAACATACAGCTGACTTTTTAGACTATCTTCTATATAATATGTTAGTTTCATTTTAAAAATCCTTACACACAAAAGCTAAGAAGCTTCATATTTTGCCTTTAATTTCCTCACTACGGATGTCCAAAATATCGGCCCACCATATTATTGGCCCGATATTGGCATAAAAATGTAATATCTGGCATCAGTTTTTTTCCAATACTTCCATTTTATATGCCGCTTATCCTCACTAGGGTTGCGGAGTATGCTGGAGCCTATCCCAGCTGACTTCGGGCGAAAGGCAGGAAAACATCTGTATATAGGCCTAGGGTCCTGTGTAGGTCTATATTTTCTGGCGCACAAATGATGACCTCATCAAACTGTGTCGTGAAGCGTGTAAAACAAGCGCTGGTGGCTGCAGTAACAAGCATGCTTGTTCTGTGCGTGACTAACATTGTCTGTGGGTTGATTTATTTTCAAGTGTCTTCTTGGATGTTAAACTTGCGATTTGCAATGACTGCAAAGTGTTAGTTATGCGAGGCAAAAACAAGAGTTCTTCTTTCAATACTTCGAAGTCTCAAGGTGAAAGTCGTCAATCGGAAAATCATGGAATGTATTGCACTGCACAGCCCTTTTCTATATTGCAAGGCGCCAGATTCACCAATGGTGGAGTTCCTCGAACCAAACTTTGCCACGCCCAATTGCAAGTATTTTTCAGATATTTGCCTACCCGAGATATGTGATGTTGCACATATCGGTATTGGTTGATATTCATTCATTCATTCATTTTCTATACCGCTTATCCTCATTAGGGTCGCGGGGATGCTGGAGCCTATCCCAGCAGACTTTGGACGAGAGGCGGGGTACACCCTGGACTGGTCGCCAGTCAATCGCAGGGCACATATAGACAAACAAACATTCACACGCACATTCATACCTATGGACAATTTAGAGTCACCAATTAACCTAACATGCATGTTTTTGGAATGTGGGAGGAAGCCGGAGTACCCGAAGAAAACCCACGCACGCACAGGGAGAACATGCAAACTCCACACAGAGATACCCAACGGAGATTCGAACACTGAACCTCCTGAATGTAGGGCCAACATGCTACCCACTCATCCACCGTGTGGCCCCACATGTATTTCACTTCCCAAATACAAGTTGCATCTTTCTTGGTGAATGACTAGGAAAAAGGCCGCGTCTCCAGTGATGTGGACACTGCATCAGTTCCTTGTTTTGAAGCTCTCAAGTTATGGGTCGATCTACGTTCCTATCCTCACCTATGGTCCTGTGTTTTGGGTAGTGACCGTTTTCTCTGCCAGGTGGATGCTCTTCCATAGAGATAAGATGAAAAGCGGAAGACGCAGGACACGCTGGAGAGACTATGTCTCTCAACTGGCCTGGGAATGCCAACGTAAGAAAGCCAATATCAAGCATCAACAGTGATTATGGTGTACCGTTACACCCCTATCCGATACTGTTGATACAGTATTGATATTTGGATCAATCAATCCACCCCTAATGCCCAGTATCAGTGAATACCATCAGAGCGGTATTCATTTAGCAATGTTTTTATTTTCTGTAGGTAAACGCATTTTTAAAAAAGAGCTTTATGACCATGGCGCTTCACACACCATAATAAAGAAAATAATGTCACATGATGTAATACCTCTCTGATTACAAAGAGTGGACAATAATCCCAATTAACATCCAGTATTTTAGGTGGCCAAATAGGCAAATCCTAATACAGTAACTATTAAAGCCTCTTAACAGCTGCAGCAGCATGACAGTCTAGACTATACTGTACAACATCAAGTTGCTAGCACTGTAAAGACATCCAGTAATCCATTCCAAATCGATGACAAATGAGACACTTAAGTGGAGCGCATCCAAGAATGGTAACGTCCCTTAGCTTTCTAACCTGCTGAGTGCACAGTGTGTCTTTGGCCTACTTTGTACATCCTTTAATGTGATCTTGGCCCCAAAAGACTTAAATTATAACAGATAGCTGACAAGCGTGCACGGCTGGCTGACCAACACAGCCTCAAACTATCAAAAAAAAGCTTTTGTAAAGGCAGGAAACAAAGCTATTTTTACAGTTAGAGCCAGGCAGCAACAAGACCAATGGGAAAGATTGAAGCTGTCATCATACGGATATATAAGACTTTTTCTTCTGTGTTTGTGAATACTATAAATATATCATCCCATCTCATCTCAGTGTGCAGGATTTCTTTAATGGTTATCCGCTCACTATAATTTGAATTAAAAATGAAACAAGCATTATTGCTGCCACTGAAAGAGAGAAAATGTAAGTTTACAGAGGCATCAACTGAGAGGATTAAAGTAGAGGGCTTGAAATCCAATCAGGTAATTTCTTGAATTCATTCATTCATTCATTTTCTATACCGCTTATCCTCATTAGGGTTGCGGGTGATTTCTTGAATAATTGTGTTAGTGCCAACACACACCAGGTAGATAGATGGGAGTTGTTCAAGGTCAAGTTGTTGGTGTTTAAATTTTTTATGAAGGGAGAAACATACACATACGCAGCTAAAGGGGAGAGTTAAAAGCAGCTGACCTTTAATTTTTCATTATCTCAAAGTCAAGATCATCCTGCTTCTCTGTAGACAACAGAGCAAAAGTAATTATCTCCTAAAGCTTCTCAAGCTTTAATTTTTATTGTTATGTAGGTCCTGGCACCCCGGGGTGTAGTGGTTAGCTTGTCTGCATCAGAGTCGGAAGATCGCCTTTGTTGGACCATCTCTGTGTGGAGTTTGTATTTTCTTCCCCGTGCTTGATTTGTCTAGAGCAGGGGTCGGCAACCTTTACCGTCGAAAGAGCCATTTCGAGCAACTCGGGGTCCACACACCTGAACTTAAATAGTGCGGAATTAAATGAGAACCAGGTGCGCATAATTACAAAAGGTGACAAAACAGAGAAGACAGGGAAAACATGAAATAAGGAAAATACCACCACACAGGCATACAAACTCGAAACAAAACCATACTGTCACGCATGCCAAACACAGATCGTGACACTTATTTTCTCAAAACGACTAGAGAAAAATGTAAAGACTTTTCTTGATGTCGTCGGGAATGGGAGATTTTTCTGGTATTTGTTTTTTTCTTCACCAAAATAGTAATTTATTGTCAGTCCCTAGAAAAACAGCCAGCGGTTAGAGCAGCACTTCCCGTGTGAGCATGCGGGCACGGTGATGGTGGAATACCGCTGAAGCTACAGAGCCGAATATCCAACGTCCAACTTTATCACGCTAGCAATCCAGAGCGTTATGACCCACCAGTGTATTTGCAGACACAAATGTGAAAGCACATATTGTTCTGAGCTGTAAGTGCACAGCCAGTCAGCTGCCATTGCACATAACCTGCCTCTCCTGGAGTCACCACCTCGTGGATTAGCGTGTCACGGGCTGTGAGCACATAGCTACAACACACTTCTCGTTATAAAACATATTGCTATGCTCCCGTTAATTACAATGTTTTGTTTTACTGCGCAGTAACTTGTTTCAGACTCAACAAAACTCCTTCACCTCGATTTTCTCTCCGATGCAGTGAGACTAACTGCTACACTAGCCTACCTCCCCCTCCTTTGCTCATCCAATCAGCAGTCAGAAGACAGTCTGGATGCATTTACGGACATGGCGGAGAGTTAGATATTTCAAATTCTTTTTGAAAATGCACTTTGGAGTTAAAAAAAAAATCACCGCGCTTAGCAAAGAGGGCGCAACTAGTGGGCTGAAAAGTTGCAGGTTGCTGACCCCTGGTCTAGAGGGCTCAAGTAATGTTAAAAACTGTTTTTTAGAGGATTGTAAATTTGTTTTCTATGCTTTTTCTGTTATTATTCATTAATTATTTCATATTTTAGCCTTGCATGGTTCCAATGTTAAAAATCAGTAAAAGATCCTATTGTCAGTGTTTTTTAAGAATTGATGTTATTTGTTTAAATGCAAGCCATCCTTGACTGCTGCTCCATTGGCATGCAAACGCTTTGCTGTTGCCCTCTGCAGAACAGAGGAAATACTGCATAAACAAGCAATTCTTCACATCTGCTGACGTCACAGCAAGCAAGCGGTGAAGGTTGAGGACGTTGTGACAATCAAATGGTGTCCCATTTCTTAGTGGCTTCTTCCCCTTGACGCTCGGTTATAAGAGGTAGGGCAGGGGTGTCCGAAGTTTTTCTAGCAAGTGCAACATACTGATTAAAAGATGCAAGGGCCAACTTCATGTACGTTCCATCCATTCATGTTCTACCGCTTATGCGAGGTCGGTTTACAGGGGCAGCAGACTTCCCTCTCCCCGGCTACTTCGTCCAGCTCCCGAGCATTCCAACGCGTTCCCATAATCTGTCTAACATGACGTGAGTCTTGCCCTGCAGTTCTAATCTGAGTTTCTCTCGGATGACATGACAGTGCTTCCGACCCTTTTTCCGGGCGAGAACCATGGACTTGGAGGTGCCGATTGTCAACCCGCCCGCTTCACACTCTGCTGCCAACCGATATAGTGAGTTCCGTGAGGTTACAGCTCACTTTTTCATCTTTTTCTCCTGGGAAAGTGATGATAAAACCCTTCAAGTTTGTGTCACTCACTATTGTACTGGCTTTATACATACTTGAAGTGGCTTTGTTGAGGATATTCACTGTGGTGTTATTCTGAAGTGCGGGGTATTTTATCCTTGAGGGAAGCCTTTATGTGTTACAAATAAAAACAGTGGTAATACTCAATAATAAAAAAAATCCTATTCTCATAAACTGCAACAATTGTCATGGTTTACTTGTTTTGGACATAGGAATAGTTATATTTAGGCATGATGTTTTTATACTTGTATTGTAAAAATGATATGTTGATTAGGAGCAGAAGATAATAATTAAGATGTATTTGCCACACTGGTGTTATTAATTGCAGTTAATTGTCCACAGTGATGGAAAGCAACATGCTATACCTCCTTATGTTCAGCTGGCCAACGGTTTCCCTACAGAGTACATCGATTTACTGTTGCTGGATTATGTAAAGAAGCTGTACAAATTGCATTTGCGCTTTCAGTGGCATGCTGTGTTGTTCCAGCTCTTAGATTTAGCAGACAGCATTCAATACAACTCTTTTCCCAACCCCCTCAACCTACTGTCATCCATGTACTTAATACGGAGCAAGTACTTGCACACAATTAACACTCCAACATAATTATTGTGTAGCCTGCCACCCCCCACTATACAGGCAAATCAAACCAAGAATAAAATACAAGTTTATCTGACTACTTCACTTCTTTTTTCATGAAAAACCCACCAAAGTATAGCGATAAGCCCCAAAAATGTTGGTAAATTCCAGCATGGCAGACCTATTCTTCTTGCTACTGAGTGGTTTGCATTTTCTGGTGTAGCAATTTTCCTTTTGTTTATGATGCATTATATGAACAGTAGATTGTGATTCCTGCACTTAAACCCTCAGTAGGTTGTGGCTTACAGTTGTTTTAGGGTCTTTCATCATTTTCTGTGCCATAACTGCTGATGTGTTCCTTGGTGTACATGTTCAATGTCTATTCTTTAATACAACTCTGATTTATTTTTGAATCACCTTGATTGGACATTTATGTTTACACAAACAGGGAATTTGACTTTGGTTACATTAGCTACATATACAGTAGTGTTCCAAATAATAGAATTGCAATGTGACTAGCCAGATTAAGTACTGTTATTAGTATATTTGTATTGTTACATGGAAAACAAGTTACCAGTAGGTGCAGTAAATTCTCAGAAAACAAACAAAACCCAGCATTCATGATATGCACACTCTTAAGGCCGTGCAATTGGGCAATTAGTTGAAAGGGGCGTGTTCAAAAAAGTGGCAGTGTGGCATTCAAATCAGTGATCAGTGATTAATTTTATGAAAAAACAGGTGTGAATCAGGTGGCTGCTATTTAAGGATGAAATCAGCACTTGTTGAACATGCATTTCTCTATGAAAGCCTGAGGAAAATGGGTTTTTCAAGACATTGTCCACAAGAAGAGCGTACTTTGATTAAAAAGTTAAATGGAAAGGGGAAACTTATTAAGAGGTGCAGAAAATTTTCGGCTGAAATGATCTCCAATGCTTTAAAATTGAGAGAAAAACCAGAGACAGGTGGAAGAAAATGGAAGACAACTATCACAACCAGAATGGCAAAGGATCAGCCAGGATCAGCTCCAGGATTATCAAAGACAGTCTGGCGTTACCTGTAAGTACTGTGGCGGTTAGAAAACGTCTGTGTGAAGCTAATCTATTTACAAGAATTCCCGAAAAGTCCCTCTGTTAAAAAAAAGACTCTGAATTTAAGCCACAGTACACAGTGAAGTGGACATGCCGACAAATATTACAACTTTCAAGGACAGTGGAGAAGAGAGAAGGTAAATGAACTGTTGACAGGTCCAAAGAAACAGCATTCTCTGTTTACGCACAGCCAACTTATCAATTACTCTGATAAGAAGCCAGAATTTTTAGAATTTTATACACAGGTGCTGCTCAATAAATTAGAATATGACCAAAAAATTGATTTATTTCAGTAATTTTATTCAAAAACTGAAACGTGTGTATACTATATTATACAGATTATATTCATTACACAGAAACTGATTTACTTCAAATGTTTATTATTTTATATTTTGATAATTATAACTGAAAACTAACAAAAATCCCAAATTCATTAACTCAGATAATTAGGATATTACTTATGACCAGTAAAAAAGGGTTTTTTAGAAATGTGGGCCTACTGAATCCTATGATCCTGAAAAGTATGAACATGTACAGCACTCATTACTTGTTCGAGGCTCCTTTTGTCTGAATTACTGCAGCCATACGGCATGGCGTGGAGTCATCATCAGTCTGAAGCACTCTCTCTGTTATGAGTGCCCATGGTGTTCTGACAGTGGCCTTCTGCATTGTTGGATCTGGTTTATTACATTTTCCTCTTGACAGCTCAAACCCATGTCCTGCATAGATCTGTGCATGGTGGCTCTTGAAACACTGAATCCAACTGCAGTCCACACAGCTGAATCCCTCCCTTGTTCGAATGGGTTTTGTTTCACAATCCTGTCCAGGGTGTGGTTATCCCATTTCTTGTACACTTTTTTTAACCAAATATTTTCCTTTCCTGCAACTTTCTGTTATCATGCTTGGACACAGAGCTCTGTAAACAGCCAGCTTCTTTAGCAATGACCTTCTGTTTCCTGCCCTCTTAGTGCAAGGCGTCAATGATGGTCCTTTGGGCAACTGTTGTGTCAGCAGTCTTCCCCATGATTGTGTAGGCTACAGGACTAGACTGGGACACCATTTGAAGGCTCTTGTAGGTGTTTTGAGCCTATTAGCTGATTAGTATGGACATTAGGTGTCTTCAATATTGAACCTTTTTATAATATTAAAATGTTCTAAGATATTGAATTTGGGGTTTTCATTATCCGTCAGTTATAACGATCAAAGTTAAAATGAAAATAAAAAATACGATATAAAATATATATAAAAATAAAAAATATATAAATATAAAAATACAACAAAATAAACACTTGGAGTATATCAGTCTGTGTACAATGCATACATGTTTAGTATAGTTTATTTTAGGGGACACACAACACATGATTAAAACACAAGATGAAGAAAGCCAGAATTAGCTACAATGCTATTGTCCATCTACAGTATAATAATAATAATAATACAGTACATATTTCACTATTTGAATAGAATCACTAAAATACATCATTCTATTCATGTTTGACACCCCTGCCCTAAAGTCTCAAGTTGTCTATTGCATGCTGAATGGTTGTGAGATGAGACAACCCTGTATTGACTAGTGGATAAAAATAAGGTGACCTGGCTATGTCATCTCAATAACTTCTCTTATTGCATGCTGGGAACAACCATTAAGTGAAAAATAATATGAGTAATAAGTGGCTGGAGACGTGAAGTATGTGAAGTTAGGACATCTACAAATTTAGAGATATTATGTGGTATACCACAAGGGTCAATACTGGGACCAAAATGATTTAACCTGTACATTAACGACGTCTGCAAAGTGACAAAACACCTAAAGCTAGATACCACCAGCATGATACCACCGCTTTTTGCTAAAAACACACAAGAGCTAATAAGAAAATTTCAGCTGAAACGATTACTCTAAAAAAAATGATTTGATAAAAACAGATTATCCTTGAATCTTAGTAAAACTACAAGTATGCTATTTGGTAATAGCAGAAGAGATACTTGTGAGAAAATAGAAATTGATGGTGAGGAAATTGAAAGCGTAATTTAACATACATTTTTGGGCATCATAATTGATGACAGAATAAGTTGAAACCTCACATCAAAAACATACAACATAAAGTAGCAAGAAATACTTCAATACTGAGAACATTGTCTGTTTTGTTACAATTGTTATACACCAGTTATTACTATTATTATTATTCATTATGAGTATCATTCATCAGGACGGCAATGTAAGTTATTTGCAATGATAAGAACAACTATTCAACACACTGTCACGTTACCTTACTTAAGCATTTAAACTTACTAACTGCAGGAAGTCTACATTCATTCATTCATTTTCTATACCGCTTATCCTCCTACAAATGTATTGAAATGGGGGAAAACCCACGGGGGTAGGATTAAATAAGATGTGTTTCTTCCTACTCCTTTTGGACATGTGGAACTGTCGATTGTATTAAGTGACATATTTCAATGTCATTTACATGCGTGTTCGAATAAAATTAAACCGATACTATTACCATGTTGGCCACACAGTCAAGAGATCTGGAAGATCTGGGTTTATCTCTCAGATGGACATCACTGTGTGGAGTTTGCATATTTTCATCCTGCGTGCATGGGTTTTCTCTGGGTACTCTGGTAACCTAAATATGCCTGTTAAGTTAATTCAGTGTTTCTCAAATAGTGGGGTGGGCTCTCCTGGGGGGATGTGGTGAACTGTCGGGGGGCGTGAGAGGCAGGGAGGACAGTCCTCCTAACGTATGAATTTGTCACACTCAGCATGCAGTTTAACTCTTGAATACGCTTGAATGCTTCGCTGCTCTCCATTTTGTTGCATTTTGGTCTGTACAGTACAGATAAATAAACAGATATTGTACCATGCCTCTGGCCCAGCAATCAGCCTGGATAGGTTCCAGCATATCCCTGTGACCCCACTGAGGACAAGTGGCATAGAAAACAAATTAATGAATTTACTAGTGGATAACAATTAGGTGACCAAAAAGGTGAACATAGACAACCCGTATGATTTTCTAAATAATACATTTTAACATTATTAAAGCCCTGTAGACAATATTACACATGTTTTATTTGTTGTTCACATATTGCTATTATGCTACTATTATGCTACATGGCCGCTAGCAAGCTAGAGAGTTAACTAGTTTGCCTCGATTTTGTTTCTTTTAGACTTAAGAAAGGATTTCAAATTGAGAAAGAAGTAATAAGCTACAAACTTACCACTTCCACGCGGAATGGGAGGAGAACCTTCACTCTGCATCCATGGCTGGCTACATTGAATGCAATGTAGGGTATGGTAATAAGAATGGATGCCTCATCCATGTGACATTGCTACTGCCTAGTGTAATCATTTGCATTTCAATATCACTTGCATTTGACTAATACTAGACTATAGTCTACCAAGAAACAGCAATAGTGAGGGCACGATAATCAAACTGTGATGTTGCGAAAGATGACTGTATGTCTTGGTTTTCATAAGGCCAAACAGTGATCTTAACAAAATAGTCGACATCCACACATTAGTGACTCAGTCTCTGTGAAAAATAGATAGTGTTTGTTTTAGAGTTGGGACACTATAGACAGATCCCAGCCAGGAAATCCTTTAATGCGTTTTATTGTGTGTGTGTGATTTATTTGTTCGCAAAACACTCACAAAACAATGAACAGCTCTGCATCAGTCCCTTCTTTCCACCTTTCAAGGGCTACACAGAGCCCTTTAGGTGCACTGAGTATTTCTGTATGTTATAGGAATCTGTGCATTTTGTAATTAGGATGGCTAAGTACCAGAACTTTGACAAAGAAGGTGAGAAACGTGATTGAATTCAAGCAAGTAATCAGAGCAAAGTACAAAGGTAGCATCTATTACAATAGGATTGTAATGCAAAGGTTCCTAGTTAACAAAGGCTGCAGGGGGAACAATTTAACTGAGAACCATGACAGAAAGTCAGCCAGGCAAATGTGTGTAATTGTACAAAAGAAGCTTTACAATAAATTTCAAGCGAACAAATATTTCAAGTTAAGCTTGCAATGGACTCCCCTCTCCTCACCCCCAACCACAAAACTCAATATTCATCACACTCGCATTGGATTGCATTTAAGTGAGTAGTTGCATTAATTGCATCCATAAATTTTAAGCTTAAAAAACAGAAAGAAAATAATTGGAACATGATGACATAAACTTGAATGCACTAAATGTGGAACAATGCGTAAAAAGTGAGAGGAGAAGTGCAGTATAAGTGGCTGTTCTTGAGAGGTAGAAGTAGACAATTTACTTTTGACTAAAAAGACAGGATTTTGTTTTTCAATCAGGATGACAGCTCCTATCTAATTCTCTTTTGACGTTGTGTGGAGTCCTCTTGACAATTGTGTGAAAATGCACACATGCAGTAAATAATGTATAGCACCATTGACATTTTCTCAGAATAGACATGAGTAGAAAGTATATAAAAAATGCAAGGCCCATTACATATGCTGACCTTATACAGTAGGAACATTATTTTACATGACAACTCTTTGCGGGGGGTGGGGGGTGGGGTAGATCGATTAAAATGTGTCAGTAGTAGGGAGAGTATCAGTAATAGCGCAATACCAGAGTGAGCAAATACAAATTTTTCTGTTCTCTTCTGTTTGTTTTCACATATGTGTTTTTTGCTCTGTTGTTCATATTGTTATGTTGTTGATATTCTTTAGTCATTTAGTTATTTTATTAAAAAGAAAAGATTCTATGTGAAAAAAAAGGAAAATGGGAATAGTGCAATAGCAATTTGTTACATTGTCCTAAATTGTTGTATTTATATATTTTAAATACATAACCATATATATATATTATATATTTTACATTGTTCATTCTCAAAAAATTAAAGGCAAAATTTCAAAATAATGTAATGATACTGACAAATGTCAACGTAAATGTATCGGTAACAGTATTGGCATCTGCAATACTCCCTATGCATTTACTTGATTTTGACTAAGAGCTACAATTTGTAGTATCGCTCACCCCTATTTTAGTAAATAGTACTAAACAAATCTACATGTTATTTGAGAATATAACAAAGACAGGTACAGCTATGTATGTTGTATAGCATTCATTCATTCATTTTCTATGCCGCTTAGCCTCATTAGAGTCGCGGGTATGCTAGAGCCTATCCCAGCTGACTTTGGGCGGGAAGCGGGGAACACCCTGGACTGGTCACCAGTCAATCGCAGGGTAGACATGCAAACATTCACACTCACATTCATACTCTAATGACAATTTAGAGTCGCCAATTAACCTAACATGCATGTTTTTGAAATGTGGGAGGAAACCGGAGTACCCGGAGAAAACTATCCTTTTTTCACAGCGAAGGTCTGAACCTTAGTTTGCCTTAAGACAAGCTCATATGAATATGAAATGTAATGAAACTCACTCTAATGTTTCAATGCAACACAGTTATTTTGGCACCTGAATTGCATTTAAAAGAAAATGGGACCGCATGTGACATAAATAATAAAGGTTTGACTGTACAAACAACGAATGATTACAAGAAGCTTTTTTTAAAGTTGTTTAACAGAAAAACTGCAACAATACACCCTCACAATTTTGTCACACAATTCCTCTTTTTGTTTACATACAGTATGAGTAGGATCTGTAGAAGTACTTCACTACTATCATCAGTGAAACATTTTTGGCTTGCTCCAATATCCATGCAATCCTTAGTGAACACTAATTTTCATGTTTCTGTATGCTGTGTTATAACTTTCGCAGATTTTTTATACTGGGATGTAAGCAACATTATTTTCCACGCTCTCACATCAGACTTGGTTGGGTACTTCCCCTTGAATGATCTGTGTTTTGTCAGATTGTAGTGCTACATTTGATTGTAACAAATAGCATACCATGCGCCAGATGTGTTCAGGATCACACTGAAAATGTATACAGCAATAATAGCAAGAAAATAGTTGTTCTTATTTTATTTATATATATCTCCTAATTTTGTTTTATTAAACTACATTGGATTTCCTGTTTCATTTACCGATAATGTTGTTTTTGACGAACTTTGGCCGTATTGAGGGGTATGACAATTGGTAGTATCCCTGACATTATGTTCCACACAAGTACACAGCAGTGACATCATCAGGAGAGGGAAATAAGTATTCTAGAACTATTATGTTATGCGAAAAGTAGACTAGAGTCCTGCAGTATTAGAAGTGTGCATCAGTTCATTATACAGCAATCCCTCATTTATCTCGGTTAATTGGTTCCAGACCCGACCATGATAAGTGAATTATAGTAACGAAGTAGGATTTATTACTTATATAGCAGTAAACAGTAAATATTCCGAATTTTCTAATGTGGGACAGCACCCTCAGGAACTAAGTACGCAGTATACTTTGTGTACATATTGAAGTGCGGAAACCAAAATCTCAAATGGAATATTGCAATTGGTACATTTAAATACTAACTGTGTTTGACTTGGCTAGGGTGTGTCAAATTTTGCTTGGAGCACAGTTAGAAAAAAAAAACCCTTTGACAAACAGAGGAATAATTGGGTCATTTTTAGAACTACTGAACTATCTGAAGACACAATCAAAGGCTCTAAGTTTCATATAAATAATATATAAACAGTGTTAGTGAAAATCATTTGGAGTCTGAATTCCACCACATCCACTTCCAGTGATTATTAATTATCTCAAAGGGTCTAATGTTACACTTTAGTGTGGCACTTAAGTGTCTTCATTGGTGCTTTACGGGGACCCCGTTAAGATGTAATTCAACAATTTACTCCAGAAAAGTATTGTAGTAACTAACCAGACCTTTAGAAATTGTATTCAAAGGTTATGACAATTGTCAGTATTTATAATAATGTCATCTTGTTTATAATAAGCGTATTAAATGTATTATCTATAAATCCATTCATTTGCTTATGCTACTGATTGTCAAATAGGGGTGTCCAAACTTTTTTCAGCAAGGGCTACATACTGAAAAATGAAAGGATGCTTGTCCATGATATTTGGTTAAAGCAACACATGTAAATATGCTACAAATTGACTTATATTTCAATAAAAAAAACTCAGCTCAGCTTAGTGTAGAAAAAAGAGACAAAAAAGCACATTCTTAATATGAATGTCAGTCTTTAGTCTTTTTTTTCAAAATTTCTTCTTAAATAATCTTTGTAACATTTTCTTTTGAAATATTATGACTTTATTCCCATAATATTTTGACTTTATTGCCATAATATTTTGACTTCATTCCCATAATATTATACATACATTTTTAAAGTACACTTGTTTTGATTTGTTTCTCATAATATTACAAAAAACAA
Source organism: Oostethus manadensis (assembly GCA_024372805.1). Classification (NCBI taxonomy): domain Eukaryota; kingdom Metazoa; phylum Chordata; class Actinopteri; order Syngnathiformes; family Syngnathidae; genus Oostethus; species Oostethus manadensis. Next base: position 216,936 of record QODF01000018.1, read on the forward strand.
TTAAGAAATATATATATTTCAACTATATTACTATAATGACATAATACTATAATGTGATAATATTACACGTTTATTCTTGTAAAATTGAAACTTTTTTCTTGTTAGAATACAACTTGTTTTTCTTAATATTTGGACTTTATTCTCATAAAATTACAGCTGTTTTTTGCATTTCCACTGTGGTTGTTTTTTTTAAAATTTATTTACATTTTCTTCCTGTAAATTTTGTTCTCATAATTATAACTTTCTTCCAGTAATATTGACTTTATTATCATTGTAACTATTATTCTTTTAAGAGGGTCCCCTGACATTCTAACTTTTTTCCTAAGATCATTTTCCATAATTTACAACTTTATTCACTGTTTTGTTTACTGCTCGGTGGAAATGTGGCTCTCATCATTGTGGTTACAAAGTTCCAGTATGTCCTCCATCCAGCCAACCTTGTGTCTAACTTGTTTGATCTGCTAAACTGACAGGTCAAACAGCATATTCAAAGCCCCACGCAAATTCTGAATGCTAAGGTGGCAGTGTGATGTATTTGTTTACATGTAAATGTTGGGTTTGCTGCACTCACTCGACAGTGTCCTCCCAGCTGCACCAGTTTTTCTGATCCAGCTCTTGCATGTCCAGCCTGAATTTGGCCAGGCAGAACTCCTCAATGGCATATTCATAATGGGATCCACAACCAAGTGCTGACATACACTGAGTAACTGTTGAGAGAAAGACAAGAGAAATGCGTGAAGAGGAAACACCAAAACCAAAAGATAGTCATCATCAAATAGAATAACGTGGAATAGAAATGTGTTGTCATTGAAAAACAATTCTCATTCTGATAGAATATTTTTTTAATTTCTAGTATACTTTCTGTTTTCTTATGGGGCTGAGTTGTTATCTTTGTCCTGGATGGATTAGTAAGCAGCGCTATAGACAAAAGGCCAACTCAGACATGAAATGTCAGTACACAACACTTCAGCCAAGTCGACTCACCTTGTTTCGTTGTCATTCCAATAAAAACATTTACATGCTTAGGGCGAAATCGGTAAGTGAGGGTCTGATACAAGCCAGCAGTAAATAATACCAGTAAATAGTGTAATTAAGAAAACTACTATAGGAAAACTAACAGAATATTCGTAGGCAGGGTTAGTTAGCTATGTCTAAGTGTGCTTGTTTTTTGTCCAGGGAGCAACCCCAGAAGTCAGTAAATTTGATGCTCTAGGGAGGAAACTACTCCTCGTTTGAGTTGTTCAGCAACCTTCTTCCTTATAGTGTAGAAGCGGGTGTGTGGTGTTGCAAGTGGCCCTCCTCCTACATCTGGAAGTGAAGACATCAGTGGTAGCATGAACCTGCCTTTACCACCCTGTGCAGAGCTGCAGTGCTGAGGGTGGAGGAGGACAGTCTGTGGTCGATTGTTCAGGAAGTCCGGTTCCCAGTTGCAAAAAGACCGCTGTGCACCAGAGGATAGTGTTGAAGGCTGAGATGAAGTTGATGAAGAGAAGGCACACATCAATGACCTTCCTCTCCATATGTGTAAAGGTGGTGTGGATCGCCGAAGAGATGGCAGGTGGCGGTTCTTCCCCTTGATTGTGTCTTTGATGTAGTTCATGACAATCATTTCGAAGCATCTTGTGACTTTCAGATTCTATGAGCATATAGCTCCTTAGTGTTCCTGATGCCTGCAGTCAGCTGCCTCCTAGATGTTCTGAGGGGAGCTGCATCACATAACATGAGACATTTTACATTTGCTTTCATCCCTGGTTTCCATGGGTGATGGCAGTCTTGGTGAAATCTTCTATGCATAAGGACATGAACCCGAGGTCAGATAATCATATTCCTCCAGCTCTTTCATAGCAGTCTCCATCATCATGGGGACATGATAGATACACATGATAGAGATGATCTTTTGAATGCAGGAGCATAAACAGATGACCTACGACTTGGCATTTCCATGCTTTATCGCTCCTAACTGATTATGTGACTGGTGGAAATCAGTGATCCGTGTGTGAATGCTCACTCAGAAGATCATCAGTGTATGTAAATGTTCTGGTGTAAAAATTGTATAATGTTTGTTTTGTATCAGAGGTGATTAGCTGCAAGGGAACCGTACATTGGGTTGTTTCTCTGCACAAAAGTGGAAGGTCATTGGCTTAGTGAACAATCTTTGTCACCCCCATCACACGCTTAGCGTTTCTTGCCCAGACACCCGGCTTCTGCATGAACGGATTATCTGTCTGAGGCGGAATCCCGTTTTGATTGACAGTGAAATGAGCAAATCAGGTATACTGAAGTATAAACCTTCAAATTTTTCCAAATTTTCCTTTTGTTGTTCTGAACTGATCCAGAGACTTTACCAATCGCACGCAACTTTTTTGTCTTTGTTAAAAATGACTAAGAACGGAGGGTAGAATTTACATGCACTGTAAATAAATAAAAACATTTATGATGTAGGCCGGAAAAAAATGAATTCCCCTCTTTGAATGACCAGCAGCCACCACTGATATCTAATCATTACAAACATTAGTATAGCCACCCGGGACAGACATAAACACATACAGTTACAAGAATAATAATGGAGAATAATAATACAAAACAATATCAGAGGTGTAGTTTGGATCCTGGATTGGACAGGTGTGTTACATTTACGTGGGAATTTTGAAATTAAAATATTAGAATTATGGCATTTATTCTTTATTCTTTTTTTAAATTTATTAATTCTTATAATATAGCAACTTTTTAAATTAAAGATTACAACAGAGATGTTCTTTCTTGTAAAATGATGGCAATACTATGATAAAATTATGACTTATCTGAGTTTCGAAAACTGATGTGGTCAAGGGAGGCAGGTGAGGCATTGATCTGTGCATTTTCTGTATGATTCTGGATTATTTTTAACATTTTCTTCAGGAAAAAAAAATCACTGTTCCCCAATCAGATACAGGGCAGAAACCAGAGAGGCAGTTGCGAGCCTCACCTCATCTCTGAATGTGAATATGTTTAATACTATATTCAACATTCTGGGTCCTGCTTCATAGCAGCCACAATAGTCCCCATCCTCAAACAGTCTAATGTCACATACTTAAACGACTAAAGACCTGTGGCACTCCCATACCAGCTACATGCCTGGAGAGCTTGGGTATTAAACCTATTTGAAAGTCAGCACCACCAACACTTGATCCATACCAACTTGTATAGAGGGAGAACAGACCCAGAGCCATTGCTATTTTACTCCACACACTTCTGGAACATCTAGAGCTCAAGAACACCTCTGCGAGGCTGCTCTTTGATTTCAGATCAGCTTTCAACATAGCACGGCCGAACAAGCAAGTTACACAACCTTGGACTGAATCCCACTCTCTGCAATTGGATTTTGGACTCCTTAATTAACCACACACAGTTATGTGAGAGTGGGCAAGCACACTTCTTCCACTCTTCCTATCAACACGGGGGCCCCACAGGGCCTAGCTGTCTACACGGCTTATTCCGATGACACCACAATGCTAGGGGTTATAAAAAGCAGCATCGAGACAACTGGCATCACAGCTGACCACAACCTGATCCTTAACACCAAGAAAATCAAAGAAATAATTTTTTTTTTGCAAAAAAGGGAAAAACATCCTCCATCTGCACCATGGTTGTAGAAATAGTCACGAAAAATTCCTGGGCGTGACTGTGACTGATGACCTGTCCTGGGGCATTAACACTACTTCAACTGCAGGAATGGCCCAACTCATGATGAACTTTTACAACTGTGACATCAGTAGTGTACTAACTAATGGTTCTTAGTGTGGTTTTACCGCTGCACTAAGGCTGAGCAGCAGGCACACCAGTGAGTGGTTTAAACAGCAGGGAAAATCATTGGAACAAGACTTCAGCAGATGAGTACCACCCACAGCACCTGCTACCTGACATGAGTACATACGGGACAGCTACCAACCTGCACATGAAAAATCCTGCATGGATCACAATCTATATTCTCAGACTGTGAGACTGCTAAACAAACGGCCATCTTAACATCCCATATTTGCAATAAGTGTGATCTGGACATTGCATTGCTGCAGCACCTTCATAGCACTCTTCCAACGGTTAGATCCTACTGTTGAACCTTAATGTTGTTATATTATCTTTGTCTGCACTAATTACTAGTATTACAAACTTAAACTTTCGTGTACCACCTTTGTACTTTTGGTACTTTACAGGCGTACTATGCTTTAACAAAATTCCATTGTAAAGTATAATTGTTGTTACTACGACAATAACAATAGAGTATTGAATTGAAGTAGTCACACGTGGCTCACCGAGGAAAAACAATGTTTCTACGGGAGTCCCGAGTCTTTGTTTGCCATTTTTTTGCCAATGACTTAAAAAAAAAAAAAAGTCATTAGCCATAGCAGCACAGAGCCAGCCCCTCTCTGTGGTGAGTAATGCAGGGTTTAAGCCTCGAACCTTGCTACATTATGGCTACCTGCCGTTACATTGTCAATAAAACTTAAGCCCAGAAGCATAAAGAAGTAAATGCGTCCGTTTATCTCATACCTCTGAGTAATATCCCTTGATCAAGCCTTTGCAAACACCGCACACTACAAAATAAGTAATAAAAGCGTTTTTCATGCGGATGTTGGATGAATATCAGTATCGACCTATAATAAAAGGTTGCAATACTGATATCGTATTGGAAATGAAAAACACCCCTAAATATTTTTTTCCCTTTTTTGCTACCTTTCTGCCCTTCATTATGTCATCACGTCTCCCTAGCATAAGACATACTTTTCTAATTGTAGTGCCTCAAGGAAAAGGAAAGTCACCAGGATAAAAGTGAAATTAGATGCAAAATGCTCAGAAAGGAGAGGAATGCTGACCAAGATTGGCTGCATGCTTGCTCTAAGCATTTCATCCTCTGTGCTCAATATAAAAACAAGCAATCAGTCTCATTATGCAGTCCTTGAACACTTTTGGCGACATTATTATTACAGTACAGTCTTAAGCAGAGAGGATTCAATGAAAGTAGACTAATCCATCACAGTGTCTCACTTGTGTGCCGCCTGTGTCAGCTGCCCCGACAGCAAATTTACATTTGTGATGAGTATCAGCAGCGTGTTGCTCATGGGTCGTCAAACATCGGTAATACCTTTGACTCCTCCGAGTTGGAAAGTGTCAAATAGGCTACACAAGGCACACATATTTTTCCACTCATAGGCCACGACTAATTAGGATGTGGCATCTGATGCACACAAAGAAACTCCTGCTATTTTCTCTCAAGTCTCCTCACTTTCCAGCTCACTTTCACCATTTTTATATCTGATGATTCATCATGGTGGAAATCTGCATTTTTGGCTTTTAATCTCTAAATTGTGTTTGACCGCCTCCACCCTTATTATCCAATATAGCAGCAGACCACCCACCACCTGACTTTTAAAGCCTTTTTAGTCACCGCTCATAGACGAGAAAGCAACTGTTGTTTTCGCCACAGTTCACTTCAGACTTTTTACACTTTCACAGGTTTATACATATTTTTAAACCCACACAACTCAACATTTCCTGTAAAAAAAAGAGTGTTTCATATGAAACTAGAAATAAGTTTTTACTGACCAACTTGTGTCGTATATTGTTGATAATGAATGTTAATAGTTTTGGGGAATAATTCCAAAAGCCACGCTTGTTCGTAGCCATATTTTCCCCTCTCACCTGAAAAATGAAGACAACGACATGAGATTGCTCTTTATTGGCCACAGTTCCTCTTTTAACACTGTCATCCACCACGAACTATCTGAACTTGAACTACACCCATGAACTTCCTGACTGGCAGGCCACAGTCTGTCAGGACTGGAACCAGAACTTTACAAACTTCTGTCTTTACTTTTTTGCGCCTTTGCCTCTGTTGGCCACCATATCCACTTGTTGCTAAAATGTTTACCTTTTAAGCTCATTAAAATAGGCAGGGAACAATTCAAGGCTCTTTGAGCACCAGCTGCAAAATCTACATCAAGTTAAATGGAGAATTGGAAAAAAGCAAAATAGATNTAGGTGCACTGAGTATTTCTGTATGTTATAGGAATCTGTGCATTTTGTAATTAGGATGGCTAAGTACCAGAACTTTGACAAAGAAGGTGAGAAACGTGATTGAATTCAAGCAAGTAATCAGAGCAAAGTACAAAGGTAGCATCTATTACAATAGGATTGTAATGCAAAGGTTCCTAGTTAACAAAGGCTGCAGGGGGAACAATTTAACTGAGAACCATGACAGAAAGTCAGCCAGGCAAATGTGTGTAATTGTACAAAAGAAGCTTTACAATAAATTTCAAGCGAACAAATATTTCAAGTTAAGCTTGCAATGGACTCCCCTCTCCTCACCCCCAACCACAAAACTCAATATTCATCACACTCGCATTGGATTGCATTTAAGTGAGTAGTTGCATTAATTGCATCCATAAATTTTAAGCTTAAAAAACAGAAAGAAAATAATTGGAACATGATGACATAAACTTGAATGCACTAAATGTGGAACAATGCGTAAAAAGTGAGAGGAGAAGTGCAGTATAAGTGGCTGTTCTTAAGAGGTAGAAGTAGACAATTTACTTTTGACTAAAAAGACAGGATTTTGTTTTTCAATCAGGATGACAGCTCCTATCCAATTGACAATCCTCTTGACAATTGTGTGAAAATGCACACATGCAGTAAATAATGTATAGCCCCATTGACATTTTCTCAGAATAGACATGAGTGGAAAGTATATAAAAAATGCAAGGCCCATTACATATGCTGACCTTATACAGTAGGAACATTATTTTACATGACAACTCTTTGCGGGGGGTGGGGGGTGGGGTAGATCGATTAAAATGTGTCAGTAGTAGGGAGAGTATCAGTAATAGCGCAATACCAGAGTGAGCAAATACACATTTTTCTGTTCTCTTCTGTTTGTTTTCACATATGTGTTTTTTGCTCTGTTGTTCATATTGTTATGTTGTTGATATTCTTTAGTCATTTAGTTATTTTATTAAAAAGAAAAGATTCTATGTGAAAAAAAAGGAAAATGGGAATAGTGCAATAGCAATTTGTTACATTGTCCTAAATTGTTGTATTTATATATTTTAAATACATAACCATATATATATATTATATATTTTACATTGTTCATTCTCAAAAAATTAAAGGCAAAATTTCAAAATAATGTAATGATACTGACAAATGTCAACGTAAATGTATCGGTAACAGTATTGGCATCTGCAATACTCCCTATGCATTTACTTGATTTTGACTAAGAGCTACAATTTGTAGTATCGCTCACCCCTATTTTAGTAAATAGTACTAAACAAATCTACATGTTATTTGAGAATATAACAAAGACAGGTACAGCTATGTATGTTGTATAGCATTCATTCATTCATTTTCTATGCCGCTTAGCCTCATTAGGGTCGCGGGTATGCTAGAGCCTATCCCAGCTGACTTTGGGCGGGAAGCGGGGAACACCCTGGACTGGTCACCAGTCAATCGCAGGGTAGACATGCAAACATTCACACTCACATTCATACTCTAATGACAATTTAGAGTCGCCAATTAACCTAACATGCATGTTTTTGAAATGTGGGAGGAAACCGGAGTACCCGGAGAAAACTATCCTTTTTTCACAGCGAAGGTCTGAACCTTAGTTTGCCTTAAGACAAGCTCATATGAATATGAAATGTAATGAAACTCACTCTAATGTTTCAATGCAACACAGTTATTTTGGCACCTGAATTGCATTTAAAAGAAAATGGGACCGCATGTGACATAAATAATAAAGGTTTGACTGTACAAACAACGAATGATTACAAGAAGCTTTTTTTAAAGTTGTTTAACAGAAAAACTGCAACAATACACCCTCACAATTTTGTCACACAATTCCTCTTTTTGTTTACATACAGTATGAGTAGGATCTGTAGAAGTACTTCACTACTATCATCAGTGAAACATTTTTGGCTTGCTCCAATATCCATGCAATCCTTAGTGAACACTAATTTTCATGTTTCTGTATGCTGTGTTATAACTTTCGCAGATTTTTCATACTGGGATGTAAGCAACATTATTTTCCACGCTCTCACATCAGACTTGGTTGGGTACTTCCCCTTGAATGATCTGTGTTTTGTCAGATTGTAGTGCTACATTTGATTGTAACAAATAGCATACCATGCGCCAGATGTGTTCAGGATCACACTGAAAATGTATACAGCAATAATAGCAAGAAAATAGGGACAAAATTAGTTGTTCTTATTTTATTTATATATATCTCCTAATTTTGTTTTATTAAACTACATTGGATTTCCTGTTTCATTTACCGATAATGTTGTTTTTGACGAACTTTGGCCGTATTGAGGGGTATGACAATTGGTAGTATCCCTGACATTATGTTCCACACAAGTACACAGCAGTGACATCATCAGGAGAGGGAAATAAGTATTCTAGAACTATTATGTTATGCGAAAAGTAGACTAGAGTCCTGCAGTATTAGAAGTGTGCATCAGTTCATTATACAGCAATCCCTCATTTATCTCGGTTAATTGGTTCCAGACCCGACCATGATAAGTGAATTATAGTAACGAAGTAGGATTTATTACTTATATAGCAGTAAACAGTAAATATTCCGAATTTTCTAATGTGGGACAGCACCCTCAGGAACTAAGTACGCAGTATACTTTGTGTACATATTGAAGTGCGGAAACCAAAATCTCAAATGGAATATTGCAATTGGTACATTTAAATACTAACTGTGTTTGACTTGGCTAGGGTGTGTCAAATTTTGCTTGGAGCACAGTTAGAAAAAAAAAACCCTTTGACAAACAGAGGAATAATTGGGTCATTTTTAGAACTACTGAACTATCTGAAGACACAATCAAAGGCTCTAAGTTTCATATAAATAATATATAAACAGTGTTAGTGAAAATCATTTGGAGTCTGAATTCCACCACATCCACTTCCAGTGATTATTAATTATCTCAAAGGGTCTAATGTTACACTTTAGTGTGGCACTTAAGTGTCTTCATTGGTGCTTTACGGGGACCCCGTTAAGATGTAATTCAACAATTTACTCCAGAAAAGTATTGTAGTAACTAACCAGACCTTTAGAAATTGTATTCAAAGGTTATGACAATTGTCAGTATTTATAATAATGTCATCTTGTTTATAATAAGCGTATTAAATGTATTATCTATAAATCCATTCATTTGCTTATGCTACTGATTGTCAAATAGGGGTGTCCAAACTTTTTTCAGCAAGGGCTACATACTGAAAAATGAAAGGATGCTTGTCCATGATATTTGGTTAAAGCAACACATGTAAATATGCTACAAATTGACTTATATTTCAATAAAAAAAACTCAGCTCAGCTTAGTGTAGAAAAAAGAGACAAAAAAGCACATTCTTAATATGAATGTCAGTCTTTAGTCTTTTTTTTCAAAATTTCTTCTTAAATAATCTTTGTAACATTTTCTTTTGAAATATTATGACTTTATTCCCATAATATTTTGACTTTATTGCCATAATATTTTGACTTCATTCCCATAATATTATACATACATTTTTAAAGTACACTTGTTTTGATTTGTTTCTCATAATATTACAAAAAACAATTAAGAAATATATATATTTCAACTATATTACTATAATGACATAATACTATAATGTGATAATATTACACGTTTATTCTTGTAAAATTGAAACTTTTTTCTTGTTAGAATACAACTTGTTTTTCTTAATATTTGGACTTTATTCTCATAAAATTACAGCTGTTTTTTGCATTTCCACTGTGGTTGTTTTTTTTAAATTTATTTACATTTTCTTCCTGTAAATTTTGTTCTCATAATTATAACTTTCTTCCAGTAATATTGACTTTATTATCATTGTAACTATTATTCTTTTAAGAGGGTCCCCTGACATTCTAACTTTTTTCCTAAGATCATTTTCCCTAATTTACAACTTTATTCACTGTTTTGTTTACTGCTCGGTGGAAATGTGGCTCTCATCATTGTGGTTACAAAGTTTCAGTATGTCCTCCATCCAGCCAACCTTGTGTCTAACTTGTTTGATCTGCTAAACTGACAGGTCAAACAGCATATTCAAAGCCCCACGCAAATTCTGAATGCTAAGGTGGCAGTGTGATGTATTTGTTTACATGTAAATGTTGGGTTTGCTGCACTCACTCGACAGTGTCCTCCCAGCTGCACCAGTTTTTCTGATCCAGCTCTTGCATGTCCAGCCTGAATTTGGCCAGGCAGAACTCCTCAATGGCATACTCATAATGGGATCCACAACCAAGTGCTGACATACACTGAGTAACTGTTGAGAGAAAGACAAGAGAAATGCGTGAAGAGGAAACACCAAAACCAAAAGATAGTCATCATCAAATAGAATAACGTGGAATCGAAATGTGTTGTCATTGAAAAACAATTCTCATTCTGATAGGAATATTTTTTTAATTTCTAGTATACTTTCTGTTTTCTTATGGGGCTGAGTTGTTATCTTTGTCCTGGATGGATTAGTAAGCAGCGCTATAGACAAAAGGCCAACTCAGACATGAAATGTCAGTACACAACACTTCAGCCAAGTCGACTCACCTTGTTTCGTTGTCATTCCAATAAAAACATTTACATGCTTAGGGCGAAATCGGTAAGTGAGGGTCTGCTACAAGCCAGCAGTAAATAATACCAGTAAATAGTGTAATTAAGAAAACTACTATAGGAAAACTAACAGAATATTCGTAGGCAGGGTTAGTTAGCTATGTCTAAGTGTGCTTGTTTTTTGTCCAGGGAGCAACCCCAGAAGTCAGTAAATTTGATGCTCTAGGGAGGAAACTACTCCTCGTTTGAGTTGTTCAGCAACCTTCTTCCTTATAGTGTAGAAGCGGGTGTGTGGTGTTGCAAGTGGCCCTCCTCCTACATCTGGAAGTGAAGACATGAACCTGCCTTTACCACCCTGTGCAGAGCTGCAGTGCTGAGGGTGGAGGAGGACAGTTTGTGGTCGATTGTTCAGGAAGTCCGGTTCCCAGTTGCAAAAAGACCGCTGTGCACCAGAGGATAGTGTTGAAGGCTGAGATGAAGTTGATGAAGAGAAGGCACACATCAATGCCCTTCCTCTCCATATGTGTAAAGGTGGTGTGGATCGCCGAAGAGATGGCAGGTGGCGGTTCTTCCCCTTGATTGTGTCTTTGATGTAGTTCATGACAATCATTTCGAAGCATCTTGTGACTATCAGATTCTATGAGCATATAGCTCCTTAGTGTTCCTGATGCCTGCAGTCAGCTGCCTCCTAGATGTTCTGAGGGGAGCTGCATCACATAACATGAGACATTTTACATTTGCTTTCATCCCTGGTTTCCATGGGTGATGGCAGTCTTGGTGAAATCTTCTATGCATAAGGACATGAACCCGAGGTCAGATAATCATATTCCTCCAGCTCTTTCATAGCAGTCTCCATCATCATGGGGACATGATAGATACACATGATAGAGATGATCTTTTGAATGCAGGAGCATAAACAGATGACCTACGACTTGGCATTTCCATGCTTTATCGCTCCTAACTGATTATGTGACTGGTGGAAATCAGTGATCCGTGTGTGAATGCTCACTCAGAAGATCATCAGTGTATGTAAATGTTCTGGTGTAAAAATTGTATAATGTTTGTTTTGTATCAGAGGTGATTAGCTGCAAGGGAACCGTACATTGGGTTGTTTCTCTGCACAAAAGTGGAAGGTCATTGGCTTAGTGAACAATCTTTGTCACCCCCATCACACGCTTAGCGTTTCTAGCCCAGACACCCGGCTTCTGCATGAACGGATTATCTGTCTGAGGCGGAATCCCGTTTTGATTGACAGTGAAATGAGCAAATCAGGTATACTGAAGTATAAACCTTCAAATTTTTCCAAATTTTCCTTTTGTTGTTCTGAACTGATCCAGAGACTTTACCAATCGCACGCAACTTTTTTGTCTTTGTTAAAAATGACTAAGAACGGAGGGTAGAATTTACATGCACTGTAAATAAATAAAAACATTTATGATGTAGGCCGGAAAAAAATGAATTCCCCTCTTTGAATGACCAGCAGCCACCACTGATATCTAATCATTACAAACATTAGTATAGCCACCCGGGACAGACATAAACACATACAGTTACAAGAATAATAATGGAGAATAATAATACAAAACAATATCAGAGGTGTAGTTTGGATCCTGGATTGGACAGGTGTGTTACATTTACGTGGGAATTTTGAAATTAAAATATTAGAATTATGGCATTTATTCTTTATTCTTTTTTTAAATTTATTAATTCTTATAATATAGCAACTTTTTAAATTAAAGATTACAACAGAGATGTTCTTTCTTGTAAAATGATGGCAATACTATGATAAAATTATGACTTATCTGAGTTTCGAAAACTGATGTGGTCAAGGGAGGCAGGTGAGGCATTGATCTGTGCATTTTCTGTATGATTCTGGATTATTTTTAACATTTTCTTCAGGAAAAAAAAATCACTGTTCCCCAATCAGATACAGGGCAGAAACCAGAGAGGCAGTTGCGAGCCTCACCTCATCTCTGAATGTGAATATCTTTAATACTATATTCAACATTCTGGGTCCTGCTTCATAGCAGCCACAATAGTCCCATCCTCAAACAGTCTAATGTCACATACTTAAACGACTAAAGACCTGTGGCACTCCCATACCAGCTACATGCCTGGAGAGGTTGGCTATTAAACCTATTTGAAAGTCAGCACCACCAACACTTGATCCATACCAACTTGTATAGAGGGAGAACAGACCCAGAGCCATTGCTATTTTACTCCACACACTTCTGGAACATCTAGAGCTCAAGAACACCTCTGCGAGGCTGCTCTTTGATTTCAGATCAGCTTTCAACATAGCACGGCCGAACAAGCAAGTTACACAACCTTGGACTGAATCCCACTCTCTGCAATTGGATTTTGGACTCCTTAATTAACCACACACAGTTATGTGAGAGTGGGCAAGCACACTTCTTCCACTCTTCCTATCAACACGGGGGCCCCACAGGGCCTAGCTGTCTACACGGCTTATTCCGATGACACCACAATGCTAGGGATTATAAAAAGCAGCATCGAGACAACTGGCATCACAGCTGACCACAACCTGATCCTTAACACCAAGAAAATCAAAGAAATAATTTTTTTTTTGCAAAAAAGGGAAAAACATCCTCCATCTGCACCATGGTTGTAGAAATAGTCACGAAAAATTCCTGGGCGTGACTGTGACTGATGACCTGTCCTGGGGCATTAACACTACTTCAACTGCAGGAATGGCCCAACTCATGATGAACTTTTACATCAGTAGTGTACTAACTAATGGTTCTTAGTGTGGTTTTACCGCTGCACTAAGGCTGAGCAGCAGGCACACCAGTGAGTGGTTTAAACAGCAGGGAAAATCATTGGAACAAGACTTCAGCAGATGAGTACCACCCACACCACCTGCTACCTGACATGAGTACATACGGGACAGCTACCAACCTGCACATGAAAAATCCTGCATGGATCACAATCTATATTCTCAGACTGTGAGACTGCTAAACAAACGGCCATCTTAACATCCCATATTTGCAATAAGTGTGATCTGGACATTGCATTGCTGCAGCACCTTCATAGCACTCTTCCAACGGTTAGATCCTACTGTTGAACCTTAATGTTGTTATATTATCTTTGTCTGCACTAATTACTAGTATTACAAACTTAAACTTTCGTGTACCACCTTTGTACTTTTGGTACTTTACAGGCGTACTATGCTTTAACAAAATTCCATTGTAAAGTATAATTGTTGTTACTACGACAATAACAATAGAGTATTGAATTGAAGTAGTCACACGTGGCTCACCGAGGAAAAACAATGTTTCTACGGGAGTCCCGAGTCTTTGTTTGCCATTTTTTTGCCAATGACTTAAAAAAAAAAAAAAGTCATTAGCCATAGCAGCACAGAGCCAGCCCCTCTCTGTGGTGAGTAATGCAGGGTTTAAGCCTCGAACCTTGCTACATTATGGCTACCTGCCGTTACATTGTCAATAAAACTTAAGCCCAGAAGCATAAAGAAGTAAATGCGTCCGTTTATCTCATACCTCTGAGTAATATCCCTTGATCAAGCCTTTGCAAACACCGCACACTACAAAATAAGTAATAAAAGCGTTTTTCATGCGGATGTTGGATGAATATCAGTATCGACCTATAATAAAAGGTTGCAATACTGATATCGTATTGGAAATGAAAAACACCCCTAAATATTTTTTTCCCTTTTTTGCTACCTTTCTGCCCTTCATTATGTCATCACGTCTCCCTAGCATAAGACATACTTTTCTAATTGTAGTGCCTCAAGGAAAAGGAAAGTCACCAGGATAAAAGTGAAATTAGATGCAAAATGCTCAGAAAGGAGAGGAATGCTGACCAAGATTGGCTGCATGCTTGCTCTAAGCATTTCATCCTCTGTGCTCAATATAAAAACAAGCAATCAGTCTCATTATGCAGTCCTTGAACACTTTTGGCGACATTATTATTACAGTACAGTCTTAAGCAGAGAGGATTCAATGAAAGTAGACTAATCCATCACAGTGTCTCACTTGTGTGCCGCCTGTGTCAGCTGCCCCGACAGCAAATTTACATTTGTGATGAGTATCAGCAGCGTGTTGCTCATGGGTCGTCAAACATCGGTAATACCTTTGACTCCTCCGAGTTGGAAAGTGTCAAATAGGCTACACAAGGCACACATATTTTTCCACTCATAGGCCACGACTAATTAGGATGTGGCATCTGATACACACAAAGAAACTCCTGCTATTTTCTCTCAAGTCTCCTCACTTTCCAGCTCACTTTCACCATTTTTATATCTGATGATTCATCATGGTGGAAATCTGCATTTTTGGCTTTTAATCTCTAAATTGTGTTTGACCGCCTCCACCCTTATTATCCAATATAGCAGCAGACCACCCACCACCTGACTTTTAAAGCCTTTTTAGTCACCGCTCATAGACGAGAAAGCAACTGTTGTTTTCGCCACAGTTCACTTCAGACTTTTTACACTTTCACAGGTTTATACATATTTTTAAACCCACACAACTCAACATTTCCTGTAAAAAAAAAGAGTGTTTCATATGAAACTAGAAATAAGTTTTTACTGACCAACTTGTGTCGTATATTGTTGATAATGAATGTTAATAGTTTTGACGAATAATTCCAAAAGCCACGATTGTTCGTAGCCATATTTTCCCCTCTCACCTGAAAAATGAAGACAACAACATGAGATTGCTCTTTAATGCCCACAGTTCCGCTTTTAACACTGTCATCCACCACGAACTATCTGAACTTGAACTACACCCATGAACTTCCTGACTGGCAGGCCACAGTCTGTCAGGACTGGAACCAGAACTTTACAAACTTCTGTCTTTACTTTTTTGCGCCTTTGCCTCTGTTGGCCACCATATCCACTTGTTGCTAAAATGTTTACCTTTTAAGCTCATTAAAATAGGCAGGGAACAATTCAAGGCTCTTTGAGCACCAGCTGCAAAATCTACATCAAGTTAAATGGAGAATTGGAAAAAAGCAAAATTGTTTGTATGTCTGCCCTGCGATTGACTGGCGACCAGTCCAGGGTGTACCCCGCTTCCCGCCCAAAGTCAGCTGGGATAGGCTCCAGCATACCCGCAACCCTAATGAGGATGAGTGGCATAGAAAATGAATGAATGAATGGATGATCACAACTCATCTCCACAGCAGAAGCATGTATGGCAATTTAAATTCTGTACTTTCTGCATTATTTACTTATTTATTTATGCATTAGTTTCTTATTGTATTTCATTTATATTTATTTATTATTAATGTAATTCAATTTTATATTAGATTTTATACTGATTCATATTATTTGTATTTATTTACCTCTAATTCATCACTTATTTACTTCCGTAGTCAAAAACAATAAACCATGGCCATGACCATTAAAGGCTGGTCATTAAAGGTCACTCACTGGGTAACACACACACGCACGCGCACACACACACACATACCTTAGCTAACATCTAATCAGGCAGTTGGAGACCCAGGGGGGTGAATTTAATAATAACATCACTAACATTGCGAACTAGAGAGGTGGATTGAGGACAGATTTTCTTCAAAGACATTTAAAAATGAGCAATTTATCCCTTTAGTCTCTTAGGCCTTGTCAAAAATCTATTGCACATCCTACTCCCCTACAATACACACACACACACACACACACACACACAATCCTGCTCCTCACCAGTGACTCCATAACTTTAAATTGCCATGAAGCTTCACAAGCTGCTCTCTTCCTTCTTGGTCCCCTGACTGAATATTAAACCTCTCAAGCGTGCTTCACTGCAGCATGACAACATTGTGTAAAAAAAAAAAACATAGCTAAAATAAGCCACGAGTTTAGATTACAACCTGAAGTGATCTGGTTGAGCGTCACATCAGAGGAGACTAGAGTAAGCCATCATATGTAACATCAATGGCTTTATCTGTTTGTATCGCTACGTGATGCTGTGTTGGGAATGGGACTGTGATACAAGCTTTGACAATACACACTGTACACGCAGCCATTCCACCAACTGTTAAGATTCGGGAGCACCTACGGGGTCTTTCACACCCAGTGATTGATTAATCTATTGATGAGGAGGCATGTCTCAATACTTTTGTCAATATTGTGCATCACAAAGATAGTAAATGCCAAAGATGGCTTTAGCTCATTGCATTGATCGATGTGTTTATCCCAGGCAACTCTGGCCTACAACCAACCTGCAGCTTGCAGCCTGCAGCAAAAATGTTCCCTCAGCTCGCGTCCATTTCCCAGTTAGCATACAACATACAATATGGTGTGCATCTTGTCGTGTTACAAATATTACATTTTAGCCAATATCGAGCCGACAATATACCTAATATATACACACACACACACAAACACACACTTTATAAAAGCTTGGACACACCTTCTCATTTAATGCATTTTCTTTATTTGCAGGACATTTACACTACATGGTAGATTCTGTTCAAAACTGAATGAACAGTGGAAAGTGGAGTTATGTTCTTAACAACAAAAGTGTGAAATAATTCCAAATATGTCTTCTATTTTACACATATTTTATGTCTTTAGGCTTTTTTGATAGTGCTGCCAACCTTTGGTGTTCTCTAAATGAGCTTCACTTCACAGATGTGCCTTGTCAGGGTTACTTGACTTACTACTTACTATTTCTTGCCTTATTAATGGGGTTGGGACCATCTGTTGTGTTGTGTGTCTAAACTTTTGGCATGTACTGTAATGTATACTAAAAAAATAAACCGATAAATAAAATAAACAGAAAAAAATAAAATGAGATCAAAAGTGAATAACAGTGATAAAAAATAGGAATAAATTGTTAATAATAAATAGAAATAAGTTAGAACATTAAATAAGACAAGTTCATCACAAACACTGACAATACCTATAAATACTGCAGTACTAAATTTCACAATATGTCAGTAATTTATATAAATTGAGCAAAATCGTATTGTGATAATCAATTAATTGAATATTTTTCTTAATATTGTTGAAATGGATACAATCTAAGGTATTGTGGTGTTGCTACGGTCAATTGTTGTTGACATCCGCACGTTGCATGCTCCTCCTCATTACTTTTACATTTTGCTAACTTGTATAATAGAAAGCAATAGAAAGAGTCCAGTTTAATCTACAAACTTGAAATAAAAACAAAGACAAGCCGTAAATAGTAAACGCAGACAGAAATGCCATGCTGGGGTGTAAATAAGATAAATGTAACAAGCCAATTTAGTCTGTCTTGACCTGTTCTAAATGCAAAACACACATTTATGTAAATATGTATTTAAAGCACAGCACATAGAGAGCAGTGACATTTTCCCCCATTATTTTCATATGAGAAAGCCACTGCATTAGATGTAATAAAATAAATATAAACGTAACTGTAAGAGGGTAAGCTCTAATAACAAACCCGGCATGAGTGTTGTGTGTTGTGAGCAGGGATTTTAAAGAGTAACGAGCACGCCGATATCTAATAAGTCCAAAGTGCCATTCGCGGTTATACTAACAGGCTGTTTAATGGGCAGCAGTTAAGCAACTAATTAGCTACAGTATCTTGCCTGCAAACTGCTGTTAGCAGATTGTTTGTTTGGAAGAGGTGTGTGTTGCTGTCAGTAAGTTAGATAAGAGGGAAGACTATAGTGGGAAACACAATGGGGGGGTTTTGTTTCCATTCTGTGCCCTTAGTGTATGTCCATTTTGTCAACAGCAGAAGCACACGTTATCATTTTATACAAGATTTGCTTTGCTATGGTGAGAATGAATAGATTGCTGGAACTACAACCTGTCGGATTATTTTTATTCTATCATGACTTGCTAAAGTTGAATAGGAGCCATGCACACGGCCCTGAACTATTCACAAGCTTGATTTTATAGTCAGTCTTAGGTATTGCAAATTGTGTTGTATTCTGATAAATTGCAACTACTGTACATGCAACCATAAATTGTGACTGATGCTGTAAAGCAGGAGTTTCAGATGTACGCCCTGCTGGCCAAAACGGGTTTCCATATGGCCCAAAGGATGAATTTGAAAGTAAAAAATGTTGATACAGTAAATCAATTACATTTAAATTGCAATGCAGAAAAATGGCAAAAATCCACAAGTAATTTATATGCACATATTTATAAATGTCTATTTAACACACGGCTTGTTTCTACCTCTCCAAACCATCCTGCGAGCTTGTGTTGGCGTTTACCTCCGATTTTGGATCCGGTTTTGCAATAAAAGTGACTGTGGGACTCATTACATTAGATTCAACACCAGACCCCTCTTCTTCGATTGCCGTTGTTCATTCGCCACAAAAGCTAAAAAGCTAAATGCACAATTCATCCATCAATCACATTTAAAGTATATAATTCAAGTATTGTTATGTAGAAGTTTTACTTTTAAGTCTTACAGCTACTATGGTGTATTCAAGGACCACCGAAAAGATGCAAAATTCATCCATCCATCCATTTTCCTCCCCTTAACTGGGTTCGGGTCGCGGGGGCAGCAGCCTCAGTAAGGAAGTCCAGACTTCCCGATGTGAAGGAGCAGCGGCTCTACTCTGAGCTCCTCCCGGATGGCCGAGCTTCTCACCCTATCTCTTAGGGTGAGTCCAGCCACCTTACGAAGGAAACTCATTTCTGCCGCTTGTATCCGCGATCTCATTCTTTCGGTCATGATCCATAACTCATGACCATAGGTGAGGGTGGGAATGTAGATCGATCGGTAAACATAGAGCTTTGCCTTTCCGGCTCAGCTCTCTTCACTCTTCAGATGCAAAATCACAACAAATTAAAAAAAAATCAGTGAAGCATAAAAAGATAAGCGTGGCTCAAGAAACTCCACAAGTTTGGTGAATCTGGCGTCTTGCACAATAGACAAAGGCTGGTTAACCAGTGCGATACACTCCATTGTTTTGTGATTGATGGCTTTCACCCTGGGAATTAGAAGTATCGAAGGAAAAAGTCTTGGTTCCGCTACGAATAACCAACATTTTGCAGTCATTGCAAATCGCAAGTTTAATAAGCCTGAGCGTGCCGGAGGAACAGTTTGGCGCTCTGGGGGCGGGCGTGCAGAGCTTAGCCGAGCAACAAGATGCTCTACAGGTCAAACCATCTTGCTCTCTACTTCCCACCGGAGCTGATCCACCAGATCCTGCCCCTCAGTCACACATCTGATACCAGCTCAACTGTGCTACGCCCCTGCTCTCGAGCCCAGAGCAATTCTCTGGTGACTCAGGAGACATATATAGTTATATTTTGAGCTCCAGGCGGCAGCTTTCCACCCTGAGCTCTCTCGGGAGGCATTTGTGACTTCACACCTGACAGGCAAGACAAGAGCATGGGTAACTGCTGAGTGTGACTGCTGAGGTTGACCTTCCATTTGATTGTCTTACTCTGCATTTGCCAGAGCTATGGAAAACGTGTTGCAGCGGTGCCCACCTGGCCATGAGGAGGTGCAATTGCACCTGAGGCTACGCAAAGGTAGATGCCATGGAAGTTCCACACGCTCTTGGTAGAGAGTGGCTGCAATACTTCTGTGCTAATTTACATTTTTTTCCTGGGAAAACATAACAAATCAAGGATCAGATGATTCCCTTGGAAATTCCGGGCAACCTCGATGGCATTATTGCATTGCAACAATCCTCAACAAGCATGTGCAGGAGCGGAGTAAGCCACATGGACACGCTGCACTGAACTACACCTGGAGTGGCCTCAGTGATCATTCCCTCCCCAGCTGGCCTTCATATAAACCTTGTTAGCACCAGATTTTGATGAGACCATGCAACTGGGAGACAAAGTCTACAGTAGTATGCTTCATAAGGGTGTCACCTGGCTAGCATCACTCAGACCCACCCACTTCTTTTTGCTCTGTTTGTCTGATAATCACCAAGACAGCATGAAGTTTTTCTTTATCCTTTGTCGCTCCTCTGCCATTGTCTTAAGGCTTACTTGTCCTATCAAACATAACCCCTACATTGACTGGGCTAAGCCACCCATTATAGATTGGAGCGTATTCTGCCACACATGCTGTGTCAGGGAGGCGTGTTGGGCACTCATGTAATGATCCCTGAAAGCATTGATCCACCTTGTTTACCATGATTGCTGCACAGATCAGGCTACTTCACTCCCTCCATACCCCCCCATGAATGTTATATTAATCTCCTCCCAAGTGCAGCACTACCTTCCTCACGCTTGTACGTGTCTAAACCAGAGAGAGCCACTTAACAAGTACATTTCCCCCTCGCTCACTTCTGTGCGTATTTGGTCCTCCTGCCCTTCATCGGTAGCAAGATTTTTTTTTGTAGAGAAGATCACAGTTAAAAATAAATACACTTTATTATTAAATTAGGCTTTCAACTCTGTCCAAAATGTTCACTCTTTCTATTACTGTCATCGTAATGCTGACCACCTTGTTTGAATCCATGAGTGGGACATCTTAAATATCTTGTCATGCCTTTTGGACTCACCAAAGCTTGCACTTTTTCAAGGGTTTATTAGAGACATTACTCAGGATGGGCTGCACGGTGGATGAGTGGGTAGCACATTGGCCTCACAGTCACTCACAGAGGTTCAGGGTTCTAATCTCCATTGGGCATTTCTGTGTGGAGTTTGCATGTTCTCCCCGTGCATGTGTGGATTTTCTCCGGGTACTTCAGTTTCCTCCCACATTCCAAAAACATGCATGTTAGGTTCATTGGCAACTCTAAAATTGTCCATTAGAGTGTAAATGTGAGTGTGAATGTTTGTTTGTCTATATGTGCCCTGCGATTGACTGGCGACCAGTCCAGGGTGTACCCCGCCTCTCGCACAAAGCCAGCTGGGATAGGCTCCAGCATCCCCGCAATCCTAATGAGGATAAGCGGCATAGAAAATGAATAATTGATTATTCATGATATGCTTGAACACTTTCCATTTGTTTTCTTGACAACATCCTAATTTTTTCTTCCACACTGGAGGACTGCACATCCAGCAGGGACGTCTAGCCCTTAAAAGACTCCTCCTTAACAGTTTTTTCGTTTTTGTCAAGGCTGAGAAATGCTTGTTTCCTTTTTGAGGTTTATCATGAAGAGCGGGCAACTTTGAGCTGGTCGAGGGCCATGCTCCAACATCAAGGAAGCACTATCAAAGGCTCCTGGACTTTGGCCATTTTTAATGTCAATTTATTCAAATGTTCATTTGTGTTGCAGAACTTTTGATGAGGCTCACATTTACTAAAATTCGGTTTTCATGGACCCCAGACACTGACGTCACCTTAGAAAAGATTATGTTCTTACTTATTTCTGTGCATTCACCCAAACCCCTTTTTTCACTTCTTTGTTGCTGGTGATGCTTCCGACATTGCCGTGGGGGTCATCTTCTCCCAGCGCTCCACCTCAGATTACAAGTTACACACCTGTCTTCTCACACCGCCTGACCTTGGATCTATCTATCGATCTATCTATCTATATCATTGCAGAGTGTAATTACGACACTGGCGACAGGAAATTTCTAGCTGTCATCTTGGCACTGCAGGAGTGGAGGCACTGACTGGAGGGTTTGGATGTCCTCTTCATTGCGCACACAAACAATAAGAACCTGGTTAACCTTTGCTCCACCCAAAAGACTGAACCTCAGACATGCACAGTTGGCGCTCTTCCGCCTGGGCACCCAGAATGACAAACCCAGATCCAGAATGCACTCAAGGACTTCTGAAGAGAGTCACTCTGGGATTATCCCGTCCTAGTTCCCGATTTTTGGAGCCCTTCATTAAGTGGGTTGCTGAGGTCATAAACGACTCTGCTCCTTTGGAAGACTGCCCCGTTTGTCGTCCTGGGACTTTGTTCTGACGTTCTGTGCCGGGCACACGAGTAAACCACTTTTCCAAGATGGCCCACTTTGTCGCATTCCCCAAACTTCCCTTGGCTTAGAGAGACAGATGACCTGCTGGTCCACCATGTCTTCCGGCTCCATGGCATCTTTATTGATAGGGGGATAGGGGAAAGGGGTCTGCATTGATCAGTTGCTGTCTGGCAGGCTTTCTGCAAGTTTTTGGGTGCTTCTTCATGCTTTATCTTCCGGCTATCACCGCCAGACAATTGGCCAGATGAAGTGGTCCAAGCAGAATTTAGAGGCTGTGTGTGACACCAACAACCTGCCTCTTGACTGCTTTAAAATTACCCTGGATTGAGTATACCCGCAACACTCTTGTCATCTGAAACAATTGACTGATTTTTAATCTTCCTGCACTATGTCAATATTATTTTCTTATCGGGAATTGTGTGGTTATTTTGCAAACAGCACAATAGTAATGACTTCTACTGCATATCATTTTACAGGATGCAATTACAGTTGATATCAGAGCCATTCAATAAAACAATGATATCCCTGTTAAGTATGTGTGCCCTTTTTTCTACAATATCCAGAATGAATTCCTCAATGAAGAAAAAAAACAAACGTTACCCAACACTTAAATTATTTCATTTTCACCTATGACTAACAATTTCCAAATATACAGGTACATTGAATAGGAGATCCTTGATAAGATTTCTGTAGGTTCTGAGAAAATCATACAGTATATATTGTACTGGAAATTACAAGGAAAACATGGAATTTTTATTATTTATAAGTAGTTATGCTATAATATAACTGGTAAGGTTGATTCTAATCTCCATAGATTGTATGTGACTGAAGAAATGAATTCTTATAGATGGGCCCATTTCTTGCTAAGAGCAGAAAAAGAGTATGGCCTGGTATAAAGAACTGCAAATGCAGCAAATGTGATGATGCACGCATGAATAATTCAATGTTATCTAGGTTAAACTGATGTGACACAAACAAATAGCCTGTGACATCAAACTTAAACTGCCTGCCTAAAATAATTCCCAAAATGTATTTTTGTTACATAATCCAAGTACTATAGCAATGGCTATAAATAACACACGGGGGATGGCTGTAGTGGTGCTGCATGAGGAACAATAAAAAATGTTTTGGAATAGACCCCAAATAATAAACCATAATGGAAGCTTCACATTAAGATCAAATAATAAAATAAAAATACTCTGCTTAGGTTGCTGCCCCGCGACCCGACTTCAGATAAGCGGAAGAAAATGAATGGATGGATGGATGGATGGAATAAAATATCACATCAACCCCCTCTTGTCAACTTGATCTGTGAACGAAGGTGAGCTTTTTATCAGACGGATTATCTTCCAGAGAATGTTAACTGTGATTTATCCATCCATTTTCTATACCGCTTATCCTCATTAGGGTCGCGGGTATGCTGGAGCCTATCCCAGCTGACTTTTGGGCGAGAGGCGGAAAGTCCCCCCTGGACTGGTCGCCAGTCAATCGCAGGGCACATATAGACAAACAACCATGTCCACTCACATTCATACCTATGGACAATTTTAGAGTGGCCAATTAACCTAACATGCATGTTTTTGTAATGTGGGAAGAAAACTGAAGTACCCGGAGAAAACCCACGCACGCACGGGGAGAACATGCCAACTCCACACAGACATAGCTGTGATTTAAAACCACTTTAATTGATACTATGCAAATAAAAAGTGTGAGGAAAAGATCATAGGCTGCAGGATTGTCATTTCACAAAGTGGAACAACTTTTTCCCCCAACCTAATTTTCCAAAAATTACAACTTTAGTTTTATATGTTTCTTGTAATATTACAACTTTTACTTTTTTGTTTAATATTTTAGCTTTATGATATATAAATGACAATTTTATTCATAATGAGTAATAAATAGTAATTAATAATAAATAATAGTAATTAATAATAAATTATTAATATTTCTACTTAATATTTTGACTTTATTCTTGTGAAGAGAGCTGTTTTTTATTTTTTTATTTTCAAACTATTTTAACTTTATTCGTGTACATTTTCCTTTTGTGATTTTACCTTCTTCCCACAATAACTTGACATTATTCCCATTACATTTTCCCCAACCTTTTTTTAAAAAAAGTCATTTTTTATTATTTTTTTGTTTCTAATAACATGGCTTTTTATTTAATATTTCAACTTTATGCTACAAAAAGGACATTTTTTACACGGTATTATTAGTATGTTATTTTCATAAAATGACATTTTCTTTTTTCTCAAAATATTATGTTATTTTTATAACATACAAAAAAGTTTGAGAACCACTTTCAGACAATGACGTGGCATCGTACATTTGTATGCGTGTTTGCTTGTGTCTGTTAAGAAGTGCCTGAAATGAATCAATAAAAATAAAAAATAAAAAAGAAAGCTTTACCTATATCCTACGAATATACATTGATACATCTCTGCAGTAGATAGTTACACTGCTAAAAATCACGCTTATTTTTCAATTTTTCTGTTA